>VZTA01021403.1:22661-269043 GCA_013398855.1 Mohoua ochrocephala | reverse complement strand
GAGGAAGAAGCGCCCCCGCGTCCGGGGGTGTCCGGGGGCTCCGGGGGTGTCCGGGGGCTCGGCGGGCGCTGCGGGAGCGGCGCGGAGGGGGTGCGGGGGCACACAAATGGTAAAAGATACGGAAGGAAGAGACCCAGTGGCTGGGACATAAATCAGGCAGAATATATGGGGAGTTGATGAGAATAGGTCTTTTCACCCTTAAAAAAAAAATAGCCACTTTGGAAGAGAAAAAGGAGGCTGATTATTGGCATCCAGCTCTGAAACCCAGGCAGCTGATGCTGAAGGGAGCCAAAGGGAGCAGTTCTTCTTGGTTTAAAAACAGCAAGACAGTCTCTGCCAAAGATTGCTGTAAACACTGAATAAAGATTTCATTGTGGCTTGGTGTGACTGGAATAATTAGGCAGTTAATTGTTTATTCTGATCTTAAAGTGCAGTAATCAGTAGTGCACAGTAGGAAAAATACGGGGGAAAGGGAGGAAGAATAGCAATAGGAAAATGATAGGAAAATGTATCACTTTTTCCTCTTCCGCAGTTTTTTTTTTCATGTGGGTTGCTTTTTCTTTTTTTTTTGTGTGTGTGTGTGTGTGTGTGAGAGAGAGAGAGAGAGAGACTGGGAGCACGTGAATCTCAATCTATTTAGATAGAGAACACCTTTGTAAAGCTGGGGTGTAATTGTGCTTTTGCTGCCACTGTGTCAATATTATTTTGGGCTGGACAAAATCAAATTATGAGACTTAAAGAAATCCTATTTTATGGAAATGAAATCTGAAGATGCCTGGAGAATGAACATCTTAACTAGATTGACTAATACCAATTAATGCATTTTACTTATGTGTGCACTTTATTGCCAACTCAGCAGGAATGAAAGCTAATGGTGCCAGCTTTTGTGCTGCTCTAAGACATTTCTCAAGCAGTCACACAAGGCTTTAATGGTAAACTGTTTCGAGTTTTTAACACTGTGATTGTGTCCCTGTTCAGCTCAAGTTCCTCGCAGAGGTGATTCTTTCATGGTAATCTAATGAAATGATCTCTTGTTACACTGTGTTAGCGATTCCCTGTGACACAGCAGGCAGATACAACCTGTGAGTGTTTGTACTGGAGGTGGTGATAAGTTGTCGAGCAAGATGCACTTATAAGCAACAGAATATGACTTACTGATATTAACTGGAAGATGGCACCCTAGGCAAAAGGTGTTTTGCTTTCTTGTATAGCATGTTTTTCCATATATATACACACATTCGTGTTAAAGAAGCCTATAAGTGAATTAACCATCAGAAAGGATGGAAGGATGCTGTGTTGAAAAAGAAAAAGGAAAACAAAAACCAACTTTGAAAGCAGTCCGTAGTCATTTAAGCAAGGTAAAAGAATTTCCTAAAGTCTAATTGTAAAGGAAACAGTCTTATCATTTGTATGACTTTCTTGGCTTTACAATAGTTACATGAAAAGACTCATTTGGCTTGGAGACATCTATATAGCCTGCACATCCATCATAAATAAATAAATAAGCATCCTTTAATTGGGCAAGGTTTTAAAAATAATTCAGTTAAGTATAATTTCTGTCACTGCACATGCAGAAAACTAGGAGCTGCCCATCACGAGAAAAAAAAAAGGAGGGAGCTTTCATTCAGCTCTGAAAAGTAAAGCAGTTTGTTATATTTTGTTGAAGCTGCATTTGCTGAAGGTTTTGACCCGCACTTTCTGAGATTTTTGTGGAAAGACAAGAGGCGAAAACATGAGGCTTGTTGTCCATCTAACAGTACAAAACTAATATAAAACACTGCAGTCTTCTCTCAGGTCATAGAGTTTAGAAGAGCAAGGACAGAATGATGGCTCCACCATGGCAAAAACATCTCTTAACAACTGGGTATGTAAGGGCCAATGTCAAGATCCACTTTACAAGCATTTTTATTAAGCTGTTGAATGTCCTCTGTCCTACTACGGTGATACTCAATATTCAGTCTGTGAAGAGTATTCCTGATTTAACAGCGATCTGTGCTGAAAGAAGGTCTGCAAGACATTTACCTACTGCTACAGTCTAGAGGGGGATGTTGCAAACTTTACTTGCACCTGGGTAGTCCCAGAAACCTAGGGATGTTCCACTTTCTTACAAAAATTCAAAAAGTGTAGTGAAAAGTGATCATATAAGGGACTCTGCTCCAGTTTCAGATTATGATGTTCTGTCGAATAATGTTTCAGAAAATTTGCACAGTGTACCCCTTGCACAAATACCATGTTAAAGCCTAGAATAATTTGAAGATTGCTAAAAAGATTTTGAGAAGAGTCTGAAATGCAAGTGGCTCCTCATTTCTATAAGAAAATGCATTGAAAACACACTTTGGTCATCACAGTGAGGTTGGTAAGAGGTCTTTCTTGCACTGTTATAACAGGTGTAGCAAAATACACAGAGGATTATAAACTTTTATTCAAGGAAAATATTTCCCATCAAATTGTAGTTAAAATCCTGGATACTATCCTATACCTATCCTTAATACTTACTTACACTGTTTGAAATGCGTAGTACATCTTCATAATAAAATTGCATTGTCACAGACATAATTGTTATTCATAACAAGTAGTCTCACAAACAGATTCCATCCCTTTAAGTATTGAGTCTCAGTCAGGCCAATTATGACTAAATTACTGCATGTTCTCTCCTGTATCAACTAATTAAAGGGTAATTAATAAAATGATAATTTCATTCCATGGCAATGTCTACATCTGGTTGTCATAGCAGAGATTGTTTGACATATGGTTAAATGGTCAGATACTACATTGTATGAATGCAACATTTGCACAGAACACCTGGCAAGCCAGAGGAATTTTAACCCTTAAGACATGAGTTCCAAGAATCTGAGCCAATGTGTTCTTACACTGGTTTGCTTATTCTCTCCACCTAGTCTTCTTACGCCTTTAAGAAAATTTAGTTCTCCAAGTTAATTTAAGTAACTCTCTTGGGGTGGGGGAAGAGTGGGTAGACAACTTGGGATTTTAGATTGGAATTGAAAGATAAAATAGTACTGACTTTTCTGTGGGAAATAAAATGGGTGGTTCTAAATTAACTTCTGAGAGGAGACACTCCATTGGTTCTCGTATTAGTGGGAGCTTCCCCTTTCCAGAAAATCAGGCTGAAATTAGCATGGCGACAAAATTATCTTTTTTTTTTTTCCTAGATACAGTTGTATGCCAGGATTAAGACTAAGATTGTGGTCACAAAAGCATTGAAAAATCTGCATTGCAGCCTTCCCTCACTGTACCTGTCATATGTAGATAAAACAAAACTTATCTCCTCAAGGAGAACAACCATAAAATTCACACATGCCAAAGAAATGAAACAATCTTTTATCAAGTCAGCAGATTAGGTGAATAGACAATTCTCCTGTAGGTAGCTGTTGTACAAAATAACACATGCATGTACTCTGAAGTATCAGTGGTTGAAATTCTCAGGGCAGCCCATACGTGGGATTTTATACATATCTTAAAGGAATATATATTAAGCCTCAACATGGCCTTGAAAATGTTCGACCACTGCTGTTTCAAAGTATGCAACAGACTGTATGCCTGTCCTTTAAAACTTAAACTCGAAGTAGTGATATTTTAACACGAACTAAATGACAGTTTAGTCATTTAGTTTAGACAGTTTCTATACTGGGTCAAGCTGAATACCTCATAAAACTAAAACCAAGAAATGAAGCAACAGGCATAATGTTTTCCTTCTCTCTAGAACAAAAAAATGCTTAAAAACGGGGAAATAGCTAATGCTTTTTCCCAAATAGAGCAAAGTAAAAAGGATGTAGTAAACTGCAGGAAGACATGAAAGTCTGTCTTTTCCCATGCAAACGATCCTCAATGAACAGTTCCCCCAGTGAATAGTCGGGGTCGCTCATCACCTCGTGTGGTCAGGTGCAGAGCGTGGCCAGTGGTGCTCATAAAGCGCTGTTTGTCTGTCTCTCTGAGAGCCTGAGTCCTGCTCCTTGAGAATTTCCAAGCGCACGGATCCCCCTCATTTTCATTCTACTCGTGTAACTCATTAACACCTGGAAAATCTTTTATAGCGTTTAACTGCATCAGATGCACTGTCCGGCACATGTTTTCTTAATAGGGCTTTCACTGTGGCATTGTCAAAGAGCCCTTATGTCACAGCTGGGAACATGAATCTGTCATGTCAGTGCTGTACCTTGGGTTAGACAGAAATAGTGTATGAGTGTGTTTTATGGAGGAGCCGAACATGCCCATATACTGTGTTAGCAGGGAAGAATGTGAAGCTTGTTCTCCTAAATAAAGATTCAGGCTGGTGCTAGTAGAGTACTTTGTACCATTTAAACACTGCTGCCTCTAAGGCATTGCACTTAAGGAAAGGGAAGTTTGAGGCGAGCGAGACGCATCCTAGTATTTTAGTGGTGTAATGCTGCTAGTTAACGATATGTCATCATTTACATTTCAGTAGGGAAAAAATTGCCAGAGGTTTCTAATTCAACAGAAACAACCAGAAGTTGATAGGGAAGTCCTCACCCTGGGAATATTTGTTTTTAAAACAAGTTTGATTTAAACATATTTGGCAATATAAGAAGAAGGGGAAGAGAAGTAAATGTTTCCTAATTCCATATGGTTTTTGTGCCCATTAGATCACTGTAAAACCCAGCTTTAAATAGATTACTTTGTAGCTCTGTAATCAGAATGCCTTGGGTAATTAAAAAAAGGATAGAACTGTGAAAACTGACAGCAACGCATGTATAAGACCTACTTTTTTCAGAGGAATTTTTAACATAGTTACATACATTTCATCTGAAAGTTAAACACTTAAAATGCACCAGCTACAACACTACCAAGCATGTCTTGATGGCATTCCAAAAGATAGAGCCCACATTTGAAAAGTGTTTGCAGACTTGAGAAACCATAACTGTTGTGAAGGAGTTGACTGGGGTCCTCGTTTAGAGAATGAATGGATGAAAGGAGTATTTCATGCAGTCACAGGCAGCTCCAATTTTTAAACTACTTCTTCTGCTTTGAAAAGCATAAGTATAATTCTTATGCTAAGAAATAAATTCAAGGTACACTACTAAATGCATTCTGTATGTTAAAAGTGTTTGACTGTGATGATTTTTGTAATGGCTCTTCAAAAACCTGAGCATTCAGGGGTTGCTACCCCAAACCACAACCAGTCCAAGCTTAAGCTGGAACCAGTGAAACACACAGATGTTTGGGTTATAGGGCTGCCTTCTGAATTTCCCTCTTTGTTTTCTCCTTTTTGCCATCTGTGTCATCTCCTGTTTTTTCTAGCAGTGACAGCATTGAGATGCTCTTGTGGGCTGATGCCATTAGTTCATGTCCATGTCCCTCACCAAAGAGGGAAGGAATAGAGCTGGCTAGGGCTGCCATGGGGTGGATTTGTTTCTCAGTAAGGCCTTTCTGTAAATTATTTTACCTTTTCCAGAAGGACTGATGCCCTTCCTGCTTCTATGCAGGTGCCCAGTGGAGCAAGCACTCCCTGGATGGTGTAGGCTTGCCCTGTTGGACTATGCAGCACCCGACAGCCTATTCCAGGGGGTGCTAGCAGTTTTCAAATAGAGAGCACACTGTGGCTGAATTCTTCTATAGGATTTCTTTTAGCAAATCAAAGGTAAAAAATGAGTCTGTGTAATTGTGTTGACCCTGGCTGGACCCCGGTGCCCACCAAAGCTACTCTATCCCTTCCCTCAGCTGAAGAGGGGAGACAAAAGAGAATGAGAATATAGGTTAAGATGAGGACAGGGGGTATTCTTCACCAATTACTGTTATCAGCAAAACAGACTAAGGTTGGGGAAATCAATTTAATTTATTACACAGCTCTTCTCCCCAGACTCAACTTCATTCCCAATTTCTCTACCTCCCCATGGAATAGGGGGACAGGGAGTTGGGGCTGCAGTACGTTCATCATACATGTCACTGCTTCGCCTTCTTCCTCACAGGAAGGACTCCTCACACTCTTCCCCTGCTCCAGCATGGAGTCCCTCCCACAGGACACAGTTCTCCACACACTCCTTCAGCGCAGGTCCTTCCCATGGGCTGCAGTCCTTCATGAAGTGCTCCAGTGTGGGTCCCCTGCAGGATCGATCACAAATCCTGCCAGCATAGGCTGCCTTCACCATGGGCACTCTACACGCGTCCACAGGTCCTGCCAGGACCCTGCTCCAGTGTGGGCTTCCCATGGGGTCACAGCCACCTTTGGGCATCCACATGCTTCAATGTGGGGTCCTCCATGGGCTGCGGGGGCACAGCTGCCTCACCGTGGTCTTCACCATGGGCTGCAGGGGAATCTCAGCACCAGTGCCTGGAGCACCTCCTTCCCTTCCTTCTTCATGGACCTTGGTGTCTGCAGAGCTGTTTCTCTCACATGTTCTCACTGTCCTTTCTGGCTGATGTTGCACAAGGGTTTTTTCTCCCCTTCTTAAATAAATAAGGCACCCAGAGATGGTGCCTTTGTTGCTGATGGGCTCAGCCTTGGCCAGCAGTGGGTCCATCCTGGAGCCAGTGGACATTGGCTGTAATGGACATGGGGGAAGCTTCTGGCAGCTTCTCACATAAACACCCCTGTAGCCCCCCCACTACCAAAACCTTGTCACTCAAATCCAATACAGTAATTAACCTTTGTACGTGCCTAGGTATTGTGAGACACAGTTAAGAGCCCTTGCAATATGTCACTTTGTTACAGCGAAGAAAGTTAAGGATTGAGGGAAAGGCTTAACTATAAATTTTCTTGCCTGTATGAGTTTAATTTAGAATTGCAATCACGATGTAACATAAATTAAAATAGCAGTAGTAGATCACTAGTTGGCAAATCTCTTAAGAGTAATATAGGTACTTCACTAGATTATGGAGTACCTTCTATGTGCGTAGCCCATTGCTGAAATTAGTCTATTTTTTAATTTTAAGATACTTTTGAAGAGGAGAGAAGGGTTTTAACAGGTGAAGTTATGGTGACTCTCTGTGTGAACTAGAAGACTGACTTCTGGAAAGGGGAGCTTTCTTAATGAAAAGAAGCATTTCCCTTCAAATAAAATTTGAAGTTTTGCCCCAAGCATCCGCCAATCCATGCATAATCTGGAGGACATTAACCATTAAAGTAAATATTAAGTATTACTTGACCTGCAGGTGTAATATATTAAGGCTTCAGAGCAAAAATATGTTTTTAAGGAAGAGAGTGGAGAAATAAAGAGGAAATCTGCAGGCCTTGTGAAGGACCTGTGAAGGACAGACAAATGCCTTCCCAGAAAGGCAAGTATGGGAAGACTGTGTGTCAGTGGTGCCTGTGTGTTTTAATTGAACACTCAGTTTCTTTCAATGTCAGGGGAGGGCTGCATGCAACAAACAACTACCATATCTCCTGAGAGGAGCTGCTCTGTCTCCTTCAGAAAGTGATATGGAAATGGACAGTCGTGTCCATCAAAGAATGCATGAGGAGTGAGCACAAGCTGGTAAATTTATTCTAATAGCAAGGTTAAACATCATCGTTTCTGGGCACCCCACAGGCACCCAGAGGAGATCCTGTAAAATGACGAGTGCACGTCCTTGATAATGACAAGGGGAAGGGCTGCCGGGCCTGTTGGAAAGGCAGCAGTCAGCTATTGACCTTATCAGACCGGCTCTGTGGCCCACAGCCCTGCACACCTTCTGTCTTGGGAGACGCTCCTCAGGAGGAAGGGCCACGAGGAGCAGCTCTGGTAGAACAAGCTCCACATTAAACACTTGTAGCGGAGGAGGCGCATAGGCACGGTGCTGCAAGGAAGAGCTGAATTCAGCCTTCAAGCAGATGACAAGAGAGGATCTGTCAAACCAGCCTTCAGGAGGACAGAGAGCATGCTGAGAGAAAATGATGATAATAGCAACAAAACCTTGAGGAGACTGAACAGAGAAAGAAGCTGTGGGAGGGCAAGAAAACGGGATTTGTATAGTGAGGCAGACAGAAAGAAATGACAAATGTCTTCATACAGTAACAGAGACAAAAAAGGACAGATCTGATAGGTGGCGAGTATAGAATTTGGCTCTGGCTTGGATAGAGACTAATACAAAAAGAAGGCAAATAACTGTTCCACAGGGTTGTAAATGAGCATGGCAGAAAGCAGAGGAGTTTGTGATAACAGATAGAGATTGGAATAACAGCATCGGGATCCCACAAGAAGTCTCCGGGGTGAGTAAAGAACATTGGGAGGGGTTGTTAAAAAAATTACATTCCTAGATTTTCATGTGGTTTCAGGTTGTAGCTCATCAATATGCCAAGAGAAAGGTGTCTGTCAGCAATGTGTTGTAGATAAAAGGGCTGTATACGAAATGTAAGCATTGTATAGAAATGTTGGTCTGAACCGTGGCTAAACCCTCTCTGTGTAGTATGGACTTGGGAAAGGTGAATCCTCACGAGGGCGAGCTCAGCGGTGCCGCTAAGGGCACTGTGTTAAATTCGCTGTGGTGGAGGATGCACTCTTCCAGGTGGGCTCCTGCTGTCTCGTGCCCATGGCCCATCTCAGCATGAAGCGGAGGACTAAGGAACTGGATGCTGGATTCAAATGTGTAGAAGAGATAATAGAAGCAAAGGAAAAAAAGGAAAAGAGCGCAGCTCAACACTGAGCTGTCAGCCTCTGCCTGTCTGTTTTCCTTGCCTGTTTGGCCCATGGAGCTCTTGAAGTGCCCTCCTTTGCTGTCCTGCTGCTCTGCACAAGAGAAGGAGCTCCCATTAAAGACTCATTTGTATTACAACCTGCTAAATAGACGACTGCTAGTGAGGCAATGAATCAACCTTGGCTAACAGCAGTGATACCCAGTATAGCTAATAACTGTTCCCTACTACTGTTTGCTATCTCCACCTCATTTGTTTCTCACCTTTGGGAGAAAGAGCTCCATTGCATTACCTCTGTAAGCCCTTACTGGGCTGTACAGGTGTTTATGCAGAACAAACATATATGCTTCTGTGGCAGGTAGGTGTTAATTTTTTACTACAAATTCCCAGCCTCAAAAAATGCATTCTGATTAAAATCTGTTGCCACTTTAATCCTGTCGTCGATCAACCCTTTGGCTATGAAGTCCTTGGTTTTTTGAAACGTCAATAATTACAGTATCAAAAATAAATTATAAGGTGTTCTGTTTTCTTCTTCATTGTGTCAATTTAGTAAAACATCAGTAAAATGCTCATAGATAAGCATTTGACACTGGGTTTTTTATGCAGTTTTTTCTCTTTCTTTTCTGAGTGTTTAAGTGTTAATACCTTTGCAGTGGGCAAAAAGTAATTGTCCCAGGAGAGCGTGGCTAAGAGTTTTGAAACTGCTGCAGGATCTGGACACTTAAGTTCCCATTATTTTTAATGATCGCTGAGCATCCAAATTCCCCATGTAGTTACAGTTACCTACCAAATTGTCCTCAAAGAGTTGGTGGACCAAAACTGTTTTTATTCTGAGATAAATTGCCTTTTTTTCTCTGGGAACTTACCAAGTTATTTATTGAAGAGGCAATTACCAAATGTCATAACGGATTTGACTTACTAGCTGTAAATAGCCAATCTATCAACCATTACATGCATTTAAAAGCATTTTTAGGTCTACTGGTCCTTTTTTTTGCCTCTTTAGGAACTATCTAGAGGAGACTGAACCACTTAATTTCTGATTCAAAATATCACCCTATGCAGGATGATTGTTTTATTGGAAGACCACCCTGCATTGCAGGGTTCCCAGGAGAGTTAGAAGAAAGTCTGTTTTCTGTGTTAAAGGTTGGTGTCTTCTCTGGCTAAAGAGATCTCTCCTGTTCTGTATGCTCATGGGCTATTCAGACACTGAAATCACTGCTTTGATAAACTTCTTTCTGTAACAATTTACTCACCAGGGTACCATTTCACAGTGTTGGCCTATTATTTGAAGAACATTCACGTGACATAGGGAAGTAAAAATATAAATTGGAAACTTATTTTCTACAGAGATTTTTCTTTGCTGATTTGCTTTACTGTGTAGATGGAGACCACTCAAAAAGCATTGCCTCAGCTGCATAACCCTACCTCTGATAGTAACTTTAACAATCATACTGCCCTTTAATGCTCACCATCTCCTTAAAGATAAGAAACACGGGGTAACATGATGCTGCATAATTGAATGTTCAGCTTTAGAAAATTTCCCGTCAATGAAGAAAGGGTAGAAAGTGGGTGTTTTTTGGAAGCTTAATACTAGATGAAAGTATTTAGAATGGAGATAATATCAGTGAACTGCAAAGGAGGATGCATTTGCAAATTCTGTCCATATTGACCGATAAACAATTTATGGAGAGAACACAAACAAACCGTTAGAATATTTTAAGATCATAGCTTCTGACAAGTATACTTTATTTATGACTTTGCAGTACATTCTTCTCCAGTAATGTTTACAGGAAGTAAAAAGGGAAAGAGGGAAGACGCAGTGTTCACAGTGTTTACAGTGTTTTATCCTCTTGTCCTCTGCCATGTGTGGGGTATTGTCAACATCAGTTGATCAGATAACCTCAATGTTCCTGTCTTATATAAAACCCTGTAACTAGAAAAAATTCACAGATGTGACATTAAATGTTTAAGGAATAAGACTGCAAAAAATGGTGCTCCTTTATCTGAAACTTGTGCAGTACTGCTGTCAGTAAAGGAGTGCTGCAGGCACAGCCAAGTGAGTCTGGGTGAAAAAGGAGGCAGAGATGGGGCGGGATAAGCGTACAGCCTTAGCACAACTTCTGCCTCTGTGAGACACTCTATTGCCAAAGCCAAAGGTTCACAATCTGATGGCATTATATGCCTAGATAAGAGCAGTGTTTGAGTTTAGCTTTGAATCTGCTGATACAACAGGGATTTTGTAGCTTTTATCCACAGAGGGATCTGAGTGCTTGAGGAAATACATAAGGTTTAGGTTTCTGAGACTGAACCACCAGACAAAGGTAAAATTTCTATTATTAGTTATAATTTATGGTTTAGAGGTGCCTGCAGGTGCCAGGCAATATGCAGATCCCCTGCAGTACAAACACGGAGGGCATAGTGCTCCGTCAAAGTGTTTGCAGTCCAAATACCAGAGCTGGGAGATCACAGTTCTGTTTTGTCAAAGCTTAGGTTTCAAAATCGTCATGTTTTAGAGGGAAACCAAAGCCTTTCAAAAATGCTCAGACAAAAGACCTGTCAGAGCAATCACATTTAGTAAGGAAGAGGTCAAGATTGTGATTTGTGTCTCAAAGTCACAAGAAAGAGCCCTGATCTGAGAAATCTTTTCCTGGAAAATGTTGAAGTTCATATGTTTCTGGTGGGAAAAAAAAATTTACTTGAAGAGAATGAATCTAGAAAACCAAAATGCTGTTGAACACAAGGCAGAGTGAAAGTAGAACAAGCCCAGAGAACAGTGTGGGCCATCATGGAGAAAGGCAAGAGAGAAACCAAATACTCTTGGGTCAGCCTCCTGGTTCCCAATCCCATACCATGAATTTGTCATCCCAATTCACCATCCATTTTCCTCTTTTCAGCCTAGGCCAGAGTTTCTGAGAAAAGGGCTGCAGTCCCTGGGATGAGGAGGGCAGCAGCCCTCTTTGCTTTGAACACCCACCAGTGATTCCACATTCTCACAGCACCGAGGGGTGCAGGCGTACACCCTGATGTACCAGGCATCCCTTTGGACATCTCCACATCTTGGGACAAGGCCACCACACCACCCCATAGCCAAGCAGGGCTCCCTTTCTGGGGAGACCCTCTCCTGTCTGAGCACCACTTCCTAGGGCAGCACTGCTTCCATTGCTGGAGACACACTGTTGTGAAAAACCTGCAGTAGAAATAATAAGGAAGCCCTTAACAGTATCTTCTGCTTTAAAAGATACCCTGACAGTGTTGGTTAACTAGACAAGTGTGCCTCTAACAAACCCATCGAGCTTGATAAATGGTTCTCTATTAATATCCTAATTTTGCTGGATCTCATGAGCAGCTTTTGGAGTTCAGAGGCAGAAAAAGACTGCTTGAAAGATGGCTCTTACAAGAAGCTAATTGCATGCAGGGTTTTCAGAAATATTAGGTCAGTTCGTGTTCAAAAGTTGGGTGCCTGTTCTTCTTTAGTGGCCACAAAATTAATTCTTCTGGGCTTGGGGAGAAAAAGGAGTACTTTGATTTTTACCAGTTAATATACTGTTGAATCTTACTTCAAATAACGTCAGAATATTTTAAGTTTTCAAACATTCCACAAAGGAAGGGATATAATTTCAAGGATGAAGGATGGTGTAAAATAACCCCAACAAAACTGATTGTGTTGGAAGCACTGTGTTTATATGACTTTTGTAAAATACTGCTTTTTTAATGCTAATATTTCAGCAGCAGAGAAGAAATATTGCAGTTGAGTTCTCTTCTGGACACATACATAAAAATACCATTTACACCAGTACAGCAGTGAAAATAATGTGATTTAAGTGGGGAAACATCTTTCCCCATAGGCCATGTTTTAGTTCTAATTACAACCTATCTATCTTAAAGATCCAGGATTTACTATCTAATGACAGACTGGTGTCTGGGACAATGACCCATGTCAGTATTTCAAAGAAAGATGTAAAAAACCTTTACAACAAGGCTTATGTCTATGTTACTCCATTCTTTAATACAGTAAGGCAAGCTCACTGGTTTCAGTGGGGCTATGCTGGTGAAATGAGAATACATTTCACTCAAAGAGGGTCTGAGTTTTCTATGTAGTAAGCAACTGATTTTTGATTGCTTGATTGTCTCTGATTTTTGTTTTTTAAAGAATTAATTGTTACTGTTCTGTTACAAAGATGACCCCACCACCCTCTGGCTTGGTCATTCCATCCATCAGGGTAGACCTTGCACAGATTCCCAATGAGGTCTCTGCCTTATTAAAAGTTTCATAGAAAAGTGTTCCAGTGTGCTTCTTGATTTCCAGGTGTAAAATAATTTTTAAAATCAGTATTGCTATGAAAAGAATTAGGAAAAGAGTTGCTTATAAAAACATACTTTTAAAACCTGAGGCTGTGAAGAAAGATTCATCTCAAATGCTTTTCAAAGTCCCTTCTTATTTACACATCACACTGAGATTCTAGCTTGATACTAGTCTTCTTACCTGATATTCTGCCTTGATAGTCCCACTCAAAGGATTCAAAAAGCAAGGTGTAATAAAACAACTAGGTTTGATCACTAAAGTGTCCAATTAAGGATTTTTCTGTTGTTCATTAAATTTGAAAACGTTCATAGGGAAAACAGACCTTTTAATAAAATGCTTCACAGGAAAATCTGGCTGGCATATATATTTTGTAATTGGGATGAGATGTTGCATTGGTGTGAAGCATCTTGGGAACGGCCACACCATGAGAGTCTCATGCCTGGTGGGGTTCTAATTCTGGTTGGGGAGAGGGATCCATAGGCAGATAGAGACAAGTGGGTCAAGAATATCAGCTCCCAGTTGCGGCCATCTAGAGTTGGAGTGAAGGAGCAAGATCACCACACCCCTCTTGCTCCTTAACACTAAACATTTTATTTCTGAGACTTCAAGATGACCCATATCATACCATAGATGTTAAAGTTTTTGCCTTTTTAAACTGATTTTTAAAAACTCCATGAAAAGATAAATTGCATTATTTGGGCTTTTTAGCCTAACTTGGGAGAAATGCCAAATGCTATAACTTCTTGCAAGATGGAAATTCTGGTTTTCAATCTGATATAAAAATTGTATGATCATAGTAAATATTCTATCTTAAATCTCTTCTAAAAGGAAAAATAATAGGTGGTACTGCTACATTTCTCTCAAACAATCTTAGCTAATCTAGACTTCACAGTTGCAGTGACTTCAAAGTTGCATCACTTTGTGTGGTGAGGTGTGGGGGTGTGGGGGGGTGTGTGTGTGCAAGACTGGAGAAATCCCGGTCATCTGAACTTGTGTTCCAAAGTGTCCTTCATGCAGAAGAATATCTTCAATATTAAATCCTTGCAATGCCAGCATTCTATAATAGTGAACTCTGGGAAATGTGTCAATTAAAAATATCATGAAAGGCAGAATGAGTAACCCCAAAAAGAATCTCCTTCATGAATGCAAAAGACTTTGAGTATTTGAGAATCAGCCTTTCCCAGTGAGATGAGCCCTTCCAGTGGGATGAGGAGCAGGAAATTCCAAACATTCCTTGGTTAAGGAAAGTGAAAATGACAGTCTCCTAATGCAGGGTGAGAGGTCCTGCCCTCTCATTTTTATCCCCTGAAGACTCATCCAACTAATGTGTTAGTGCTATTTTTTTTGCTGATGATTTAAATTAGATCCTTACACTGCAGTTCTGCCACATATCTGTCTTCTTTCATAGCCTTCTCTTTCCCTGTCTTACTTGATAATGACCCTAAAGTGGGCTTGCTTTTACATGTGCTTTCAGCCTGAGCTCATCCACAGAATTGAAATGTAGAGGCTCTGTTTTGTGCAGCCTGTAGAAAGACAAAGGCACGAGGCTAGAAAAGTGGCATGTCCCTTCCTTCTTGTACTTCTTTCCTGATCTAACCTGAAGGCGTGCAATAGCCTTTAAATGTTTCCTGAGCATCCTTGCATCTCTAACAGCATATTTGCCCGCTTACATGTTTCAAAACACATTGAAAACCTCTCTTCTGTGCTCCCCTGTTTGGAGATAACCCCTAGGTTGCATGATGTTAATCAGAAAAGAAAAGAAAAAATAGCCAATGATAGGTGAAGTAGGTTATGCTATGCATTGTCCCAGCATGTAATATAACAAAGCAACAGGCCCCTTTGAAATGTTGTGATAGGTAGGCAAGTGCTCAAAGCTGGACTTGAACTGCTTTTACACATGGAACAGATGCAATTTTCCAGTGCATTATCATCTCCAGCTCCCTGTGACAGTCTGTGAAGTTTTCACCTTTCTATCAGCTCTTGCAGCCAGCAGGAAGCTGCACCTTCTGGGAAACCAGGCTGAGACTTTGGCAATAACTTCCTCAGAAACTAATGACCGTTGCAAACCCCACCACCTTCTCCTTCACAAGCAAGGTGCTGCCTTTGTTTTCCTTCCCAACATACCCAGCAAGTAGATTTAAAACAACAAAAACAAAGTCTTGCCAAAACAAAACACCACAATGCATGCTTAGTTCTCCCTTGGGAGTAGGATGAGAGGGGGAACCCCACATGGCAGATGTTGGTTGTTTCATGCTCTACAGGCAGGCAGTCAGATGCTACAGTGACGTTTGACCCCATGGGGAGCAGGGCACAACAACTTCCATGCTCCCCTCCTCAGCAGCGTGAGAAACAGGGATGATGTACAGGTGGAAGCAGTCAAGCTAAAAAAATGACCAGGAACGAGTACCAACACTAAGCAGTCTTAGTGCTTCCACTAGGTCAAATCCTTGCTTTGGAGGATTTAAGTAGGACAGAGCCCCATGCTGGGTTTCTTTCTGGCCGTGGGTTCCACTCCTGTGTGCACATGCGTGTGTGCAAGCATCACCCAGTCTAGTCCAGGCAGCGAACACAGCAAAAGTTCAAAGCTTTTGGATTCCTCTTCATCGCTTTTTTTTAGGGGCTGCGTCTGATCTTTGCTTTTCATCCCTGGATTTATTTGGAAGCACTTCTCTTCCCGTTTCTTCATGTGGCAGGTTGCATGCAGATTCGTTTTTCTGGTATTCAGTGACCGTCCGCATTGCTTTGTACTTAGTTTACATCTTCACGGCTGTAATGAAACCGAGACTTGAAGGAATAACTGGATAAGCAGGTCTCTCTCTCCAGCTGTCATGTCTAGTTGTGGCAGAAAACTGGTGTTTCATTGTAAAAGATGTTAATTTCAATCTGAGCTGTGGCTGTGTTGAGAGGAGCATAAAAGGAATTCTTGATTATCTATATCAGTACCGTTGTCCCCGGGGACAGGCTCTGAATCTTCAGATCACATATGGCAAGAGTGCTGTGATAAAATATGCATCAATAAAACTTTGCAATTTATGATAATAAAGGAGTGGAAAGTTTTATACACTGTGATAATTATTCCTGACTGGTACTTTTTCCTTTCTTTCGTTCCTGTGTATGCCTTTGTGTTTAAGCCTTTTCTGCATGTTGTAGCAATGACTGCATCACTGAAAACTGCAGGTTCACCAAGTAGGGGGCTCACCTTGTTTCTAGGTCCATTGACCTCCTGTAGCCATCAGTTCACTTCTAAAGCAGCAGGAATTTGCCTTCTCTGGGCAGGTTCCACAGTGCTGTGACTCCTCGCTGTTCTTCCTGTTCTGTACATGCACACACACTGCATGCAGCATGGATTTCAGAGTAGCTTCCAAAAAGGATCGAATTATATTCCTCTGATCTTTCTTTGCATATCTTATTACTGTAATCGAAGAGAGAAGCATACATTTGCATGAAGGTAGCATTTATCCCATACTGCGTGTCACCTGCACTGTTTTAAATGTATTTCACCTAAATAGAATTCTCATTCTTTTGAAGTAGGAGAAATAATGATATGTTTACACTCACAGGAAGTAAACAGTGGACTATGAAATAAAACCAATATATTATCTGTGACCTTATTTTTTTTTCTTCCTCAGCTCATTATATCTTTGGTGGCCATCCTATGAGAGAGCTTGTCTTCTGCTTTGGCACGCTCGACAGCAATTAATCATACGGCTTGAAACGCGTGGCCCGGCAGTACAAACCCCTTGCACGCTTGGGCTCTGCTGACTTCAAAGGGACTTCCACACGCAGCGTTTGCAGGCAGCTCCCCTTTACCCAACACCCTCACTGACATGTTTGCACAGCGTCTCGCGCTGTGGGATCCCAGGCTTTGCTGGGACATCTAAGCCCTGCTGCAACACAAACAGTCGTTAGTCCCATCTGTCTCGTGTTCCCCTTTTGTTTTTTCTTTCCTCAGCGTTTTGCTCCGGTTGGCCCGAAGGAAATAAATCAGCCACTCTTTTCCTTTTCCAGGCTTATTTCTCCACAATTAAGGATGAGCTGTGAAACTAGTTAGGAGAAACAGCGTAGCCACCAAGCTATCTCTAGAATGCTTCCTTTACTCACGCTCACTCCGCTGAATTGCGCGCTCCCGTGCAGTGCTAGCGAAGTGCTTATCCTGAAACACGTGCTTACTTCCTATCTGCTTCAGTAGTACTTGGTCACCTGCCCGAGGTTCAGTGTGTGCTCAGAGACATTGCACATCTGAGTACCAAGGCCCTCCTCACGAAATCCATAACAATTCAGTCTTGCGTGTTCAGCATTTTCCTAGATTTCTGCAGGTGCTTGAATGTCATCAAAAGCAGCGAGATTTAGATCATTTGTATAAGCGCTTAAGTGGACTCCGACATCTTTAAAAGTTCCGCTGAATTTGAACCTGCCTGATTAAAAGAACCCAAACATTTAGCAAAAAGAATAGGAAGGCTATTTGCAAGTACATTTCATTTTTGTACAGCAGCAGTTAAAAAGACAAAATTTAAAACTATTAGTTCCACATTAAAGAATGATAGGAGATTTAGGTTACAAAAATAATAATTTCTAATTCTACAGATGTGAGGAGAACTGGATGATAAGGCCAAGAGTGCAAACAAAAAGGATCATGTGCGGGGTTTCCTGCCTCTGCACTTGTGTGAATTAATAGGAAATTAAAGACTATTAGAAAGTTGATTGAATTTTGTTTCTTAACTTCTTCATTTTTCATTAAGGTGATCCTAAAAGCAGGTGGCTTTCAATTAGTTTTGTTGACAGTGCTGGCTAAAGTTGTAATGATCCTCGGGAGAGTGAAAGAAAAGAGATTTATTGCAGTAGGGATAAGCTAGGCCAGGCAAAGAGACAGAGTACATAACGACTAATTAACTCGTGTAGTCATTAAGAAAAAAAAAAAGAAAAGGAGGAAGAAAAAACAATGTGCAACCTGAAAGAGGATTGTAAAGCATCTCTGCACTGCAGATCAGACCCTTGAGCTTTCATTACACTGTGCATATCATATTAGATGGTATATATGAGCCAATTGCATATAAATCACATTCTCCCAATGTTGCAAGTCCTTGTCACAGAGCATATTTAATTTAACATTGTAATATTTATTTTCTAAAGTTCTAAGTAGGCCAAAACATACCCAGTAAATTGAGTGTTCTGCCACAGCACAGTGCCTGACCTACACTCCAGTAGAAAATTAACCCTAATTCATCTTCATATGACCCTGTGCCAAACAGCTATTCCAGATGCTCCATTCCTGCCCTTCAGTGACTTTGTAAAGTGAAGCTGTAGCAATTTTGACTAATTCAGTTTGGACTTTTAATTACATCTATTCCATTCATTTGTTTCCACTTAAAATCACCGTGTTGTGGTTGGGTGGCTTGTAAGCAAGCTTTGCTTGGTCTTAGTATCCTTTAGGGACAGGCTTAAGCCAGAAGGCGTGTACGTCTGTTGAAACCATGTCAAATGGGAACTGCTATCTCAGATTTGAACTACAAGGCTTTGTTTTCTGACACAAAGGGTCAAAGTCTGCCTAGTTATTTCCATGTGTCCCTCCCCCCCTCTCCCTCCCATCAGGATTATTTTAAATTCACATTATGGATGAGCGTTTGTGTGCATATGCACAATTCGCTGGAAAACAGAGGCTCTTTATTGTTCAAAGCCTCTCTAGAAGTGACTTGTTTCAGGCATTCCTCTCACAACCATTCGCACATCTCTGAAACCAGAGAGATTTCAGTCAATCTGCTAACAAAGTCTGTTTTCAGACGCCATGTGGAGAAACCTGAAATGCTTCAAGCATTTTTATTATCTGATTTTTTTCTTATTGCTGATAAGAATTAGTAGAAGTTGATTGAGAACATTTGTGCTTATTCTGCTATTATTTGAGGGATTAATACTAAGTTTTATAGTACATAACACATTGATGCTGTGTTTTGTAGTGCATCACAGTCAAACTCTTTTTTCTGCTCCTCCCAAGATTAAGAGAGATTGTATTTGATTTCTGTAATGTTTTCTACATGTGTAGAGCTGGGCATATTGGGCTGCAGCGAGGGTGCAAAGTGAGAAGGCTGCATAAAAGACACCAAGATAAGAAAATCTGAGTCTTCTCACTGACCTCTTGCCAGGCACAAATGAAAATTTTTCATGACAAAATCTATCAAATTTCATGTATCTTGTGAATGTAAATTATTCCTAAGAAGTTAAGAGTGTGGAAGGAAAAGATGAAATTTATTTAAATTTTTTTTTTTTAAACTCTGGATTTATCAAAGTCAGGTAACTTCTGGTTTTGGCATTACAGGCACTCAGGTGAAGCTTTGCTGTCATTTCTTAGCTCTAGTACAATTCTGCTTATGAAGAAAAATTGGACCATATGGGAGCATATGGAAAAAACAGAAGGTTAGTATTTGTGGGAAAGTACCTCCTACAGGTGGCATTGTAATTAACCTTGTGGGTCCTGAGTACATACGTCACTCAAGTGTGCACAGGTGCCATGTCCCTGCATGGGACAGGAGCACAGTTCCCATGCCAGGACCACCAGGAGCCACCTGGCCCTCAGGCCACCTTTCCCCACCATGGATCTGCTGGCAGCCCTGCTCCCCCACATCCCACAGGCACCCAGTGGCCGAGGTGGAGGGTGGCCCCTCAGAGCTGGGGCCATGCTGTTGGGTAGCGCTGTGCTCTCCCTCAAACCCTGTGGAAATAGTGGTTGGGAGGCTGCTTTCTCTCACCCCATGATTTCCCACGCCCCCTCGTCCTGGCACAATCCCAGTGCCCAGGGTCTTGCCAGCTGGGAGAGGAGGGGGAAGCTGTGCAGCAGTCTGGTTGTAAACACCCCTGTAGCCCGCCCTTGCTCCTCTTAGTTGCCCTGGCTGTTATCAAAGGGCTGGTAGGAGGTTGCATAGTAGCAGGTTTTGGCACCCCCCTTCCCATATTTTGGGCGGAGCTGGGTGTGTCTCTGCATAAGACACAGCCTTGTGGCCACCTCTCCTCCAGCACTGTCAGCAGCTGAGACCATTCTGACTGTGCCCTGGACATCTTAGCACAGGGACAACAAATAAAAATGAGGAGTAGCCGTATACACAGAGGGTCGTGCCTGGGACATTGGCATGTATGTTAGGGGAATGAGTAGAGCAAATGTGTTTGGGACTGTGAGCTAAAGAGAGAAAATAGGAAAAGGTGGGATGGGATCAAGCATGGACAAAGAGCCAGACCCATGTTTTTCCCCCCAGCATGACTGCCAAACACATTTCATCAAGAATTACTGGAGAGGACACAAATTGAAGTGGATTGAGAACTGGCTGAACAGCAGATCCCAGAGGGTCGTAATCACTGTCACAGGATCTAGTTGGAGGCCTGTCACTAGCGGTGTCCCCCAAGGTTCAATACTGGGCCCAGTATTGTTTAACTTATTCATCAGTGACTTGGATGAAGGGCAGAGGCCTCCTCAGCAAGTTCACTGATGGCACAAAGCTGGGAGGAGTGGCTGATACCCCAGAGGGCTGTGCAGCCCTTCAGAAGGACCTAAATGGGTTGGAGAGATGGAGATGGGCAGAGAAGAACTGCCTAAGATTCAACAAAGGAAAATGCAGGGTCCTGCACCTGGGAAAGAAAAACCCCAAGCACCAGGACAGGCTGGGGGCTGACCTGCTGGAAAGCAGCTCTGCAGAGAAGGACCTGGGGGTCCTGGTGGACAACAAGCTGTCCATGAGCCAGCAGTGTGTCCTGGTGGCCAAGGCCAAAGGTATCCTGGGGTGCATTAGAAAGAGCATTGCCAGCAGGTCGAGGGAGGTGATCCTGCCCCTCTGCTCAGCCCTGGTGAAGTCACATTTGGAGTTCTGTGTGCAGTTCTGGGATCCTCAGTATAAGAGACACAGGGAGCTCCTGGAGAGGGTCCAGCAGAGGGTGACAAAGATGACTGAGAGATGGGAGCATCTCTCTCATGAGGAAAGGCTGAGGAAACTGTGCTTCTTCAGCCTCGAGAAGAGAGGACTGAGAAGGGACCTCTTCGGTGTCTGTAAATGTCTGAAGGGAGGGTGTCAAGAGGATGGAGCCAGGCTCTTCTTGGTTGTTCCAAGCAATAGGACAAGAGCCAATGGGCAGAAACTGATGCACAGGAAGTTCCACCTGAGTGTGGGGAAGAACTTCTTTACTGTGCGGGTGCCCCTGCACTGGAACAGATTGCCCAGAGAGATTGTGGAGTCTCTCTCATTGGAGATTTTCCAGTCACTTGGACACAATCCTGTGCCATGTGCTCTGGGATGACCCTGCTTAAGCAGGGAGATTGGACCAGATGACCCTGTGCGTCCCTTCCAGCCTGACTCATTCTGTGATTCTGTGAAGTACATCTTAAATAATAAGAAGCAGCACAGTCAAAATGTCCTCACCTCTGAAAAGATTTGAAGCTTTTGCATAGCTTTAATAAATGCAATTTGCAAAAACAGTGCAGTGTTTTAAAATAAATTATGCTCACAGAGTCACATGCTGTGATTTATCTTTAAGAATCCTCATGCAGTGTGGTTTATTAAATTTCAACCTGGGCTCTCAACTGTTCAGTTAATGTAGATAATTAATTTGATTATCATTCAATCAAGCTGTTTTGTGACTGAAATAGTCCCATATTGTTGCTACAAATATTTCAGTTAGCTTGTATGAAGAAATCATAATTTTTTTTTTTGCTTGCTTGTTTGTTTTGTTTTATGTTTGTCCTCACTATCTTTCTTTCTGGCAGTGAGTTGTTTTAAAGTACATAGTGTTGGATTACTAATGCCTCCCCTAATGCTTTAATGGGTTTTTTTGAGCACACAGTTAGTATTCGTTCTTAGCTATGCATGCATCTTCTAGTCACATTTGGTGACCCTTTTTCCTTTCCTTTTTCTTCATGCAGAAGATAGAGGAGGAAAAGTGTGGGCACCCTGTGTATTGCATTGCAGTTCTTAATGAATATATGTGTATTACTTACTAATTGTAAAAAGCTGTCTGGCTGCAGTACACAAGATGAAAAGTGTTAGGCATTAGTAGACTACATTTTATTACACTTCTTGGCTACAAAATTATGTACTAAGTACATTAGTTTAGAATTAGAGCAGAACGTAAGTACCTAAATACAGTTGATGTGCTCACCCTATTTACTCTTGTGACAAAACAAGTGGAGTTTGTTTTTCACTAGCGTCCATTAGATGTACTCCGCTGTAAAAATTCCACAGAGTTCCAGAGATGGAGGTGGCTTTACGTGTTGTCACCTCATCAGGCCCAGTTGGCAGCCTGCACATCACAGAGGAGGCCCAGTCCAGCCCCGTGTGGGGAGGTGCTCACTGCACCCCTGACCAGCAAAGGGAGCTGAGTGAGAAGAGGTAGGAGCCCTTGTTGGCCCAGATGGTGAAGTTGGGCAAGATTTTGGACCCTTAACTTGGCTTCAGCTGTGTCAGCCTGTCTAATGAAGGATATTGATTCTGCTCACAAGACTTGTTGCGTGACATCAGCACGGCTCTCTGTTACCATACACTGCACTCTTCTGACGAGTTCCTGCAACGACACTGAAATCCCTCTCTGGGGAGCTTGTACACATGTCAGGGTGAGCAAGGCAGAGCAGAAAAAAATATAAAGAGATGGGGCTTTTTTAAGTGATGGGGTCCTTTTTCCCTTCCAAGAACAACTGCAGACTTTGAATCGAGGGTGTTCAAACAATTTTTTTTGTCGTCCAGGATAGAAATTCCACCTTGAACTTCTAATAATAGCTTAGCATGGATTGTTGATTTCACTTATGAAAAAGACCTCTGAAATTGTGTTCAGTCTTGCCTCAAGCCTTCAGGAGTATTTCTTCCCAGTTTATGGAGTGCATTGCCGTGGATGCTAGTAAAACCAATTATTTCATGAAAGTGACTGGTAGACTGCAAGGAAAAATAAGTCCTTTCTCATCTGCCGAAATGATATAGTTAGACACCCTGACTCGCTCGGTTCAGACCAGTGGGCAATGTTTGCTGCAGAAGGGTATCAGTGAGAGCCTGTAGCAATTGTTTCTTCTTCCTTTGCCTTTCCCCTGCTCTGGAATGGGAATGTCTTGGAAAGGCTATGGGGAAAGACTGTGATTGTGGATGTGCAGAGATGTCTCTGACAGCAGACCTCAGTCATTGTAATGCCAGGCTTCAAGCATGAAATATTTGCTTATAAAGGTAGAATTGAAAATTGTCAGATCTATCTTAAGCATCAGGACTGAATCCAACTCCACTCAGATTAATGTGGATTTTGGCACTGAATTCCTTTGAAATATTGGGCTTACCAATGCACATAGGAGAGGGTAGACAATATCAGTATTGGAGAAAAAAGGAGCTAAGCTACATCTTACACTGCTATTATTTATTATTAAAAGCCATTTCCCAAAGGGTGCAGGGTACTGGGGTACAGAAATGCGTAGGAAGATTCAACCCATGCAGCAGAGAGCTTCAAACTCTAAAGCACCAGGTCTTGGTCCCTGTGGAAAGCTTTCGCAAACAATTGTAAGTTGGTTTTTTTCCCCCCTTATATTTGACCCGGCCAACAAATAGTCACACATCTTCTTGTCAGTTTCTGTATGTCACAGGAAAGACGTGGTGCATTCTTTTTCCCAAAAGCTCCATATCCCACACAGAGAGTAGATAAAATGTAGTATTTTTTTCCTCCACTTTTTTTACACTGTTTACTGTTTAGTAAATTTTGTTTCAAGTATTGTGCATTATATTATTTTGCTTTTAATGAAGACATCAGAACTGTGCTTAATGAGTACTATGGATCAATTTAAAATAACACCGCTTTAGAATCGCTGCAGAAGACACAACCTTAGTCTTGTATCTTCATTTAGATTTCCATTGCATTGCTGTATTACTGTTGTTATTAAATTCAGGTGGCGTTCATCGTGTGTGTGCTGGGGGAACAAACAAAAAAAGCAAGGTTGATGCTCCTGCGACTTGAGAGCCTGTGTAGAAGCTGTGCTCAGACAAGGTCTACTGGAAAGAGAAGAGTTAAGGCAGCAATAGGTCATGGTAATGGTATTGTAATATCGGTAATGTAGTTGTTGATGACATAATGGCTTTTCTCTTGAAGGTAGTCACCTGAGCATAAACAGATTACAGTGATTTGTACATTAATTCAGCATTATTAAATGCCAAAGAGCAACTAGAAGTGAGCCTTCAGGAGTTATCTGACTGTAAACCAGAGCATATTTTAGAGAGGCGTTTCTTGTAAAGGCTGTGAAGACAGCTTTGGGGCAAGCAAAGGATGCGAAGGCCCAGGCCAGTAGATAAATAGGAGCAGTGCTGATGCAGGAAAAGGAAGTTATAGACGGAAGCAGAACGGTTTAGGATGTCTAGAGCAAAAGATGAATCTTGAATCCAACATATCTTGGGTGTTGGTACTTTTGCCTCATGAAGTATATTGTTGACAGTGACCAAAATGTTTGATTTTGAGGGTGAACCAAACCCCCTACATTACAGGCAGATTTTCAAGAGAAATAGAAGATGTGGCTACTTGTCCTGATGGTTAAAATCAGCCTTTATACACTCTGCTTGTTACTGCAGAATTAATGGGCATGCACATATCTTGCTAAGTTACTTTGAAGTATATTGAAAGGCACATGTTTTATTAATTTAATTCTGCTAAGACTACTTTAAACAAAGTTGTAAAGGAAACACTAAAATATTTTTTGCTGAGATTATAATAATTTACCGAAGTAACATTAGTAAAGCAGTAGATAATGGTGACAAATGACTGTAGAATATTTTAGGCAGCAGAAATCAGGCTTACAAGAATTGAAGTCACTGGGGACCACAAAGTAAAATAAATTTCCTGACTCTTAAATGCTGAGTTCTATCCCGTAGTGGGATGTGAAAGCTCATTGGGGATTTGTTTCATATAACCTCCCAATGAGAAGTAAGAAGAGAAACAGTCAGTATCATGAAATTTAACAAGTTGTCCCAGGAGCAGCACAATTAAAAAAGCCTGGAGTCATATAGATTTGTTTTCTATACCCATGGATGCCCGTGCCTCCTCTAGAGTAGCCTTATTGCTTCTGTTGTGGCTCCTATTGTCTCAGCCACCCCGACAACATCTCAATTTTCCCTCCCCATGCCCCATCAGTGTCCACACAAAACTAAGGATTCTTTCAAGGCCGTGGGGATCTGTTCCATGACAAGGTCCAAGCCACCCATGTGCTAGTTGTCCAGTCAAATCCCCAGGCTGCCCAGCAGAGGCCAAGGCCAGAACCACAATTAAGAGAGCAGAACTTGCTGTAGATTTTCTCTCCATGGGATATTCATTTGGCTCTTTCTTCTCTTTGTTGCAGTTTTGTATAATACGTGTAGGGCTCTGATGATTTCTGTTGCTGTCAGCTCTGAATTAAGCCAGCTGAAACTGGCTGAAAGAACTGAGATTGAAATAGGCCAACAGATTTTAAACTAATTATGGCTAGCCAGGACAAGCAGGCAGAAAGAGCCCTGTCTTAAGGAGTGGGCTGTGAGCGTGTGAGCACCCAGGGCCCCAGCCTTGAAAGACGCTGGAGACCCATCAGGCTGTGCTAGGATTGCGCTTGATAATAGAGATGATCCTGTATTATGCAGTCCTGTATAGACGATCCAATCCCACATCTCAGATGGGGAAACCTTTTGAGGGAAAAGGTATTTTCTGTATTTTTGTGGCAACAAGATCCTCAGCACCCTAGGCTGCTGCATGTCCAGAAACTGACTGCTGTTTGCTTGCAGATAAGTTGGATGTGGGCTGTAAATCTGATGTACTGGACTGCATCTGCAGGGAGGCTGTACCTCCCACGGGCAGCATGCCTGCCCAGACCCTGCTCCACAGGCAAGGGAGAGTCATTCCCTCATGTACTATGTATTTATCCAGGATCACCGAGGCCCACGGGCCACACTGTCCTTCAACATTCATGTGGTGGCTCTGCCACAGACAGAGGGATGGCAAAATTATGTCATTTCTTTATGAGCCCGTGCTTTAAATGGTGCAGCCACTGCGAGGGATCATATTCTCAGATGGATGAGGGAGCAGAGAGACACCGGCAAAGCAGGAAAAACCCAGCCTAAACTGCAAATGAATATTCCTCTTTTTTTGTTGTAAAATTGAATGAATTTGGAACCAGCCAATTTAAAAATGAATGTGATGCAACTCTTCCACATGCAGTAAAACTGAGACATAAGCCTGACCCTGTTTTTCAGTCGCACCCTGTCCTCTGGCACTGCCTCTGTTCAGTTAAGGACACGCTTAAGAAAAGATGCACGTTTCTGCCTTGGTGAATTTAATGGTGCTGAAGTCCATCCCACTGCAGGACAGCAGTTAAGTACCTGCTTAACTTTCAGAAAGTCCCTATGTACCTGCTGTAATCCACTTCTGAAGCAGATAATCATCTCAAGTACAAAGATATCTCCCTAGAAATGAACGTGCCTTGAACTGTTCAGGGCATTACAAGTATTGAGGAGATATAATTCTTATGCAGTTTCCAGGCTAATACACTATTATTTAAAAATTTATTAATAGCTATTGAATAACAATATAACTAATGCTTAACTGCTATTAAAATCTGTCTTGATTAGGTACTGCTGGAGAAACTTGTGTAATGAAATATGTGCGTTGCCAAAACTTGAACAATCCTGTAGTCTGTTATCCCTCTTCCAAAGACCAGCAAAACAATGCAAAACTCCTCCAGTGGGCTCATTCAATTATGAAATACTGTGGAGGAGGTGCAGGAGGAAGAGAAAAAGAAATTCTTTCTAACCCTTGTAGTTATTTGGCCTGGAGATGAAATCTCAAGTCCCTGACTTGGATTTAATGCTTGTTTAAATAGTAATCGCATTTATGTCCTCGGAGCTGTGCAACCCACATAATGCCCATAATCACAAACCAACAGAACATTCTTCAGACATCTCACCTTAGCCTGTCCCTTTTAGTGACTTTCTTTTTAGTGACTTGTTGCTTTCTTTCTTTTTAGGAACTTGCCTTGCCCCTCAAATGAACAGCCAAATTCCCTCTCCCATAAAATATACGGCAAAGTCATTAACTTCTGGAGTCAATGACTGAATGGGCCCTTGCTTCAGCGGGATGAGGCTCACAATGAGCTGGTGAACAAAGCTTTTCCATTTATGTGCTAAAGTCAAAGAATAGGGTATTCAGCTGACCTATTTACCTGTCCAAATAGGGCTGACCAAGTAGAAAAAGAAGACCATGGGTCAGATCTGGATCTATGTTACGCTGCTGAAAACTTCAGAGTAATCAGTGATGCTACTTCATATTCAAATTTGACTCTGTGTCCACTTAGTGCATTAGTCCTACTCTCAGAATCAGTAATGAGCCTCCTGCAATTGACTCACTGTGTTTGTACACTTCTGATTCATCATAGCACTCCACATTATTATTAATGCAAATGGTTACCATGAAATATTTCTTCATTAGTTCTGACTGGTTGACTTTTAGGTTTTTCTCTTTCCCACTAGAAAAAATAATTAGCCAGGAATAATACAATTAAGAATGTCTTAAATCAGTTCCATTAACTTGCTTTGTCTAATCAATCACGTGTCCCTCGGTCTCCTTTAAGTTTTGTCAGGGGAGCTTCTTCTGCACTGGTGCCTCTTCAAGGACTGTTCTGTGAGCCGACTGTCCTCCCCTGGCGACTGCGCAGCGCGGTATCCGTGGGGGCAGTGCCATGTAAGGCCTTGACCCTTAATTGGAAGGAGTGAGTTAGCTGGACAGCGCTTGCTTCTGAATTGCAGCCAACGCTATCAGACAGCCCCAACCTGAGCTGCATCCTCCCCTTGTAATGCTTCCATCTGGCATCATCAGGCAATGCCGCTTTGCAAAATGCCACAGCGTTACAAACCCAGGGCGCGATGGGCAGGAGCAGCCAGTTGGAAAGACAAAGGATTGTCCTTCTCCTTCACCTTCCTTATGTATGGACTGCCAGGGCACGGAGATGGATTTCAGAGGAGGTGGGGGCAGTTCTGTTACTGCGTTGGGCACAAAGCCCTGATAGGGCTTTTCTAGAACAGTATTGTAAATTCAAATTAAGATGATAGCATGAAGTCATTGTATTGCAGCATGGATTTGCAGAGTGCAGGCTCCAGCTAACTTTAACTTGGTTAGTTTTGGTTTAATGGCTTAATCCCTCTCTCCTTCTCCTTCTGCCTTTTCCCTTTCCCCATCCCTCTCCTCCCTTTCTCTTATATTTTCTTTTTATTCCCCTGTAAGTCACACCAAGTGTTCAGTACATCTATATGGGTAACTAAATTATAAGAGACTGATATAAAACATAAAGCCTTTTACTTAATGGCCATGGGTTCAAGTGCAGACTACACAAAAGTCAGGAAATTGTGGTAGCCTTTGTGTGTTGTATTTGGCCATTAGTTTTTTCATCAGTGAAGATTTAGCTGGTGAAATCTATTGGGCAAGATACCTTCTCAGTCATTGTGAGGATGAAGGGTGCTGGCAGGACCACTTAGATCAGCACAACCATCTTCTGTAGAGTCATGGAAAACTTCGGTCTCTAGGACAAAACCCACTTGCCGCCTTCTCAGTGATCCTGGCCAAGTCTGGCTTCTCATCAGTCCAAAAGAAAAAGGTCTAAAGGAAAGGCATGACTGTTTGATTTGGGAGTGTGATGTGTGAGAGGACAAAAGCAGGAATGAGATTTGTTGGATGCCACGTCATGCCACCATGTGGGAAGATTTGCTCTCTAGAGCATTCCGTAATTTTCAGACTAATTCTAGGGTGGCAGGCATGGAGTAGGAAGTATTGTCTTCATCTGTAGGCAAAGTCATTTTGTCGTTGCTTTTCTGGGCTCCTGGGTTTTAAAATTGGGTGTTATTTGAATACCAACAAAACTAACATGATTTCCAGGAACTGAAGCTCTGTTACAGAATCACAGAAGCACACAATAGGTAACGTTGGAAGAGAACGCCTGAGGTCATCTAGCCCAACCTCCCTGCTCAAGCAGGGTCTCCTCAGGCAGCCTCCTGTCTCTTACCTCTATTATTTCTAAGTAGGGCAAAATCCTAGTTCAGTTAATATCTGGAAAAAACTATGGAAGCGTTGTGTTTTGAACCTATGTTGTGCCTTGAAAGCTTAGGGGCAAGGTTTTTTCTCAAAAAACTGAGCTAAATCAAGGCTGCTTCACATTTATGTTGTTATTGGTTTATTTCCTTGTACTTTAGTTCTTTCACTCCTCTTGTTAGTTAAGACAGACCGCTCTTGCTAGGAAAATGGAGGGCTAAAAAGTCAGCCATGGCTTCCCAAACATCTCCCCAAAACAACACAGCAGCTTGATAGAAGGCTTCAGAGGAGGGAGATGTAAGAATCAAATGTGTGACTAAAATGAAATGAGTTAAGGCTTTACTGCTGAGAAGAAATGCCTGAAAGTGTAATCTTTCCCCATCAGAGCAGTAGACAGGACATTTTTAATGACAATGACATATTAGGATGAGAAACTTGTAACTGGAGGCTTGCTGCACCCAAGCTGAAAATGTAGTTACTTAAGCAATTGCCAGGGGAGAGAAAACTAGAAGTAAGCAGCAACATTTTCAGCCAAGGCAAATTAGCCCTCATGGTACCTCAACATGAAAATACCTGCTCTGCCTTGGTGCTGTTGTGGTCTGGTTCAGAGGCAAAGCCAGATGCAACAGAGGTAAATCCTTGATTATGGATGACATGGGAGATGACCAAAACAGCTGGGTGTGAGGAAACAACCAGCATTATTGCTCGGGCTTTTCTCCCGTAACGCTTTGGCTTTCCTTTCAAACCACCTTTCGTTCTTAATTCCAGAAAGAGTCCTTAACACCAAAGTGTTCTGCCGTGCCTCGTGGTAGACTTTATTGGAGAAGACCAGCTAAACTGAGCAAAGATCAGCCTGCTGCTCTGGTCACTTGGCTTTCTTTCATTATATCCAGTGCTTTACAGTTTCCTGCCTTAATTCTTTTTTTTCAATATCTTTAAGCATATTCATTTCTAGCTTGAGACTTGATCTTTTCTATCTTCTCTCTGGCTCTCACTTTTTCTTTTCTCTTCTCTTTGCTTCAGGCCTGACTAGTTTGATCTTTTAACGTTAGCTTTAGCACTTCACTCCTGAAGGCAGGTTTTCCATGCACTGGGATGCATGGAAAGGTTGGGGATGGTGATTTCACAGTGTTCACCACTGTCTGCTCCCTATCCCCAAGTCCTCCATCACTGCTGCTCCCCGTTCCGCACGCCTACAGGCTGTGCTCAGTGTCCTACAGTTTTCTTTTGCCATCCTGTTGCAGCTGGTCCCAGCTTCCCCAGTGGAAGGGCTCATAAGCAGCCCTCCTGCCACCTGCCACAGCAGAGGAGACTGGCTTTCCTCTAGGAAGCCTTGGCACTGCACAAAGCTCCCTGAAAGCAGCCTCCCAACCTCAGCCTTAATCATTAGTTATCGAAGGCAGTACATCCATGTTTGGGGCAGGGAAGAGGGAGAGGGATTATGAGACCCATTAACCCCAATGCCTATGAAAAAATGACTTCTGCTCCTTTAATTTTTCAGTTTAAATTGTTTTTTTCCATAGCAGTGTTAATGGTTTGGGTTTTTTCTCACCACTCCTGCAGAGACAGTCCCCTCTCCCATTTTGTCTCTGTGGGATCTGTTCCTCCTTGCTGTCACAGCTTTTTAGTTTTGGCTTTCATCCCAGTTTCTCCACAAAAGGCACCTGTAAAAGATTTTTTTTTTTAATTACTTTAACTTTCTTTAACCTGCTTTTTTGGGTTTTTTTCTCTGTTCCCTCTCTGATTTAGGACTTTTCTTGATGCAACCACTCTCTTAAAATGTTTTCACTCTTTGGTTAGCTTTTATTCTTGTAGCAGGCAGAAAACAGCCTGCAGCTTAGATTGAGATGCATCTCCTCTCCTTGAAGGCACGTGATTTATGTAGTTTGAGGACCACCTCAGCCGTGCTACATACAGAAGATAGGAGCTTAGAGAAACAGAGCAGCTTTGCTGGCAGTAAAGGTTCTGTTAATAACCTGAAAATGGCACAGAAATAAAAGGTAGATTTCAGAGCAAGACTCTCTGCTGCTCTGCACTTCTGTATAGCACATGATATCAGAAACAAAACCAGTTTTGAGTGCTTTCTCTTTACAGTAACTTTGTAGTGATTTATATGGCTGCCCAAAACTGAGGGCATTGCAAAGTCAGGCAAGACCCCTTTTAGCACCGCTCTGAGGAGGAAGAGGTGTACCTGCTTCCAGCTCTTCTCCTTAACCTCTGCACTTCCATAGACTTCCCCCTTGAACACTCCAGGAATCTCTGCTGGGCCCATCTTTTCCAGTCCCTGTGAATGTGCTACCGCTGCCCTTGGTATTTTCAACATCTTTCCCTATATTCTCCTGTCAAGTGGTCATAGATGGTCTCGCTAATTTCTGTGATGCAGTGAGCATCTGAAGGGAAAATGGTCTGTTCTTAGTGCAAAAAGAATTAGCTTCTTAATTGTGTCTCTCATTTAAGGGAAAAGGCTGCCTACTCCTGCTTTTTTTTTCTGTCTCCCACTTTTCTTTTTTTCCCTTTTTAGGAGTGCCCTTTATTATGAGAGTGACTTGTATCAGCAATGTAATTCCTCCAGCGAACTCACTCTGCTAATTTCAAGAGTCTGTTGGTGCTGTTTTATTCTTGTCATGTCGGATGCAGTAATCCAGTTTGCATTCACGATTAGATTAGGAAAGACATGAAATACCTGCATTTGCAAAATTAGCGTGGATATTTACCAGTAGGCGGCTTGTTCTCTTACTTCCTCCCCACCTCACTGCTGGAAGCCTTTAATCCACTACTCAGACGTGTAAGTTAATGCCTTGCTGTGAATCAAGAAAATGTCTTTCTGCATTGTTAATTTCTGTGACATGATCTCGCCTCATGTTGTCTTCATAGGCACATGCCATGGCATAACCTGATGAGATGTAACCTGTACTCTAACAGGCAGCAGGTACTCAGTACGCTGGCGATGCCTCCCAGCAGCCTGTCTTTGTAAGAGGGAAAATAAAAAGGGAAAAAAAGACAGGTTGGCTCGCCTAGCTCCTATGGAGAGGTACACAAAACCAACGCTACATGGTGAGATATGGCTCATTAAGAGCCCGATACTTTCCATGGAAAATAATTGTCAGGGACTACTTTTATTTTGTTCTCCACCTTTTGCCTGTTCCCAGGACCTGCAGGGCAGTGAACAGATAGGGAGTGCAGAGAAACGTCTGAGCCTACAGCAGCCCAGAGCCTTTTTCCAGCCCAGTGTTAACTGGGTGCTGGAGACAATGATTTGGAGGCTCAGAGGGCCCATCAGGCCATCACTCAGACTCCACCTGGGTTTAAATTGACCCTTTTCCATTGTCACATAAACGCGGCTCCCTGAACCTTGTTGCCTGTGTGTCATCCCTCCGCCGAAACCTTAAAGATAAAAGTTCACCTGAGTGCACAAGTTGGATTTTTTTACTGTTAAAATGTTGATAGCTTTCAACTTTCCAGGGCTCTTGTGGGAACATTCACAATAGAAATGGGTGTGCCTAACCATTAAAATTCACTATATAATGGGAGTTAATTCCTGCAGTTTAATGGCTTGCTCTTGGTTCCCCCACACATGATCTCTCATTGCTCCGGTCCCTAAAATTCTCCTAACTCCAATTCAGATCTCCTTCAGCATGCTTCTCCCTGGACAGACAAGAGTCCCAAAGCAAGAGCAAGGACTGGCATGCTTCACATCCAGAGCTCAGCTTGCGTCACATCCAAACCTCAGTTTTGTTTGCAGTCGGCAAAGGATGAATAGATGGGACACGCATCATTAGCCAAGGGCTGCTGAGATGTTTGTTCTTCAGTACTAGCCAGGAACATGTATTTCTAAGGCAGTTAGTCCCTTGTGAGAAGACACTGCTGGTAACTCTTTCATGTTTAATCTGCTGGGATGCTAGCTGGAGCCCCTTGGTGTATTATTACGATGTCATCTCAGAGTTACAAACCTGTATGCTGTTCTGCCAAGGAAATGTTTTTCCAAATATGCTGAAAGCTGCCAACTAGCTGTTTGTGCAGCTTAGTAAATTCTAGGTAATTTTCTTCTTAGAAAAGTGGAAAAAGAGTAGGGGAAAACAATAACGAAAAATAATTTACAATTCCCCAGAAATTACCTAGAATCATCCCTTAGGAAGAGCATCAGTGGAGGCATCAGGGGATGTTCCTCCTGCCTGCAAAGCTGTTCACATACCATCACTGCCCCGTGGTGTTTCCACCCTTTGCCTCAACCTCTGCAGTCTCTCTCTGCTCACTCTGTCCCTTTGCCCCTCGGTCACGTCTCTCCCTGCAGGCAAGCTGCACTTTCCCAAGGAGCAGGCTGCTCCTCTCTGACTGCCAGGAGCTGCCTCTCTGACATCTTGCCCCTGCTGCCACCCCAAGAGCAGCCAGCCAGAGAGATGCGCTTCCAGCCTGCTAATGGCTGGATGGGCACAGGAGTGGGCAGGCAGACTGCCAGATCATCTCAGGGGAGCATCGGGCAAGAACAGCCTTTCCTGGGGGCAGGCTTTTCCCAGCCGAGAATCCATCCGGCCAGATCAAGGCGGTTGGCCAGTATTTCCCAAGGCAGAAGCTGCAGTGCCTTGAGCAGCCAGGAAGTCAGACGCTAAAATGTCAGCATCTGCGTCTCCTCCCTGGTGCACGCCGGCACGGAGGACAGAAAGGCAGTTTTCCTCCCCATGGTGTCCTTGCCAGGGGGCGAGAGCCAGGTGGGAGCTGGTGCAAGGTATGGAGACAAGGGCTGCAGCGCTCAGGCCCCCACGAGTCACCTGTGTCTCAAAGGGTGTGGGCTTGGCCCCGATTTGGGAGGAGCAGGGTGCTGGTGGGGCGGACCTGGGCACCCAGGGCTGTCTTTGGTCAAAGGGAGCAAAGCAGCCAGGCTGCAGCTGCCTTCGGCATGGGCAATGCACGTGTTCTCTCCCCAGTTACATCCCGCCAACAGGGCACACCCTTTGCCTCTGAGCTTCCAGAAGTGCTCTGGGTCCCCCCACAAGGTCATCCTCATGTGAACTACCGCCCCACTATTGCCAGGTTGTCCTGGAGTGAAAATATCTGGGAGACAAAGGAATGCAGCCAAAGCTGTGGCTGAGCAGAGAGGGTGAGGGAGTGACGGAGTTTAAGCAAAACCAAAAATAAAAGCCTTTCTCAATTTTCATACAACTGTGTTGACATATGAAAGCTAAGCGACAGTTTATTTAAAGCGACTCTGTTACCTATTAAATTGCAAAAGACCGAGTCCTTTGGTATTCATGAAGAAGAATTCATTAATTCCATAACAGTTAACTTTAAAAATGCAGCAATATGCTGAATGCTGATTACTGAGCCATGTAAAAAAGGGCAAAATAAAAAAAAAAAATCAGAGCAGTATTTTATTTTGTTGTTTTCATTTCAGGTTGATTGTATTACTTCAGCAGATGCAGTGCTAACCACTGTAACCCTAAACTGGTCTCACAAATGGCATTTCTCTGGGTCCAAAGCCCCCATCTCTCGCTGCAGCTTGCCCACAGCACTGCAAAAGGGCACACTTGGCTGCCAAGAAAGGCTTGCAAGAGCTAAGGATAGGAAAAAAAAAAAAAAAGCGGTAGGAGTGGGAGCACCAGGCACAAAGTTAAAGTATGCGTTTGTAATGTATCAGTGGTGGTGTGCTGGATTATTCACGCTTCTGCTCCACAACTTGAAATTGAGGGTGGTAAAAACAAGATGTTCAAAACCCATCTAGATGATTTCTCAGGGGGTGCTGTATAAATGCGATAACCATCACCAGTGAGAATAAAGCAAACAGCAGGAAAAAAAGTAAGCAGCCTGGTCTTTGGTGAATTCACTCTGAGTCTTATATGTCAGGAGCCATTGTACTTATCATCTGAAATCCGACTCCCAGCCCTATCCCGGCTCTCCATCAGCCCTCGGTCTGCAGTGAGCAAACTTCTTCTGAAGGATTGTCGGTTTGTAGCCAGCGCAGGCAACGCGTCTCTGTCAGGAACAGTAATGCATGTCGACAAGTGCACATTAATTTTAGATTATTCATCCTGACAAGGCTGTTGATTTGGAGGTTTGCTGCAACTGTTGGTTTAAACAGGCACAGAAGGAAGCTGGAGGCATGAACAAAACCCAAAAGGGGACTTCTGGGAGGGGAGCTAATATCCTGATGAAAAGTCTTCCTAAATTTGTCTAGAGCTCAGCTTTGAGCTTGGAAAGCTAAAGTGAAATAGAGATGTATTTCAAGGCCTAGCAGCACAGGAGAGGTAACCATGGCAATTTAACCTATTCAGTCTGAGATAGGAAGAAGCAGGATCAAGTTCCTTCACTCCTTTTATGCAGAAAATGCTTCACGTGTGACAAAGGATGAAGGAAAGGTTGTCAGCGAATGAGTGAAGGAAATTAAAGAAAATTCATGCAGAAGGAGGCGGTCTTGTGCTCCAGAGCTGCTGGGGAGGTGTCCAACAGAGCCAGTCCTCACAGCTAGGGCTGACAAAAATGCTGCGTTAGATTTTACCCCCAATAAAGTTAATGATAACCCCCACTCCACACTTGAAAGAATAAAGGATATTGCTTTACATCACCAAGATGACTCTGTTTGGGACTTCTCTCACAGAAGCATATGGAGAGTTACAGCTCACCGGCGTGTGGTTCAGAAGGGCCTTTGTCTCAGAAAGAAACGGTAGAGTGCTCTGGAATAGTTTTCTTTAGCATGTGCAAAGCATCTGCATCTGCTCTCTGTGGTGCAAAACAGCTGCAGTTGTCTCGCTGCCCTCTGGACTTCCTGTGCTGCTGTGCACCCAGGGCCGTGCAGCCCTTCTGTGAGTTGCTCTTGTGTCAAGTGATGCAAATGCATTCATAAGAGTTTGGAAACAACCTCACGGATCATCCATTTTCATGGATCACAGGTCATTTAAACAAAAAAAAGACTAACGAGCAGTTGATAAAATTATTGAGTTCTTGTTCCCTCTCCTTAATATTTATCTCTCTGTGACCCTAAACCAAATAAAAAGGAGTAAACTCCAGTCAGCCTATTCAGGGACATGTAACGTGTCACAGGGTAAAACTGTGCCATTTTCATGACCAGAAGGAGAATCTATAGAAGTGAAGATGAAGTGTAGTGAAAAACACTGTATATTCAGGTTCTAATATTTGTTATTTAAAATATTCAGGCAAATACAGATAGGAGTGCTAGGATGGGTGTGCCTTGCTCTCACAGTGAGGAATTCCACAGTTGCGGGGCAGGAGGCTGATTCTATACCTCCTACCACCAAACATCGTTTTCTTTTCTCTGAAGACTACATTTTTGATGTGCATGGCACAAACACAGGCTACACTTCCTTAGCATTATCTTTTGATAATCACAGCCTAATGGTCTTAGAATTCACATTGTCAGACAATAGTTCTTGTCATGCATAAACTTTACTATTAATAAAATAAAATTCTGGTAAAAAATAACATCTTTGAGGTTTCCACACAGAGAGTGCAAAGAACTAAAACTGCCTTCGTCTTTAAAACTTCGACAGCAAGCAGACTCCATTCCAGAGGTCCTTCTTCTCAAGGGATGATTTAGCCCATAGACTATTACTGCAGTAGTAATTATTTTGGTGAATATGGACCTGAGCATTCCAGATACACAAGGCTCCGGACCCTTGATTCACTCATCCTTACAAAAATTCTGCCTTCTTCTGCCTAGGGCAAGAAGAGACGTTGTGGTGGTGTATGGGCTTTGCTGCTGAGGTTAAGGTCAGCCCTGTGAAGCCTAGCAGAAATGAAAAGCAGGTCTCAAGAGACCTGGTGAGCACCAAAACTTGCCACATTGAGGGTTTAGTGCTACTAGCTCACGGTTACAGGATGCTTTCCGGAGACTGTGTTGCTGCCTGTTGAGCATACTCCTCACCCAGGACACCTATTTAAGCTCTGCTCCTCTCTGCAGCAGGAACGGCACTGGGCAGCGATGTGGAGAAAGGGGCAGTTTCAGAGGTGAAATGGTTAAACAATAGTCATCTCCCTCTGGCTGTAAAATTAACATTGGAGGCAGAATGTAAAGAGCAGCACGCAGAGCAAGGTGGGTGCAGCTTTCCCAACAGAGGATGAGCAGCCCAAGTGAGTAATTGACTAAATAGCATGAAATCTGGCAATATTCAGTCATCTGAATTCAGGTGAAAAATGTGGGCTGAGCTACTGAACCTGCTGCTGCTTCCAGCAGCAGCGCTAAGCTGGCAAGCCATAAGACATGTTCCCTCATGCCAGCCTAACCAGCCTCCTGCAGCTGGATGGGGCCAAGGCAGTGGGCCCTGATTTAGCCTGACTTCTTAACTAAAGAAATTGCTCATGGTAGCATGTAAGTTAGGGGTTTTTTGCCTGATCACATTTGCCCCACTGCCTTTATTTTCCTTTTACTTGCAGAACTTTCTACTCTACTGTTGTTTCCCTTTTCTCCTCCTGCCCACATGCCCCAGAGTGCATCCTGCACACACAGGTATGGCCAAAGGAGGACCAAGACCATGCCATGACCTGTAGTTCATTCTTCACTTGGAAAGCAGAGTGCAAGGCACAGGCAATTTCCCCTCAGCCTGCAGCAGGCTGTGGAGAGGTGGATGTGGTGTGTTTGATTACGTGAAGAAAGCCACGTTTTGAGTCCCAATCAATTACAGTTAACTCATATCAAAAGATTATGGTTTGTGAGTACATTGGCATTGCTGAGTAGAAGGGTGAGGTTTGTGGGCCCTTCCTTCGCTCCTTTGGGAGGTTAAAAGTTAAAAAAAAACAAAGTAGAGCTGCAAATGGAAGAGGATTTTGTAGGGTGGCCCTTGAAATCAGGTAAACACTGAGTAAAATCTGAGTAAGAAGCTCTTCACCCATCACCACTCAGTGCTCTCAAATGCCTTACTCACTCTTTTACATACCAATGCTTAGTGGATTTTTCTTTTTCTTTAACCGTAGCTGCTTCACTAAGATTAAATAACAAACTGTAGGATTTTCTAATATTTGAGCGTGATGTAATTTTAGTGGTCATCCTTAATCTTTTTTCCCTAGCACAGCTTTTTCTCTCATCAGCTTAGTATTTAAAATGGATTCATTTTTAATGCCTTAATATGCAAACACATTTATGTCAAAATTGATTCAATATTTAAACTTGTTCGGTTTCAAATACATTTTATGCTTCAGCTGTTTCAACTTGTAGATTATTTCAAACGTGGAATTGATTCCAAAATTAGGCAGGTTTAAATGTTCAGTCAATTTATTTTAAACTATCTGTGTGTTTTAGAGACCTATATTGAGAAATGCTAATTTTTTTTTTAATGGTGCTTTCGCAGTTTGCAGTGTGTCAGCAGTTTAAAAGTAAGTCTCTGCACATACAACTGCTCCTGAAAGTTTAACCAAGTCTTCTCTATGACTTAGAAAATGGCAAATGATTAGCCTGTGCTGAATATAGTATATGGAACCAGCCAACCTCAGAAACATATTTTTGTCTGTCTTCAAAAATGATTGGTGAAAATTAGGGTGAAAATCTATCTATCTGCCTGTCTGTATATTTAAATATATAAAATAATGCTTTTCCAAAATATGCCATTCCCAGACATGACTGTGAATCTAGGCTGTATCTGTGGAACAGCTTGGCTGGACAGAAATGGGATGTGGCAGTGTATTAGCTAAAAGGGAAGGAGGTCTGCAAATGATGGCCACTAAGAGGATCCCAGCAATCTCAGTCAATTCTCTCCTCCATGTGAAAGCCTGCATTCTCTGAACCCTGAAAAAGGGTGCTGGACATTTCAGGCAGCAGCATCTTTGCTCTGCATCCCAGCCCTGTTGCTCCACTGTGTGAAACAGACAAATATTATTTTGAGTGGAAATTGAAAGCAGGTTCCCATATTCTCAGGTGAGTATCCTAACTGCAGAGCTATAAAGTCCTTCTCTTTTCTTTTTTATTCTCATGGACGCTTAATTATTTATGCAAAGTGGCATAAAATAAGCATGAGAGATTAAAAGCATAACCAAATTTCTTATGACCCTCTAGCTTTGGAAGCCCAAACTGAGATGCCTCTTCTTTCCCTGTTTCAAAGCAGAGATTGGATGCCTGTTTTCCTGCTTCTTCAAGTACATGTAGAATGCTCCAAAGTTTATTTTTAAAGCTTTAATTTTTATTGATTACTCTTTTTTAATCTCCAAAAAGCTCACAAAGCACTGAAATCTCTCTTCAGTGAAAGTGAAAGGAATGGGAGGAGGAAGGGTGAAATGGGGATGTTTTGATTAATTTTTGTCCATTTCAGTGGTGAGGAGCAGAAAAACAAACATGGCTTGAAGTAGTTCTCTTTTGTTTTGTTTTGGCTGTTGAAAAAACCCTCTCAGGAAGACTAAATGTTTTGTAGCTGCTTTTTTATGTCGTCATAGAACAAAAGCTCCAATTTTTCAGCTGGCATGACCTTCTTTGTAATCTTAGAGAAACAGCACTTAATGGTTGCAAACGCCTTTGCCATTGGATGCACAGGTGATGTGTTTTTATGGTAGATGGGGAAAGCCTTTGGGTTTGTTGTCTGATAGCACTCTGCTGCTGTTACGATTGATCTGGTATTTTTAATGAGTATTGAAAGAAAAGAGGTTAAGTTACTGTCGGACAACTGCTTGCAATGTTGTTGATGCTTTGTAGTAGAACCTTTCCTTGCAGCAGTTATTTCCTGTCCTTCAGAGAGTGCTAATTTTGCACATGCTGTTAATACATTGCCATCCAAAGAGAAAAAAAAAAAGCTCAGGTAAATTACTTCTCAGGTTGGTTGTAATGTGTGAAAGTACGAATTACTTAGTTTGGGCTATTTTCTGGATACCTATAATTTAAAAATTGTTTTGTTCTTCAAAATGAAATGTTGTATAACATTAGTTAATGATGTAGATGAGCTTTTTTGTTGTTCTCTTCAAATTAAAATTTCTAAGTTGTAAGCATCTGAGTGTTGGCTAGAGCACACGTATTAGCTGCTTTCATTTCAGAACCATTCAATGCACACAGAAGTATTATCACTTCATGTTAAGAACTGAGAGGCTACCAACATTGTCTGTAAAAAACAAGTAGGTTTCACATCTGCATAAGCTCAGGTTTACAGTATCTGACACATTTTATTTAAAGTTGTCCTTTAACAAAACCGTCGGTAACAAAAGATGATTGCATGGGTTTATTGAGAGTTTAGGGAGTTTCAGAAGACGCTACACACAGACACAGACCCACACACTCCTACAGAGTGAGTAAGTTACTATGTCATATTTGCATATTTATTTCTATCAGTTTGCAAATTATGGTCAGCTGAGGTTCTTCTGACTGGGTTTTGTCCTATGAGGGACAGCAGTTGTATGACAATGAAAATACTCAGGTGCTCAGCAGTAGCAGAATCAGGTCTGAGAGTGAGAAATGCAGCCAGTCAGCATCTGAGCAGATGATAAAAGCAGCCTGAGGTTGCATCTATCCTAGTTAATTAAACATGCCCAGGACTGCTGTCTGGCGCTGAGACCAGTAGGCATGAAACATTCCATGAGACTGGGACTATTCTGACAGTCTCGAAAGACAGATTACCACCATCCACTGCCCAGTCACCATTATTTAATTTGCTAAAGGTTAAGATAGCCTAACGGTTCAAATCCAGAGCTAACTTTCTCAGGGCACACTCAAAAATCCAACAGTAGCACAGGCTGCATGTTTTCAGAATCAATATAGAGGCTCTTGGATTAGTAGCTGCTGTTCCCATGCAGCTCCCGTGCCAGGGGATGCAGCAGTGCAGTGCCGTATGCATCTGTGCTATGCCCCGAGTTCCTGCACTGCACCATCCTGAGCCCCGTCTTGGTGCATCATCACACAGGAGCAGCTCAGATCATCCAGGGTGCAGGCATGGCCTTATTTTTGAGTTTCAGTTCCCTGTGTTGCAGGCTGATGGGGAGTCAGCTTTACAGCATCGAAGGCAGGCCTCCCAGGTGAAGCCAGAAAAGCAAGAAGACTCTGGTCCAGGAAAGAGCCAATAGGTTGGACCTCTAAAAACAGGACATCCATCCCTCTGGAAGAACAGGCAGCCACTGGAAGCTCTGCCTGGGACCTGTGAGGAGGAGTAGCCTTGGTGTGATGTCCGAAGCCTGCTTTGCAGGAGAGAAGGAAAGCAATACTCAGTCTGCCAGTGGGGAAACATAACTTAGGTGCAATCCGAAGGGAGAAGGGGAAAATTGTCTGGGTGTGAGCCCGGGGATAAATTGCGTTTGGAAATAGCCTCTGTGCTTCCTGGAACACAGAGTGGCATGAAGGGAAGAACAGCTGAATTCTGTGTTGGTTTCAGTGGGTTTAGGGGTGTTAACACAACCTTGTCACTTCAGAACCGTAGCCAGTGAAATACATTTATGGTTTTGACAGAGGAATCTCAATCTGCTTAATACCATGGTAAACAACTAGCTTAAAAATCTATCATTCTTTATTAAAGATGCAGAATAAGAAAAGAAGAAGATTAATGCCTCTGACATATAAACAGTGAAGTAACTTCTTTTTAGCAATATGCCATATTTCCTTAGACTTTAGCTGTAGAGAGACCATTTGGCAACCATTTGACTGATATTAGAGATTATAGTAATTGCTCTTGTTAAAGAAAAAAAATGTCATCTGAGCTGGGTTGCAGCTGGTTTGTCACATCTTGGTTCCCTGAAGGACAAAATGTGCACCAAATCAGGAGCAAAGAGCATCAAAGACAGAAAAAATAGGCTTTGGACTCTGAGACTGGCTCTTACTTGCAAGAGTGATCCTAGAGAACAGCAGGCACCACATCTAGTCTCCTTAGGCCGTTCAGTCTTTGTACTGGTGTTGGGCTGACTTGCTGGTAGCTCTCTTTTTGGTGGTATGCTCAATGTAGCAACAAAAGCTGCCACCACCTTAGCCAAGCAGATCAGATTCACACAAAAAAGACACGGACACATCAAAAAGCACACAAATGTGTGTAAGAACATCCAAATCACACACAAAGAAAAAAAATAGTGTGGAAGAAGAACAAATAGTATAGAAAAGGAACAAATAGGGATGGAGATGGACAACAAAGAGATGGCATAGAAAGAGATGAGAGAACTAGGCATTCATTGATTGCACAATAGATCTTGGCCAGAAGTAGTTCTGAGGCAAAAAAACTGCTGATGTCTTCTAGATCCCTGTGATGCTTGCTTGGTTCAATCTTATCATTTTCCAGGAACAGGGAAAGTAAAGTCCCACAGTGTTAGGGTGCATTGTGTGATCAGAGGAGGTGTCCCCATCACACACACTACTATCTGCTTATTTGTGTTATACTCACTATGCTTTCTTCCAATCAGCTTTCCAAATAGAGCTCTCCCAATGGAAATGGTAGGTGGAGTAGCATGTCTGCTCTTTATTTTATTAGCTTATTTCTCAGCACATTGGTTTTATACCCTTGATTTCTCAAGGTCTTATGTTCTTGTGCCTGCTGCTCAGACTTCAGCAGACTTGCTGGCCTTACCGGTCGGACACCTTGTGCTCTCCATGACTTTTGCTGACTCTTACAAGAAATTTTGTGCAACAGGCTGAACTGGATTCATGTTACCTTAGGGAGGGGACAAAAAAGTTGTTTCTTTCTCTATTACTGTGCAAAACACCATAAAGTAAAGAAAAACTATCCCACCAGATCCGAATATTCAGAAGTTGCAGTCCAACATGCACGCAGTCATAACAGGTCTATAGAGGCTTACAAGGAGGAGCCAGTGATACATGAGTTTGTTGCAAACTGTAGTTTGATGCATGAATTATCAAATATATAAAATTAATACTTGTATACGTCTAGTACTGAAAGGCTGGGAGCTCTGAGTCCGTCTGCTCTCTTTATGGGTTATCTGCATTAATGTAATATCCAAAAGGCAGATCAGCTGCAACACTATGTCTGTATTTCTCGAATAAAACTACTGTGACCCAGAAGATCTCAAAGAATTAGATTGAGATGAGCATGGGAAAGCTGGCTGTCCTAACTTGTAATATATATTTATGAAATGCACAATGCATTAGGTGACACAGACTGCTATTTCATTAACTACACATTTTGAAGAGAGATTTTTCTTTGTCTTTTAAATAGATCTTGTAAGAATAGAAAATATCATTACATCAAAGAAAATATTCATATAACCCAAAAGATCTGACATAAGCCCTCAAATGCCAGGCAACCCGTAGATGTTATTAGAATTCTGTGCCTACCTCTAACCGTAATGCAAATCAGTAAAAAGTTCGAACAAAATGTCATCTTTTATGCTATAATTCTGTGACAGGAAGACCTGAAGACAGACAAAGTGAGTATGCCCAGCTGATCACTTTTCACAACGGTAACGTTGTCATTTTTTAAATGCCCTGATTTGTTACCTCGTAAGGCAGGGTTTGATATCCCTCAGAGACATAACTGTGCCCTAAGGAAGCTTGGGATTCACTTTCTTCCTGAAGATGCCCTTACCACGTTCTGCCTGGGGGAACCTTCCTCACCCCCTTGATGTTATCAAGCCCCCCTGTCACATCACTATTACTTCTGCTGATGGGGTCAGTTTTGTACTTCTTACATTGCCAGTCAGCTCCTCTAGCAAGCGTGTGGGGCTGGCATTGAGTTTAGGGGGCATTCATATCTTCTCAGCCTCTGTCTGCCTATTAGGAGTCAAGACTGTACTCGTGCTAGCAATTTGCTTTGGAGCAGAAGTGCAGCATTGAAGCAAAAGTGCAAATTATCATCATGCACCACATAGTGGTTGAAAAATCCGCACAGTTCTTAAAAAACAGAGGACAAGGACAAAAAATACAAGGGTCCCGTTCACACATAGTGGACAAACAGAACAGAGCATACAGTACGTAGCATGTTGTTCTGTATTTCTTTATATTTAATTAGATTAACTTTTAATTTTACTAGAGAAAAGAATAATCTCGAATACAGCTTTTTGCTACTCTTTTAAAATGGAAGAACAGATGCCACCTGTAACAGAATTCTAATAAGCTAAATATAGGTTATCAGAATTTTCTCTAACCATCAGATTTTATGGCTTGAGACTTAAGTAATGAAGAAGGATCAATACAGACAAAGAAATCAATATGCCTTGCACGCACTGTTTCCCAAGTTCAGAACAAACTTGCAGAACTGTCTGTAATTCCTCCACTGTAGCCATATATTTTGAAATCTGTGGAAAATCAGCCATGCAAAAAATGTTCTGAAAACAACTATGAACATAAAATCTTCCCTCCCTCCCCCCCAAAAAACCAAAAATACCCATGCATTATCTTCCCTTGCTTCAGTCAGAAAAAAAAGAGATTTGCATATGCTGCTCAGCAGAGATGATTCAGGGACCAGTGATGAAAATTACTACAGACACAAAAAGACTTCCATATGAAAAGATAGTGAAAATCTTGAACCTCCTTAGCCCGGAGATTAAATAAATAACATGGAGCATGATAGAGGTACACCGAGTAATGAATAATGTAGAGGAGGCAACTTGGGAACTCCTAATTACCTTTTCTTTATAACTCATAACTAACTGCTAAGATGGGATATATTTTTACCCAAAAGCACAGTTAAATATGGAATTCACTGCCACTAGCTAGCACTGAGGAAAATCGTCTAGTAAAAAATGTTAAAGTATATGTACATTGAGAATGTCTATAGTTACCCTGGGTCAGCTTAAAAAGACAATGTGTCGTAAAGCCATATTCTTCCAAGAGGAAGCTAAATATTAGCACGTTTTTGACATCTAGTTTGTTCCACTATTGTGTTGCATAGTTTTTGCACATCCTTTGAAACCTCCATTGCCAGCCACTGGCAGAGGTGAGAGCCTGGGACAGGGATCTCGGTGCTCTGCACTGGCCTGGCAGCATTTGTACAGCTCTAAAATGGAAATAAAGCAGGGCCGCAGGGTCAACAAGCCGGTCGTGCCTGAACACAGGATCAATTACACCTCCAGTTTGGCCTGGATTTAAAGTTGGTCAGGAATGGAGGTGCAAGAGCCTCCCCATGCGACCTCCTGCAATGCCTGATAAGCCTTGTCCTTGCAAGGTCACATCTGGTCCAATCCCCCCTCGCAGGCAGGGAAGCCTCCTGTGTCGGGTGTCCACTGTGGGCATGGACAGCGCACTTTGCCTTTCTGCTTCACGTCATTCTTTCATGTGTGCGATGACTGTTGCGATGTTGCCTCCTCAGTACTTTCTTCTTCAGGCTAATTAACTGCAGACTTTCCTCTGAAGCCACGTTTTCCAGACCTCTGATCTGCCTCGGTGCTTACCTCTGCCCTCCCTCCATTGGAGCCACACACTGGCTGAGGCATGGTGCCCAAATCTGAATGCAGCCCCCCATGAAGCCTCCTCAGTGCCAAGTGCAATGAGAACGGCTGTTTCAGATGTCTTGCTTTTTTCCTGTTCATGCATCCCACTATGGTGTTTCCTTTTCTTGTATCTGCAGGGCATTTTTGAATCTTGTTTGGTGTGTGTGATCCATTACAACCTCTGAGTTTTTCCCTAGAGCTGCAAGTTGAAAATTTTTTCCCCCGAGACATGTACAGATGATTAACCCAAATAAAGTGTGTACCTTACTTTTCCTCTCTCAAATTACATTCAGTGTAAAATAAGAAATAGGATACCCATTTTGAATGACTGAATTTTGTAATATACCACATGACCAGGATAATATAAAGAGGATAATGGGAAAGAGCTCTTGTTATTCATTTGTTAAGTGTAATTTAGCTTTCATTATTTCTTACAATAGCAAATCATCTAGTCGTAACATCCCGTGCTGAAGTCTGAATTCTCTATGACTGAGAACTGCATGACAACATTTAGCAGTATTGAAAACTTTGGTTGTGTGTGGATTTGCAAAACAGAAACTCTTTTGCAGTTTTCACGGAAGTTGGGGATAGTCTTGTGGAAATGTGTGATCTGACTAGTTAACTTCCCTCAGGAGCTGATGACTATTGATCTTCTAGGAAAGATAAACTACAGAAATGTATCAAATCATTAAGTGAGTGTTTTGACACAGATAGGAGCTAAGGTTTTGTCATTGATATTGCGGTGATCTATATACAACAACAAATGGAAATTCTCAGATATGTTTATCTCATTTAGATGGTGACATTAAAAACAAATATTCAAAACATAATGAAGGAACTGTCAAGAGAATAATTTAGAAATTATTAGTTTAATATCTTGAACTAAAATTTTCGGAAGCTACACCATTCATTTATTTTTTTATAAATTCCAAATTGGATTCTTATTGCCAATTTTATAGAGAGAACTTTTCAAATATTTGTAAAGAAAAGGTGCTAAATTGCACCTTTGTCTTCCGAATGACAAAACTGTGTAAGCCATGAGAAGTATGAGAAGCATTTACCTTTCTCAGGTAAATGGGCAAAACTTCTGGTATAGCCAGGGCTGTGAGGGTTACAGCTCTCCGATACTGAGGAATCACAGAATCGATTCAGTTGGAAAAGACCTCTGAGATCATCAAGTCTGAGCATTAACCCAGCACTGCCAAGTCCGCCACTAAACCACATCTCTAAGTGCCACATACGCACATCTTTTAAACACCTCCAGGGATGGTCGCTCCACCACCTCCCTGGGCAGCCTGCTCCAATCTTTGACAATCCTTTCCATGAAGATATTTTTCCTAATATCCAATCCAAACCTCCCCTGGTGCAGCTTGAGGCCATTTCGTCTTGTCCTGTCACTTGTTACCTCTAAGAAGCTGACCCCCACCTGGCTCCACCCTCCTTTCAGGCAGTTATAGGGAGTGATATGGTCTCCCCTGAGCCTCCTTTTCTCCAGGCTAAACACTCCCAGCTCCCTCAGCCTCTCCTCAGAAAACCCTGCACAATCACTGCCCTGGTCCTGCTGGCTGCACTGTTTTTGATACAAGCCAGGATGCCATTGGCCTTCTTGGCCACCTGGGCACATGCTGGCTCATGTTCAGGCAGCTGTTGACAAGTTGAAGAGACAAGTCCAAAGATAACCCACACATGCCATGACAATCAGTACTAATCAGGCTAGCTAGCCTGGTAATTAGCTCCCAGAACCCCTTCAAAAGTCCCAGATGCATGTCTTTGCCTCCACACCTTTGCTTTTTCATCAGGTCTGATCATTTTCTGGCTCCAGCCTTAAAGAAATTTCAGGAGCTCCTGCTTCCTACCTCCTGCCTCCCAGCATGGGTAAGGTGAAGCAGCTGGAGTTGGAGCTATTTCCAAGAAAAGACAGTAAGCAAACCTCTCTTGGTTTGGATTAGTTTATTCTTCCCAGAAGAAAAGTGAAGAGACAAAGAGGAGCACTTTCTGAGCCATTCACTCATCCATCTGCTCTTCCATCAGTACATATAGCATCCTCAGTGTGTGCACATGGCTACATTCTGTTTAGTTTTTAAATCTGGGAAAATTTTTTCTTCGGTCTCAAAATTTGAGCCCGTACTTGGCAGGGTATGTTACTGCTTCCGTTCACAGCTAGGGATCGTGCTCGGCAATGGAGGTGAAGGGGTTTGACTAGAAAAAAATGTTTGTTTTTTGCTTTATTCTCAGTTTCTGCTAATCTAGTGGCATTGATCTGCTGCTATTAATAAAAGCAATTGTTTACCTCCCTCATCTGCAGACTCCTAACATCCTTGCAAACACAACAGCGCTGTTTGCTTTATTTTCTATGAAAGCATTTTCCCTCTCCATACTCCCACTCACGTACAGACAAAGGCTATTAACGTACCACAGCTATCTCATCACAATCAGGACCTTGCAATTTGATTTTACTTAATGGATCTTTAAGCACAGGAAAGTGTTATTATTTATTCAAAATTAGTCAAGCCTCTTGTTTTGAATGTAAAGGTTCTTTCTAATTCTGCGATTCTTTCTTCATTTATTTAAGGTTTCAGAGAAGAAAAACAAAACAAAACAAAAGTAACCTTTACCTTCCATTGTATTTAAAGCAATTTAAACAGTTCACAAAACAGAAATCCCTGCAAAAACAGTCCTGGCTTATTATTTAATCAGACATTGGGCCTCCACTTAAAATACCTTGATTTGAAGGGCTAGAGAGACCTTCAGAAGTAATCCATCCTGGCTGTTTAAGAGTCAGATTCCCCTCTAGGTGGAAAAAGGTTGGCATGTGCCAGCACTGAAATATCAACTTCCTGGTACACAGCACAGAGGTCTGTGGTCTCCACCTCTCTGGTCTCCAGGTACCCAAGCTGTTGACAAGCTTTAGGTGTGTTTATCTTCACAGCCTCCTTAGAAATGGATGATGCCCTTACTCCCATTTTCTGCTTTCATATAAGGAAAGTAGCAAATATTAGCCATGAGCAACATGAAGACAACGGATGCATGGCAATTGAAGGGAATGGGCACCATTTGCTCACAAAGCACTTTCCTTTTTTATTCCCAGAAGCTATCGTGGAAAGAACTGGGCAACATATTTTAATCTTCAATTCCCTTAAAATCCTTCCTGGCCTTGTGTATGAAGAAAGGGCTCACGAACTTGGAGGGAAGATCCTGAATTATCATTCCAAGAGGCTGATAGTCCTCTGTCAGGGATTCCTTGTCTCTAGGAGAAAAGCATCTAATAAGGCATTCAACAGCCTAAAGACAGGGGAGGAGGGGGATTTTGTTCCATTCGTATGTAACTTTACTGTGAAAAATTACCACATAAAAAGAGCATCTTCTTGCTCAGGGGGTCTAACAAAACTCTGAGTTTCTTCTGGTGCTTTTCCCTTTATTTTGTCCTGCAGTCTTGATACAGAGAGGCAGACAGGAGCTGAGGTTTCTTTTCTATCATAAGCATCATCCTCAGAAGTGTTTACAGAGAGCTAATTAGTCGCAACCTGACTAATTGCAGCGAGGCCAACAGAACTGCACGAGGTCCAGCAGCGGCGCGGTTTTGCCAATTAGCCATTCATGCTCGGTAGCTGTGTGAAAGACTTCGCCGGTCCAGGTGCACATATGGTTTGCAAGGTCTGCAGTCAGGAAACAAATATCCGCTTTACTCTCAAGCTGAATGTGTATGTTATGCAGAAAATCACACATGAAATAGTAAATATAGACATGCACAATGTAATTTTTGCTGTAGCAGAATTTCCTAGGAGAGCACTGCATTTTAACACTCCCAATCATGCTGTGGGACAAAGAGGTCTTGGAGGTCTTCACGTGTAGATGTCTTTTTACTTTTTTCTCCTGAATTTAATCATGGAATTGTATCTACTGCAACATACATTGACTTAATGTTTAATTCATTAGGTTCCCAAGGAAATCTGCAGGTTCAACAAAAGCTATGAAGATCTGTCTGTTCTGTGCAGGCACCCCATTGTCAGGCCCACCTCAACACCTCTCCACAGCAAAGATCTTGTGATTAGAGGAAAACAATATTAGGCCTCAGCTGTGATGTGACTGTTGAGCTGTTTAAAGCTCCTCACTTCTGCAGTTCAGAGTAATATTAAAATATGCAGTCCCTGGTAACTGAGACCAGAGCTAAGGGCAGACCTGTAAAGCAAAGGCAACTGGAGAATGGCTGTAACAATTAAGAGTCCCCCTGCTTCCCTGAAACAAAAATGTCCAGTGGTGACACAGGCACTGCAGGATGCACAAAAGGGAGGGAGAAGAGAGCTCTTCTGGCAAAAGTAATGTATTTCAGTAAGAAAGACCTGCCACTTCAGACCAAAGCTGAGGAGCAGAAGTCGCACTTGGCATCCCCTGTCCTTGCTGTGGAATGCAGAATGGTCCCCGGAACCTGCCCGTTGTAGCAGCTCAGCCCAGGATGGATGTGGCTGTGCCTGCACCTTCACCCCACTCTGGGCATTCAGCTGAGTCCTGGGGGAATGACAGGGCACCCCAAGTACCCAGAGGCCTCTACACCGCTGGATTTGCACACCTGAGTGGTAAGAAAAACAGCCCCCAGAGACCTCACTGAGATGCTGGGGGAAAAGGGAGGCTGCTTAATAGACCCAGACCAACAGAGAGGCAGACAGAGGAGAAAGAGGAATCATGAGCAAAACAGATCAGAAGGAGAGGAGAAATAAAGACGAAGAAACTGGTCACTGGCTACCCTGTATCTATTTCTCATTTTGCCAGTGTCTCCTTGCATCTGCAGTCTGCTGGAACTCATTTACAGCTATGTCCCTTCCCAGATTCACCACAACTAAACCTCTCTGAGGCTGAAGCACTCTGTAAGACCTCAGAATAAAATGAATGAGTAGAGTGTTTCCCATTGCCACTTTCCTTAAAAAAACACCTACAATGCCTTCAGTCTTGTGATAGTCATTCCTTCCTCAGCTGTCTCCTTTGAGTTCTTTTCTCACCCACTTCTGTTCCTCTTTCTGCTTCTTTTACATGATATTTTTGGTAGAGAGGCCATGAAAAGGAAAGGCAAAAAATACTGTGTTGTTCAACCATTGCCAAAAGCTGGAGTCACTTCACAGAGACAGAGTGATCTAGGATTTACTCTGTAATCCCAAACATGTGAAAACTGAAACAGGTCATTGTAGGGCTCAGATCACAAGATGCACTGCTAGAGGATGTTTGGGTTTTCTGTCCTGTCAGACAAAAGAAGTCTTTATTATGTTATTGCTAAATTTAAGAAAAAAAAAAAAAGAAAAAGAAGAAGAATGTCATGTCTTAATGATCTAGTGTGCTGGTAAGCAAATTCATTTCACTGCTCAGGACCAATTGATGACAGTCTTAAGCTTTTTTTAACAGGTGTTGCTGCTGTCAATTGTATGCCTCAGTTTACTTGCTAAAGAATACAATTAAGCCAACAAATAGCTAGTTGTGACTCACATATAATGAAATGAGAACAATATCATCATCATTAAGCAGCAAATAAAGCTATTGATTATTTGCATTATGCTGTCAGATTTAATTCAATTTCATTTTTGTCTCCTTTCAGCCCTTAATTACACAGTTCATGCTGAATCCTCATTTTAGCAAACAGAACAGAGTGATGCCTTACGTTCTTACCTTAGCAACAAAAGCACAAGCCTACTGAGCCCAGCGTATCTTTGCTGGACTTAATTAAAGACAAACTTTCACAGCTTCTGATAAAGGCAGGTATTTGAGTCCTGAGACAGTCTGGGGGCTTCGAGCACAAAATTGGTGTTGCTGGGCTGTGTCTGGCTCTTTCTGCCCATCACCAGCTGGGTGCACCATCACCGCCTGCCATTTAGCTTGCAAAGGTAAAGCAGGCTGCTAACAAATGCCCTATAGAGCGGGATTCAAGGAGAGGGCAGCAGAAAAATGCTGCAGCAGTCAAAATGTGAAAATAAAAATCAGTACTATGTGATCTCATCAAAGGCCCAATGTGGAGCAGGGTATGAAGGAAGAAGAGGTGGGTGAGGGAGAGGAGGCATCTCCTCTGAGTCCTTTCTATCAATAGCAGGTACAGAGAGCATTGAAAGTGAGTTCATGGGCACAGGGAGCCCTTCATTGTAGGATGTGCTGTGCCCCAGATGTATTGTCAGCGTGGGCTGGGCTGCTGGTTGCTTACAATGGCAGGAACATATTGTACAATTTCTGCAGAGCAATCTGAATAGTGGGAAGAGAGGGGGAGTTTTTGTTGATTTTTTTTTAAACAAAACCCATACAGATCAGCTGAATAGCATATTCACTGGATATTGTTCAAGCAGCACTTCTCCCTGCTTGTGGCCAGTTTGCAATACATGTATTCGTGCTGAGGAAAACCTTATTCTGTGAGCTATTCATAAATACTTTCTTAATATGTATCAATGGTCAATTTGGCCCTGCTTGAGTAGCTGTGTTAGGAACAGTCCGGACTGATGCTTTTTTCCCACTTCTGACTTTCTGATGAATACGGACCATGACTTGTAGACAGGTTCTGCTCTCTTGCCTCAGACCTTCCACAGTGATCTCCCTCAGCTCCAGCTATTGCAGCAACACAAACTTCCATGGGACCACTCAGGGACTTCACTCCTGCTCACTGCGAGTCAGGGGGTCAGAATCCACAGCAGACAGTGAACACTGATTATTTTAAAGGGGTCATGTCCTCTGAATGTTTCCCTTCTGCCTGGGTTCACAGGGATTTCCAACACAATTAAGGGAGTGTGCACGTCCCCTTCAAAGAAACGGGTGAATCATTTTTCCTGCTCCTTCAGATGAGCATATCATAAAAGGAGGAGATTAGAATAAATCCTCTGGCATGAATTCAAGCAAACCATACCTTTCAGCATCTTAATTAAAGACAGAAGGTATCAGATCAAATGAATTTGTGAAAATATTCACCGGGAGGAAAAAAATGCCAAGAAAGAACCTAAGGTGCTCATTTCCTTATGAGGTCTCAGGCTCTGTGCTTCTCATGTTCTCTGCAACAGCTGCTTAGACCTTGGAAAAAACATCTGCCTTCCCTCCTTCCACCCTACTTCTTTGTTTATGACAAGAATTAGCCCATTGAAGTATAAGGAAAGTCGATGTTGAAGTACTGTTGTCACTCAGGGTGTTTTTTAACAGACTATTTCAACTCTTGGGAAAGCTATGACTCCCTGATTGCTCCTTAGGTTTGTATTTTTGATGCCCTACACCACTTTATGTCAGGATTCTCAGAACAGTGGAACTGTCTCCACCTGCAACAGATCTCAGAGAATTGACTGATGATTTGTAGCCATGAACAAACTTCAGAGGAAAATAAAGGTTGATTGAGATTCCGTAAGTCTTCTGAGGATGCCACCTCTGAATCTCACAAAAGTGAGTTTCAGCATCAGCTTCAAAATGATCCGAGGGTACTTTTCCCTGAGCAGATGAATATTGATATTTGCTATCAGTTGTCATCACCTTCGCTTTAGGCTTCACTGACAAGCTAAATGAACACGGCATAAAATGCTTCTGAAGTCCATTTCACATCCCGTACAGGTCTGTGTGGGTATTGTGGAGCCTGTTTCCGTTCTCTGATATTTTTTATTCTGTCTACCTTGTGGAAAACGCAGAACAGAAAAGAAGTAGTGATTTGGGATCTGTCTTTTGAGTGAAGGAGATTTAGATCTATGTAGGCTTAGCTTTCCCGCAGGCTAATAATAATGCAGAAGAGTTTGATGAAATTAATATGAGTGAGTCCATCACTTCAGTGATTTCTTGCAAAAGAATGCAGAAAAAATTAGGCTTCTATTCCTCTCCTATATGGCCAGGATACTTCTTAGTCTGTAGATATTTCTTTGAACATCTGTTGGAAAAAAGAAAACAGCTGTAACAACGACAACAACGAAAAAACCCCTCTGATGTTTTAAACTGCTTTATAGCTTTAAGGTCTCTCCTTTTGCTTGTTGCACAGTCTCCTTCTTTCCAATTTTCATCACTTCCTTCCTCTCCCATTTTGTTTTTCTGTTGCAGTATGCTATATACTGAATTAAGTAAAAGCAATTATTTGCAAACTTACAGATGCAGGTGATAAAGCCAGCAACACCAAATGATAATATCCCTAAGCAGTTTTGTTTGCCGCTTGTTTACTGCTATTTGCAGCTGTTACCAATGCTCTTTCCCCATTATCTGCCTGGGAGCAGTTGTAATGGAGAAGGTACTGTGAGAGAAGAGTGTCCCAAATTTCCTGCTTGTGGTGAGGAGCCCTCACCCATCATGACTGCAGAGAGTGCTCGGCTGCGTTTGAGGCAGAAGCCTCCAGGCAATAGCACTGAAAGCAGCAAATTGTTTTGGATTTTTTTCTCCCCATCTGATTCTCCAACTCAGTGAATCGTTAATATGGTTTAGAATGGAAATGAAAATGCCACAAAAGAGCATCTCATTGCAGGATGTCTGTAAAGATATATAAAAGGATCTTTTCATGGGTAATTATTCAAACTACTTCATATAACTGTCACCATTAAAAGGTCACTAACTTTTACCACACAGGGATTGCTAAAGATGCAGTGCTGGCACCATCTCCTAAAACTTGGGAAAGTACTCTAGTGTCACTCATGGTCATCTGTGATACTGCCTGGTTTTGTCTCCCCTTAACTCGACTCAACTCAATTCAGCGTAGCTTTATGATGTTAGTAGAGAGGATCAAGGTGACCGCTGTTACTGACAGTGCACAACCTTATAACAAATAGCAGTTCTTTCCTTGAGGAACTTTCACTCACAGAATGATAGACAGACCATATCTCAGGCCTGTCATCTTTTTACTGGTAATAATTGCAGTTACAACCTACAATGTTCTTGCTGTATTTCATTTCAGATTTTAATTGCATACTATCATTCTCATTCCAAATTAAGATCCCAGTGCATATTTTAAACTGTCTGTAAATACACATTAAAAAAATGACATCCATTAGACAACCATGCAAGCAGCGTATATGTGGCATATTAAAGAAGCAGATATGCTTGAAGAGCTTGCTCTCAACCCAAATGCATGCATATACAAAGTTTCTGTGAAAAAAAATAAGTCCTTTGGGTATATTGCAGATAATCCTTTTCCCTATACATTATAACATCTTTTCTGTCAAATAGGGTTGAAATTGGCTAAATGGATTCCAGTTTTATTAGATGAGGATTGACAGGCAGAAAGAAACCACTATACACCCATTTATTCGGGAAATCCAGCTAAAAAATCCTTTATTCTCTAGGTAGACAATACAAGTGGTATTACTCCCAGCAATGGGATATGCAGCTGAATTTTGAGGCTTCAAAACATGGCAGGCTATACAGATGCTGTGTATCAGAGGCAGCTCTTCTGCTGCCTGAGTGAGTCCTGGGCATCCCTGAGCCCTTTAAACATCTGCAGAGCCCAGGGAGGTTGCTTGTGAGCGAAACGAGTGCTAGCAAACTTTTCATGCCAGCCTTCTAGAAATAAGTTACTGCTCCCGTTGCATCGCAAGTCAAGTGAACTCTGAGACTCACAAAAGGCAGAGGAAAGGAACATTTGTGTCTGCACTGAAGAGGTGTTAAAGGTTTGGGAGTTCAAAGAAAGGTGCAAAAAAGCTGCATAAACCCCTCATCTTGCTCAGAGTGGGAATTCAAGGGCGATGCAAGAGCCCATCGTAGTGAGATGGTAGAGAGGGCAGAAGAGGACCCAGAAGTGGAAGAGGAGCACAGCTTCCTTCTTTCCTTGGTCAAAAAGAAAAATTTTCCATATGGCTAGCTTTTCAGAGTAGCAATTTTGTGTTTGTACAGACCAGAGGAGGTTGTGTCTAGTGTTTGCAAGACAGCCTGAAAAACCTGAAATTCTTTTACTTTTGCTTGTCCTTGACCTCTCCAATAGCCAACAGTAAAGAAAAGAAAAAAAATTACAGACTTCACTTATTATGGGAACCCTGGAGGAAAGTGCTTGTTTCAACTGAAAATTACTCCTGCAAATCCATGTTATACTATGGGGAAATTATGTTTTCCAGTCGCATAAACTGGAGAGTAAAGTGCTGTAAGGTGCTAGGTTTTTCACAACAAAGTTGTCTGCTATTGTACCATCCCAAGCATTTCACATGAAACACGGTCAGTGAATGTGTCTCTGTATGCTTCATGTCTCTGGGAGCTGCCAGTTCTGAGGGCCCTTAAATGTGTGCACAATTATTGATCCAAACATACAATTACAAACAGCTTTTTGTATGTTATTCTAATGCTTGCTCATTATTCTAATGTTTCAGTGGCAGTGGAGATGGGATTTTTTTTTCAGTCCTGTAGCCTGTGTTAGATAATGTAGAAATTAGTGCAGTGCTCATTGTTAGTGGTTATTTCTTACTAGGAATGTTTGTTGGGTGAGCCTTTCTTCTGCACAGAAATAAGTGGCTGATTGGTGCTGATTTAATGATTTATAGCATCTTATTTCCTGATGAGACTGGCGCTCACGAGAAGTGCCAGGGACGTGCCTTTTAAGAAGCTGACACGGGCTGCATATTTCATGTACTGCTGGAGAGTGCAGGCAGGCCGTGTAGTATCAAATCACAGAAGATGTGCATATCTACAATTTTCCTGTGTAACAAAAATCCTGTCATCTGTTGACATAAGAGACATGAGATAACAGTTCTGCGACCCCGCACAGTTCTTCAGTCTGGACAGATGAGACAAATCTAAATAATTGAGTATGAGCTCCTCAGACTTTCTTCATATCAGTGCAGTGCCACAGCCAAAAAGCATAGAATGGTTTTGAACTGACTGCACTCTCCTCCCGCTTGCAGCTATCGTTGCGTTTTCCTGTCACTGTTAGTGAAAAGGCCAGCAAGGTCCTGGGTTCATGCAAGTCTAGGTAAGACTTCCCCACTGGCTGGCAGCAGCTTCCTGCTCTGCCTTTTCTGCCGAAAATTTAGGAAATTGCTGATTCCTCTTGGATATAAAGATATTAGGGTAACGAAAAAGTACATCCATATACATGTAGGTGCACAAGTATGGATATGCATTTACTCATACAGACATTTCCATCTAGCAACAGGACAACATCCAACATCCTTTCTCACCTCACTGCTCACTGCCTGCAGTCCATCATTTCACGGCGACCCTGGGCTCTGTCAGGCTTGAGAGGAAAGGAAAATTTCAGCATTAATACCCCTGTATTGAGTGGAAAGTTCCTAGCTGCCTCCTATTGGAAACTGAGAACTGTCACCCATTTAGTCTATTGTGATTACCACTGCAGAAGATTCCTTTTTAGAACTTAGTCCTGTTTGCTTTTAATTGCATCTGTTGGTAGAACTTAGAAAAAGCAACAAAACAGCAGAACATTCACCAACACGGTCATAACAACCTACTACCAGTGCTTTTTTATTGCTATCCCTATTTAAAATGACTGCAGTTTATATTGACTTTACCTGAGATTCATAACATCATTTCCAAGTTACTATTTGATTTTGGGTGCTTTTTTTCTTTAAAGCTTTACTTGTTAATGTATTTTTCTATAATTACGCCACAATCACTCCTAAGTGCACAGTTTACGTTGAACAGAGCCATTAAGGGTTGCTGCTGGTAGTTGATTGTTGCACACAGTTGTGCAGACATCTTTGTATTTAGACCCAAACCAGCTTTACAGGGCAAAGATATATTTATCTGCAGGAATTTCCAGTCACTATTTTTGTTGATGTCTGTAATTAATCAGGCTGGATAGCCTACAGGGTAATCGTGAAGCTGATGTTAAGCGGTCCTGTGCTCGGTAGAGATCTCAATGCCTTTGTTGTGCATGTGGTGATGTGCTTTAGTGGCTGGCTCTGAACTGTGCTCTGTCTGATGCAAAGGCTTCATGGCACACTATAAGCTATCAACGACGCACATTTCTGAATTCTTTGTTGTTTCCTTCTCTAAACTTTTCCCTAGGTGATGAAGTGATTCTGTATTCACAAAACCTGATTTTGATCCTACCTCTTTGGTGAAATTCATTTGAGTTCTGTGCTGAATTTGTTTAAGGAGCTACAGCTCTTTAACGTGTTTATGGCTCAGTGGGGTACGCTATAATTTGAGGAAAACATTAGTATGTGTAATACTACTAGTGATGAATAATTAACATACAATTATAAAATCTTTCATCAAGATTTTACGTGGGCAAGAATCATTTCATTTTTCCCCCGACCACATTTGGAATAAAGCAGAGCAGCAGTGAAAGAGGGATATACACCCTCAAATAGTCCAGGGTAGGCACTGAAGATGACTGCCACACACAGATGAAACAACAAAGGGAATTTACTTAGACAGAAGGTATTAGCAGAAATCAAGCATCCACTGATGGGGCTTTGCACAGTGCCTTGCACATGTCATTAACTGATTTGGAATTTAGAAAGGAGACAGAAGATTCACTACTGCCCTCGTTGAAAGGACTACTGCATCTTTTAACAGCCTCACATAAGCAAGAGCTTATTTTAATGTCCTGTTAGAAGAAAGAACACCATCTGCAGAATTAGCTAGAAGTATCTGTGGCAAGTGGATGTTCCTCAGGAATCTCCATTCAATACCTTTTTCAGCCCTTCCCAGGCTTTTAAAAACATGGGGAATCATAATGCAGAGTGGCATGAGTGCTCAAAAGCTACTGCAGGATGAAACTAGGAAGGGGTCTATTTCTGTTTGGGCACTGTAGGTTTGCTGAATCAGGAAAAAATTGATAAGGGTGTATGAAGAGAAAACTCGAGCAGCTGCAATGGCCTTCGGAGAGCTCTGGCTCCGAGCACCAGGCTGGCAGCACAAAGGCTGTCAAGATCAACCTGGTATGATTTCTGCCTCAGTACATCAAACAGCAGAACAGGCAGTCCTCAACAGACGGGGCAGGGGATTAGCTTGTCCTCTCAAAGGAAAGCCAAGCCTCTTTGGCCTGATATTCAACAGTAATTGCCAGCCCAAACTGCTGATAAATTAAGCAGTTGCATGGAGCAGCTGACTGAGACATGCAGCTCAGTCACAAGAGGAGGAGGGCTCCGACCCTTCAGCACCATCCACTATTGCACTAAAGGCTGCTGCTCGCTATACAGTCAGGATCCCCTGCTTCAATCCAAATGGAAGCTCCTTTACTTGAGCCATTGTCTCCAGTTTTTGGAGGGAAAGACTGTAAGAAATCATCTGAGCCATCAGTAACAAGGGGAAGTGGAAAAGGGGTGAGTCAGGCACTGGTTCCTCTCCCACTTATGTCCTCTGGCATGGCTGGAGGTGCTGCCTTGTCGCAGGGGCACCCTGCATCTTCTTCCAGGACTACTAAAATGGAGGCAAGCCCCTAGCCAGGGAGCCCTCAGGTAGGACTGTCTACCTCCAGGGATGGGGAGCAGCAGGACAGCCACCAGGCCACCCACACAAACCTGCTTGTGGCCGCTCTTCACCCACTGTGAATGCAGGAAGGCTTTTTAAGCCCTTAGTGACAGCCACAGTGAGACAATAAAGGTCCGACAGATGTCAATCCTGCTGTGTGATTGGTTTGGGAAGGTTTTGTTCCCTGCCCAGCCTTGTGGCTGATTGGCAAGGCACCCTGCACCTTTTGAAGTGGTTGGGTTTGTTCCTGTTTAAAGTATCAGTCCAGGCAGATTCAGTGCCACAACCGGCAAAGTCAGCCCTCACTTCCCAAGGCTGTGAAGAGGAGTCACCAGTGAGCAGGCAGATGGGTACTAATTCCTCCCATGAGTGCTGTCTCTTCTTCACTTTGCACTGGCAATCACCTTAGAGGTCATCCATAACTTCATCCTGACATGCAGTTACTCTTCTATGTTTATCTTTCTGCAAAAGTGTATTTTCATTTTTTCATTTGTCTCTTTATAAAAAGAAAGGACAGTTTTATTCCATATTCGGTTTTCTCCGGCTCTAATTAAGGCTGATGACAATCTAGCCCACATTATAGGCATGGAATACCCTTTACTGACTCCTCGTAAGTATGAAAGGTTTCTAGACAATAAATAATAATTGAAATCGATCATATTTTCTTGGCAGCAATGTAGATTTTATTGACTTTGCTGTGGTTTCAAGTCCAAAACAGAGAAAGCTGAGCTCTCTCTTCACCCTCAAAACACCCTTTTTGAATGTGAACATTTGTCCATTGGATGGTGACTCGCCCATATGTGACCCAACCAAAAAGAATAGCTGGAAACAAGAATGCATGGGACTAAAATATGGAAGACTCTCTGAAGCCCGTGCTTCTGAAAAAGTTGAATTCTCAGGCTTATGACTGTAAAAAAGTCAATTCAGAATGGATTTGCCATTCCAGTTTTGCTGACTGTTCACAGTTTTTAGAACTAAAGATCACACTGTAAAACTTACACTTTGCTAATTTTTTTCTTGCATACCTAATAGAGAATGAACCTATTTTGAGTTTTGCATAACTTCCTCCAGAGACACTTAAAAATTATATAAAATTATGCCATGTCTTTAGGTAATTACTTTAGTTACGGGCTGTTTGAGAAACAAAATTGCTTATTTAAGATTCACAAGTTACTGAAGTTATTAAGGTCAAAGGGGCACTTTGGGGATTGATATTATAAATTGAAAATATGACTTTGCATTTTACTTTTTTTTCAATCTGTCCGGTTTTTCCCCGGTGTTTTCACTTCTTTTACTGGGTTTTTGCTTTTTGTGTGTCATGCTAAAATGAACTCTTCTGTGTAAAAGACAAAAGCAAGACCCTAGTCCTTTATTATGTTAGGCAAACATTTGTCCCAAGTTTTATAGAAAATATTCTACAACTCAACACTGGCATGACTTTACCTCTGGTACAGTGTGCAGTTTTGGGCTCCACAATATAAGAATATTAAAATATTAGCATGTGTTCAATGGAGGGCAACAAAGATGGTGAAAGGACTAAAGGGCATGACTCAGGAGGAGTGGCTGAGGATACTGGGTTTGTTCAGCTTAGTGCAGGGGAGACAGAGGTGTGACCTCATTGCTGTCTACACCTTCCTCGTGACAGAGAAGGGGAGAGGGAGGTGGTGATCTCTTCTTTCTGGTGTCCTGTGATAGGGCGTGAGGGTGACCTCCCTAAGAAATGTTCCATCCAGTTCCAGTAACCTGAAGTTACCTCCTCTGGTCTTCGTTAATTACTGTGCCACAGCTTCCTTCTTGGTTTTCTGACACGGGTCAGGAACATGAGAGCTTGAGAGAAAAAGAGCTGGAAAGCTGACAGTGCTAAGAACTGCTGGAGTTTTTTTCACTATTAATTTCTCACTGACTTTGTGGCTGGAGGAGTCTGACTGAGGCAGAGTGGTAGTTGAGAAGATACTGTACAGTGAATGATGGCTTTTTAGAGCTTGACTGACAACAGTGTGTTGAAAAGTGTTTGACATATTTGATAGCAGTAATCGTGTTGGTCAAGAGAAGATCCTAATATTTCTCATTGGCATTCAGCAGCCCCAAGAATTAAGGGTCCCTTTCAAATGTGATAGTTCAGATTTCTATCTGTCAGACACTGTCAAAGAATTCATTCCTTTGTGTGGTTTCAAGTCTGGCTTTGCCTGGAGAAAGCACTTTGAACTCATTTTATCTCATCTGCAAAGGAAGATGACAGCTCTTTGCTATAGAAAATTTGTGTCTGATAACTATACTATCTCTTAATACAGTCTATTCAGCCCAAGACTTCCAAATACTCACTGCAGAGACAAGGTAGAACTCTCCCTATTGATCTGTCACAGGTTAAGACTGTACTTTGTGATGCTTTCACATAGACTAAGGCACAAGATGTAAGTGGTGGGGGGCAAAGGCAGGGAAGGAGCTGTGTTTGTGGGGGGGAATATCCAGGATTTATTGTACGCTTCATTTCTGTTTTTCAAAACATGCCCTCGTATTTGCAGTCCACTCTGTGTTTCTGGGCTGCCCAGTCCTCTCCAGTATAGAAGCATAGAATGGTTATGTTGGAAAAGACCTCTAAGATCATCAAGTCCAACCATTAACCTACATGCCAGGTCCGCCACTAGACCAGGTCCCTGAGTCTCTAGATGTATTGGCAGAAACACTCCTTCACCTGTGACAATGGTAACTAGATAGACTGCTCTCAACCTCCCATTTCCTATTTGTCACATCAGAAGGATCCACGGAGTCCGTGTAGCACGACATCGCCTCACTCCTCAAAGCAGTGTCCTGCCCCTGCTATCTACAGCATGACTTCACGTAAGCTGTATCCAATCTATTTCTATGCTACATTGTCACCAGCTAAAATTGGTCTTGTTCCTCCATTTTCAAGCTGAAAAAGGAGAGGAACAGATAAGCCCCAGTTTAATTTGTTCTGGCAATTATTGGAAATCTCCCACAGAGAGAGGAGCCCTTGCCTATCGGTGCGGAATGACACACAGCCTTACGGGCCCAGACAAAAGGAGACCCTGCTTTTCTGCGAGTCTATTCAGGCATGTATAGACATATTGGCTGAGGTACCAGCCCATTCTCATCTTAATGGGGAAAAAAGAGAGACGAGGACCTAAAAAAAAAAAAAAAAAAAAAAAAAAAGGAATAAAAACTGTGAAGCGAGGACTGGAATTGTGGCATTGAAGGCTTGAAAACAAACTGTGCACTGGTGAAGAGAGTGGGGAAAAAAACTCTTGACTGGCTAGTCCAGGAGATAACTACGCTGCTGCTGTCTGTGTTTCAGAAGTATCAGAATGATTCTGCTATTACCGATAAAGGTTGCGCTAAGATTGATTTAGAAATGCGAATTGAAGATAAGTGTGTTTCGGAGCTGGGGTAGAAGTTAAGCTTTTTTTCTTTTCTCTTTCTCTCCCTCCCTTCTTCTCCCTCTATTTCTGAAAATGAGGATTCAACATTAATTCAGCCCAAATGAAAGTGTTATGATAAAACACCTCTGAGAAGCATTTTAAAATATAATTTCCTGCAAAATGAGTGTGTAAGTTTATTAAAAAAACCAAAGTGCTAGTCAAAAGGTGAAAGAAATATATTCCATGATTATGGGGGAAGAAAGAGGTTATTTAAGAAATAGCTGAAATGGCAGTTCTTTTTAAATTGTCATGTGAATGCTTTTAAAATGTAATGACAATGGCAGCTATTCTTTAAGGCTTTTTCCTTATACTCTGCTCCTGAGCCGAGGGGAGAAGTGTTTGTGGAGAAAATCACTTTAAATTCCAGGTAGAATTTTTTTTTTCCATGCCTCTGGATTAATTTTCTCAATTTATCCCTTTAACAATGCTTAATAATAATAATTCTTATGGCTACCTAATTTGTCTACACTGAAAACAGCTGACAGGGAGAAATGTCAAAGTTTTGTCATTGACATCCCAGAAATGATTTCTTATTGCATTAATAACATGTTGCAGAAGAAGAGCTGTAATGTAAACTTAGAAAACAGCAGACCCCCCGCTTGTTTTTAAAGAAACTGTCGAGACCTATCCAAAGCTCACTGCACTGATTGAAAATGCTTTTGCTAGCTTTGCTGAACTTAGAGCTGATGCATTGTTTATAGGGATTATAACCTTTGCTGTTGTTGTCTGCGACAAAAAATTAATAATGTACAAAGGTAGCAAAGATCAGCTTTCTTTTTGTTAATGGTGATTTCTGTGCAGGATGATTGCAGGATAATTCTTCTGACCAATGCTCTAGTTAGACGAATTGAAAAAACAAAGTTTAAAAGCAAAAACTGTGCCACCAGATAGTTAGAAAGTGCATGTGTAATTCCTGGGAAATCAGTTCTTGCTGCAATTAGTGGCCATTGTGTTTGAGCATTAATAGCCTGGGGAAAACATAATAAAGTTGCTTCTAACTGTTGGTAACGACACATTTCTCAGGGATTATTACTTAATTAACAATACTTTGAAAGGGTGGTTCTTCTGAGATGAAGCATTCACTTATATGGTGTATCTAAACAATACCAGATCAAAACACATCACCTGCTAAGATTCCCCTTGGTCCTTTGGTTTTGCTTGTGAGTGCCTGCTTGCCGACATAAAATACTGTATTTGCATCTGAGCTACTTCTTCTGTGGGTCCATGTAATGGGAATTTGTCCCCCCTTGGAAGTTTGCACATTGTTTTCTCATCATACAGTGTCTTCCGGGTCTGTGCAGATGATGATTTTAATTAGAAATGCTAACATGATCGGGGAAGTACCTCTCACGCCCACTCTTTCCACGCCCTCCACACCAGAATGGGGCAACTGTTTCCCCAACACATGCATTATTCATTCCCAGCCACCTCAACATGAAACGTTTGCTATTGTTTCCACTGTCCACTCATGTAGCTTATGTTCTCCCGGCATCCTTTCCAGTGAATGGTGTCTGTGTACCTCACCTCCTGGATTACTGGTCCCATTCACATACTGGTGCATCAGTTGAGAAAGAGGCTAGATCATCAGACAAAGAGTGTCTGATTGGTTTGTGATGGTGCCTTTTTTTTTTTCCTGAAAGTTGCTGCATGCTGTAGCACAAACCAGACTTGTTCTTTGGAGCGGGTTATGTTAAAAAGAGGGCAGAGCTGCTGAAGCACCTGTTGCACGCGCTGCCCGGAAGAGCACAAGAGAAATGCCGTGTGTAAACCGAGCTGCAGTAGCAAATGACAGAACAGAGAAATGCAAACGTAGTGAAAGGTATGTTTTAACGTTACTATTTGTTTTTCTCAGTGGCATAAAGAACAATTTCTCTGTTGCTTCCTGCTGAATACAGTGGATTGCTCAAAACCAGGAAAGATTTGAAAAGCATTGTATCTTTGTGTTGGCAAGAAACAATGAATATGCTATGTTCTCTAATATGTGAACAAGCTGTCTGAGACAGTGCTTCAGAAATATTAGGTAGCTGTCTGTTGCATTCACTGGTATCCATACAAGAGGCTCAGAATAATTCCATTATTTGCTCCTCATAGTCTGTTCAAAGAGACTGGAAGCTTAAACCTGTGCATTTCTGGAGAGTGACAGTGACATGGACAAATTATTCTTAAACGAGTTGTAAAACTCTTCTAATTGAAAAGATGATTTGTAAAATAGGCATTAGGCACATACATTTCTATTTGTGCTTTCAGAAAATTCCTGTTCAAAGAGCTAATCTGCGTGCCTTGCCTGTCTAGTTGGAAGCTTATATTTGGAAGTAGATTAGAATGGCACTTATGCAGAGCCCAGACTTCTACAGTGGATCAAGATTGATTACAGTGACACAGAATTTCATTTTTATTTCAGTAGAATTTAAAAATTTCTTAGTTCACACAACATCAAAGGTGTCCTTCTAAATAAAAATCCATGCAATGCTCTGTCTTAGGGCATATCTTATTATATACAATATAATCAGATTGATATAGTATTGCATCAGAAACAACACAAGCTGTTTTGAAATGGGCCTTGTGGGAAAACAAAATGAGGGATATATAACGATGCATGTGTTTCTTTGAAGAGAAAGAAGAGTTACAGTGAACAAAGCTCATGCTAATTAATAATGTTGGACAAATGCTATGTCTTTTCTTGAAATACTGAATGAATATTAAACCAGAAATCAAAAGTTTTATTGTCCTTTTCATATTTTTTCCAAGTAAAATTGTTCACATTTTTCTAGTTTATTCAGTTTCTCTTCACAGTAAAATGACCAGAAACTACTGCTACAGAGTCCACTCTCTGAAATTAATGGTGTGCGGGGATTAGAATTAAAGAATAAACTCCTGCATTTTTTTAAATAAAGGCTGCAAAGACAGGTAAATGCCTGTTACAATCCTCTGCAAGCAAAGCAGTCTGGCTCCCATGCGTGGGGAAATCCTCACTTTCCTCCTCCCGCCTCTGACACTGCGTGAGAAGCAGTGACTATTTTGCTGCTCCACTGGGGTCATCCCTCCAGCTTCCCAGCCAGCTGCACTCCCCACATAATGGGGTGGCACTCTATCAGGGGGTCTCTGAGACCTCTCTAGACCAGAGCAAGAAGAGATTCTGCAGGCCGTGGGGCAGAGACTTTCCTCTGCCTGATTTTTAGTGTACGAACTCTGCAGGGTGCCCAGCTTCCATCCAGGACAGCCACAATGGGGTCTTTCATCTCCGTTTCAGAATGGCTGGAGAGGATGCAAGCCAGGCACCGACTGGTTGCCCACAGCCATTCGTAGGTGCTTCTCAAGGCTGGGATCCCAGGTGTGGTCTCTGCCTGCTGGAGCAGGTGGGAAGTGCAGGCAGGCAGAGCGGGTGTAGTGCACAAACCACAGCTCAACACGTGATGCGGGAAGGACTCGGCTTCAGCCTTGGCTGGTGGTGCTTGAGGCTGCCTGTGTGCAGAACTGGGGCAGCCCAGTCCTCCACGTCGCTGTGTCACTCCAGCAGACTGCAATGCCCTCCCTATATCAGTTTTGCAAGATACCACTTCTCTATTTAAATCCTCTGAAAATGCAGCTGTTTGCTGAGGCTTCCCAAGTCAATCACATTCACTGGTTTATTACTCTACCTTCAATATTTAACTAGAAATTATCAGCAACTGACTTAATCAAATCTGACCATTTCTTCAGTGCATCACCAGCTGTGGATTTAAAGGTGTCTCACATGTCCCTGCCTCAGAGCTGTCCAAGCCCTTAGGGACGTGAGCTGCATGCATGTTGGGTTTGCCCTTCCTGGTATCATCAAGTGATGCATTTTCACAAGCATGCCGTATCTCCTAGGTAAAACGGACACTGTGCTTTCCATATGTGTCATATTATATTGCATTATGTTATATCACTTTATAGTATATTATATAACATGGTATTATACTATTTAATTTTACCTGAGTGAAATATTTAGAAATCCGGTCTCCTTATATTATGCAAGTGGAGATCATTCAAGCACTAAAAAGAAGAAAATTTCATTTAGGCTGCATTTTCCTTATTATCATGTGATTGGCAGAAAAATATTTCTTGAAGGAAAGATATTCTAGGGGCTGGAGAAGAGATGATAGATTTTTGACAGGTAATACTATGAATTTATATTGCATTTCCATCCCCAGGAATGTCACAGTAGTATAAAGAGCATCTGAATAAAATTTTAGTTTCTTCAGACATATTCTGTGCCTGCCATTATTCATTGTTGATAATGAGACAATTAATAGGCTAATGGGCACAAATAATACAATATAGGCATTTAATTCTGCCATCTAAATGCCAAACCTAAAGTTGTACCTACAAAGTGTAGTTAGGTGTTGTAATTCTTTTATGTCTTTTAAATGTGTCTGCAGAACTGTAGGTCATATCTCCATGGCTCTGCTCACCTGAACATTCTTACTGAAGTACACTGGGAGGTGCAAATGAGCCAAGCGAGTAAGATTTACCCTGAGCAAAGTCTGTAGAAATCTAGAGACTTGGACAGAATCTTTTTTGGGGAAAAAACTGGTTGGGGAGGGAAATTTGGTTCTTATGCATATTGAAACCCTTCACATTGAAACATGGCAAGTCCAAGATCAAATGCAGTAGTGTAGAGAGCATCGCTGTAAGACTTAGGCCGAAAGTGAGACAATCAATGTCAGCTTTAGGTGGATTTAGATAAACAGAAAAGTGAGTTTGTAAGAGATGAAAAAGAACACTTGTATTCTTGCAGAAAGTGTCGATCAATTTTTAAAAGGCAGAGATACCTAGGGTCTCTTTTAAATGTTAACTGCCTGATGCAAAGAAGCGTTTCTTGCTGTGCCCCGTGATGCTGTGCAGCAAGCCAGGATGGAGTCACCGGCGCACAAACTTTGTTTTATTGAAAATATGTTGTACTTAATAGGAGGGGTCATTTAATTATTTTTGCTTGGATACATGGACTGTGAACCTATTCTCAGAGGCAGGAATCAATGAGAAAAATGAGTAGATAGTCCTTATCTTCTCATATAGGGATTTGAAAGGCAATGGGGAATAATGGTCTTTTACAAAGCTGCAGGGAGTTTGGCCTAGTTAGCACTTTTGTATGCTAACTTAGACTTTAATAAAGTATCAATTAGCACATGCAGAATCAGAGGCCCCTTCTGAATCAATAGAACATCGTTTGATGGTCATTTTATGAAGTAAGGCAGCACTTCAGTGTGGTTAGGGAGATTACAGAGTACATTCCAACACAAAAGTCCTTAGACTGGGATCAAGGGTCCTGCTTGGCAGGATAGTCTAAAAGAAACACCGTTTAAGCATACAGAGCTCTGGATCTGATTTACCTGTCATGAAATTACTGCTGTTACAGAAGTGGGGACCCTCCAGAGCAAGCAAAATACAGCTGGAGTGAATGCTTTATTCCCCATTAGCCCCACAGTGTGGCAATCCCAAACACCTTCTGATCCTGGATCAGACAAACACCTTCTCTCCTGGAAAGACCCATTTCTTACGATGATCAAGAAAAGCGTGAGGGCTTTTTTCTTCACCTTTTTTCCTAATTATCATGAGAAACACTGATCATTCCAGGATTCATTAGGTATGTTCACATAAGCCTAATGATATTATCCATGCCTGAGAAGGTTTCTCTCTACCACACAGTACAACCAGCAGATTTGAGTACTCATGCAGTAAACGCAACTGGAACACGTGGATTCAGCCTAACAGAGGGGTAGACAAAGAGGTGGAAAGACCCAAAGAAATGATAGAGTAGAATAGACATAACGAGTCCTCAGACCTTTTATTTTGCATTTAAAAAATGTGATTTTTATTTGCATTTCAGGGTTATAGAAATGTAGGACTTTTCTAAATTACTTTTGTCTTTTGTTTCTGATGCGAGATCAAAGATCACCTGAACAACTTCCAAGACTACTCTTGAGCCTTTTCTTAAAAGCTAAAAAAAAGAGATTTCACAGTTTCGATCAGTCACCTGTTCCAATTTCCACCCATCTTATTCTTAGAGGTTTGGTTTGCTTGTAACCTAAATTCCTCTTGCTTCAAATTAGGTTTATTTCACCTTCAACTGTCCTGGAAACCAATGTAGATCAGCACTCTTCTTCTTATACATTATTATATGTTAGGATGCATTACACTTCTTTTAAAATCTGCCTTTATGCCCTCATCCAAATCTTATTTCTCCAGACTCAGAAAACACAATTTTTTAACCTTTTCACCAGTCCTGTTTTTCCAGACCTCTGCTAAAACTTCCTGCTGTTTTCCTGGCAGCAGTTTGGGAGGCTGTCCATATCTCCTTTTCAGCTGTGATGTGCTGCCTTTTTATGCTGAGGTCGCCAGTAAAAATGCTCCACAGATGCGACACAAGCAGCTTGCCCAGCATCCTGTGGACACAGCACAGAGTGGCATTTTCTTCCTTTGGAACAACCCATGCAGTAGTGTTGGCTCCTGTTCATTTTGTGGTCATCTCCTTTCCCACAATGCTGACTCAGAGGCTGTTACTCACCTCTCTGTGCCTGGGCATTTGATTGTGCTGTTCCAAGGCTTGTGTTTTCCCCTTGTCCTTATTGAATTTTCTGGTATTGATTTCCAAACATTTCTGCAGTTTACCAAGATCATTTTGAATTCTACCCCCATCTTCCCAAGAGCTTGCAAAATCTCCCAGCCTGATGTCCTCCTCACATTTTGTAACCGTTAGCATAACCATTCAGTGTTCTGGTCGTGAAGCAAAATCCTGCAGGACCCCTCGATGCTGACTCCCAGTTTAACACGGAGCTGCTGACAGGGGTTCTCTGGGTTGTTTTCCAGTCTGTCGCTGTCATTTCGCCTGGGTCATGTTGCCCTATGCTGCCGTCGACAATGAGTTGTGAAGTTGTGTGAAACATTTTACGAAGGTCAAGATGTGGTGCACTTCTCTCATTTCACATAGGCTAGGCCAGTTATCCTAACCAGAGAGGAAAATCAGGCTGGTTTTGTTGTCAACTTGTTCCTCACAAATACATGTTTACTATTCCCTAGCACCTTATTATTCTCTAGATGCTGAAAATTTGGTTGTTTGTTCCAGTAAATTTCCACATATTTAAGTCATAATGAAGGCACTGTAATTCACTGGTTCCTCTTCCCCTTAAATATAGGTATAATAGTTTTCCTCTGCCAGTCCTCTAGGAACTCACTTATCTTCTCTAATCACATGAAGGTATTCACTAATTTTGTCTATTGCTTTAGCTGGTTTCTGAAGTACCTGAGGGAAAAATCGGTGTGGACTGATTAATTTTGCAAGAGATTTCAAAAATGTAGGTTATATGACTTGAGAGAAGACAGAACATAATCTATAATATCCCATCAGTTTTCACTGGGCACTGTACCTGGCTTTTGGCTGAGATGAAGTGAAGTTGATGAAGTAAAAATGGATCTATCTATTTCTTCATACTTCCCCCAAGTTTAAAAGAGAAGCTGAAAAGCTTCAGAAAAAGGCTGAAAATGTGGGAGGAATTGAAGGTAATATTTATACTGCTACATTTTTTTAAAGAGAAAAAACGATTCTTCAGTCAAAAGGAAGAAATCCAAACTCACGCTTCAGTGCATAAACTGATTACAAGGGTCAGCAAGGAATTGTTCTCACCATTTCCATCATCTCACAACAGTACAGTCTTATTTTTTATGGTTAACTAAAGATTATGTATCAAGCAGTTTCACATTATTGACCTCAACACTGAGCTTGTTCCCATTGTTCTTTGTTTTCCGCTTCTTCTTCCCCTCTCTGAAACTTCAAATACAAAATATTTAATTAATCAAACTTTTCCAACAAGGAGGAAGAAACAAAATAACATCAAGGCTGGAGTTTTCAGCTTTAACTTGAAGCAAAATTTCCTTGTGTAACATCTTTCAGGCAAATTATTTAAGTATGCATGCATGTCTTTCACATCTCATACATTTTCCCAGCAATCTGTAGTTCAATATCTCAGAAAAATACCGCTTTTTCTCCTTTTCTTATACATTCTCTCATTAGGATTTCACTTGTGTCAGACTAGAAGACCACTCCATTTTCATATGGGATGTACCATCTTTCCAGCTTCCCGGTGTAATCCTCCTTGCTGCTGTTAGTCACAGCTCTTCTGATGTCAAGTTTCTTTTGTCAGAATTTCTTTCGTTTCTGAACTATCACTTCCAAAGCATGTGAAGAGGGAGTTTAACTCTTTGGGAGTACCAGCTACTGGCAATTTCCAAAGGCAAGAATCTCAACATTAGAGCAGAGCTCTAGTTTGACAAGCCCATCCTGATATCTCAAAAAGTTGCAGTGCAGAACTAGCTGATAAAAATGCAGATCCGTAAGTAAGAAAGAATACATTTAGAAGGTGTGTAAGAAGAATCTTTTTGCTGAAGTACACATACAGATCTAAGAAAGGATCTTCAAACTATTTGGGGGGTTACGTGAAGTGGCTACCAACAGTGGGAGAAATGGGCCTTGATGACCCTGCAGTTGCTGCTTATAGGGTTTCTCTATGTTCAGGGTCATTGGTTCTTTGTACACCACCAATGTCTCCCTGCCTAAAGAGAAAGTGTGCCTAGATATTAAAGAGGCACCAAATAACCTCTCAGTGACCACCAGTAACAGTGAATGGAAACCATACCTTACTTTCAGGTCCATACCCGAAAGTTTGCACTGATGTGCTCTACTGGATCACTGAAAAGGCTTTAAAGGAGTGGGGAGGCCCCTAGAATTTATATGTGAATAAAATTTTTCTCTAAAACTTTTAACAAACAAGTGGAGTAGAACTACAAAGCCTGGTTTATTATGGTTATGTCTTTCCCTCATAACTCTTCCTTCATATGCAATAATTTCAGCTCCTTCCAGCTCCCTTATCCTAACAGCTAAAACACCTCAGTTACTATTCCCGAACTGCGTGTGAGATGATCCCTCGGTCAGAGAGATTGTATAACTGCCCATACTTTCCTCAGTGGGAACGTCAACCTGAATCTCCCTTCTCTAATGTACCTGCTAATCCCCAGGGAGCAGATAGAAATTCTGGGCAAACAGTTGGACTCAATGATCTTAGAGGTCTTTTCCAACCTCAGTGATTCTATGAAATACAGTAATCCTAGGGAACTCTGTCTTTCACGATGCTAGTAGAATATCAGTGCAATTACATCACTGCATAAACTCATTTCTCTGGGAAATCAGACTCAAAACAGCTGCAGAAGATTCTCCCCTCTGAAGGACAGCAACCAGATGGCTCACAGCAGATAATGGAAGGATGGGAATTTTGGCCAAGAATACCTCAGCTCTTACAAAAGCTGCTATTACATCACCATTCAAACTGAATACTAAGACAGATGGAGCACAGGGTTTTGGAGTCTTCTCTGAACGACTCACCTGTAACAAACTGACAAGCAAAGAGATTGCCAGAAAAAAAAAATCTTTTATATTCTAGTAAATGCTAGTTCTTCTTAGCCATTAAGCAGTCCGGACAGAGGAACTGCTTCATCTAGGATACTCATCTTATGAAATGGGAGCCACTGGGAAAGCTGGAAATATGTCCCAGCAGTGGATTATGAAGAAGATGGAAAACAGATATTATATACCTCTTTGTGAGGGGTAGGTGTTGTTAGAGCATGTCACATTTATAGGGGACAATTAGATAATACATCACATACACTCTCCATGGAAACTGCAACAATTGAGTTTGAAGACCAAAATCTAGAGGCTGGCATGCAAAGCATCTGAGGTCCTTTTTCAGGCTTTATGAACCTTTTGCTTGCTGTCTTAGAACTGGGACAAATGAGGTCAGCACACATTTATTCCTTCTTACTTTATTCTTTCAGCTTGAAAGTGTCCTGTGAAGGCGAGGCACACATATTCTGTATTTTTATAAACACTTTGAAGCTAGGTGATAAAAACAAGGTAGACTCTAGTAGTTCAGATAGAGAAGGAGGCTGTAAGACTTCTTTTGCTGGTTTTGTTTCATATACTGTAGCCTGGAGTTGACTTGAAAATGTTCATTTTGTTGGTTAGTAGCATATATCCTCACGCTTAGACAAGGCAATCAGTGAAATCAGGGCAGGTGCAGATGCCGGTGTTGTACAGCTGAACAATGTCAGACTCAAGAAACAGGAATTAGAGGAAAGATTTTCACCTCTTAGAGCACCTACAGCTATTTTCTAAGTTAATTTAAAGAATGTCCTTTCCCTATGAAAAGGCACAGTTAAAAAAAAAACCAGCAACAACAAAAAACCCCACAAACAGACAAACCAAAAACAACAACAGAAAATCTCACTACCCACTAAGTGACAGTGGGTGCATACAGTAATTATGAGAGATGGAAAAATATGGATTTCTGGTTAGAAAAAGAAATTACCCGTTCACTTCTTCATCTTCCACAGCTGCTTTTGGAAATGAGTTGTTTTGGGTCCATTTCTAATATGACAAAATGCTGTATGAAATGCCAAATTAACAAGGAACACAGTCATAATGAAACTAGGAAGTCTTCATCAGTGACAGCACATAGGCCCTTACCAATCATTGGTTTTGATCTTCATGCATGGGAAGAAATATTACCTCTACCTGGTGCAGACAGACAGCTGCTTCTCATATCTGTCACCAGACAGGAGATAACACCTTTTCTGTCTTTGGCATTTGGGGTTATCAGAGAGCCTTATCATCTATCCAGCAGCCGTGGGATAAGAAAGAGACCGTTTTTCACTGCTGCATGGAAATATGTCACATTGTGGGGACCAGCATGCACAAAATGCAATGTTCTGTAGCTAAAGAACATGATCTGCTACCACAGTCACCATGCAGCACAGACAGGGACACCTCAGCTTCAAAATGTGTTCCAGGTGTGCAACAGGAACAGGTTTTATCCCATAGCAGGGGAGTGGCAGATGCCTGTGTTGCTCAGGGGCCTTGAGACAAGTCTGAGCAAAGGCTCCTGGTACAGCTGCAAAGTAAGGTTGCACTTTGGGGAGAAGAAGGGCTTTATGTTTTTAAAAAAAAAAAAAAATCATATGTGCTAGTTTACATGAACATCAATTCACAATTTAGAGTTATTTGTACAGGGTTTTTGACAACGTGGCAAAAGTAGTCAGGATGTGAGAATTAAAAGGAATTTTTGCTTAATTATGAAAGCATAATTAGTATGATTTTCATAAGTTTTGTGTATCTTTGCACATCCTTGATGAAAGAGGGATTGTTTTATCTGAAATTTATTTGAATTTTCCAGTGTATTTGCAATGCTACACTTAGTTCCTGTTGAGGCTGACTTCAGCAGAGTTAGTTAAATCAGCATGGAGCTTTACAAACCATCCTGTACTTCTGTACTGCTCTTTACGGTAGTATTTATAGTGCCTCACACTGAGCAAAAGCTGGGGATCAGATCTTCCCCTGATGCAAGTTATCAGCATAATTCTATTTGGAAATGTTTACTTTGTGATTGTGTGTGTCTTTCATTCTTTTTGATCTTTTTATGCATCTATAACCATAGGGCTGGGATTTATACAATGGGACTCCCTCTGTCGTTCTGTGGGATTTTTCACTCTGCAGACATTCCATGGCTTTGAAGGACTTCAGATCTTGAGCAAAATGAGTTCACTGATGTGTCCCAGGAGAGATTGTTGACTAGTCTGTAGATGTAATTTTATGACAATAGATTGTATTTTGAGTTAATGTTTATGCACCATATGGTACATTGTCAAGTTTCATTGTATTTATGAAGATCTTAATAAAGTGAAGTAAAAATAAAAATACATGTTCAGGCCCAGTCTGTTTTCAAGAAAAGTAACGAGTGCCTCTTGATTTTTCCTTTTAATTTAAACTTGTCCAGAAAGTATAACAACAGGTAATAATAAGAGTAGGACTGTCCTGGGCCAGAGATAGAAGGGGAAGTTCAGGAAGTAGTACAGAAATATTTAGGGCTATAATCAGGCAGCCTGTTTAGAGATGTCTAACTTAGGTACTGCAAGCATTAGGATTTCTAAAATCATAGAATCACAAAATCACAAAACGGGTCAGGTCAGAAGAGACCACAGGGGATCATCTAGTCCAATCACCCTGTTCCAGCTGGGTTATCCCAGAGCACGTGGCACATGATTGTGACCAGATGGTTCCTGTATATCCCCAGTGAGGGAGACTCCACAACCTCAATGGACAATCTGCTCCAGTGCTCAGTAAAGAAGTTCCTCTTCATGTTCATGTGGAACATCCTGTGCACCAGTTTCTACCCACTGACTCCTGTCCTGTCGCTTGGCACCACTGAGCAGAGCCTGGCTCTATCCTCTTGACACCCTCCCTTCAGACACTAATAGAAATTGATGAGGTTCCCTCTTAGTCCTTCTTGAGACTGAGCAGGCCCAGCTCCCTCAGCCTTTCCTCATAAGAGAGATGCTCCAGTCCCTGATCATCTTCATTGCCCTCCGCTGGACCCACTCCAAGAGCTTCACGTCTCTCTTGTAGTGAGGAGCCCAGAACTGGGCACAGCACTCCGAGATATAACCTCGCTAGGGCTGAAAAGGAGACAAGTACTGCATTAATTTCTTAAGAAATTTTAGTTCCTGGACCAGTGGAGCCTCCATCCCTGGTAGGCATTGTTAGCACCTGTTGCGGTGGTCTGTCTGGTGCAGAATACAGCCTACAGCTTCTTACTGACCGCTGCTCCTGTGGGCTTATTGCAAAGGTGCCTTATGACAAAGCAGCAAGCAAAGGAGGGTACAGGAAACCTAAGAACTAATCTGTGAAAACATAAAAGAATAATCCATTTCATGGTGGGTAGATAACTGCACAGCGCTTACAGTGCACCTCCACCTTGGTTTAAAATAACAGAATTGAGAAATTCAAGGAACAAAGTAAATAGCTCATTTGGAGAATTCTTTTCAGTCAAATTTAATTTCTTCTTCCTGTGTTCATCACCAATTTGTTTAGTTTCTTTTGCAAAATACTGGGGGGAAAATCTTTAAATGTGTGATTAAACACAGAGATCATTTTCCTTGGCATATTCCTGGTGCAGTGTATGTGCTGCTAAGAAGCTTGACATATTTGAAACACTTACTTAAGGAGTATCACATGTATTTGTGTATCCATGTACAGAGAAAATAGAAGGGGGACATAAAAACTGGTTGCCTCTCTTCCCCACTTTCTCTTTCAAATGAATTGCCTTCGCTCAAGCCATGTGCCCGCATGGGACCCACTAAGGTCTGTAGCATTCTACAAGAGTGCTGAGTCCACGCAGCAAAACCCCTTGCAAGGACCAGGCATAAAAGATATAAGCATGTAATTAATTTTGTGAATGCAAATAGTCCACTGACTTTCTGGGAGACCACTTGCTCATTGTGAGGAGTGCACTAAGCGTGTCTGTAAAGCTTTTCAAGTCTGAGCTTTTTGACTACAAAATCCTTGGGATTTATGTAAATATGTATTGAGCACAATACATTTCAATCCCAGTGGAACTCTCTGGGTGCCCATATGGTCATCCAAACTATTAAAGTTTTTTATCCTTTTGTTGGAAGTGTTGTTCTCTTCAGAATTAACAAGATAAATGGGTCACTTGCAAGAAATGCCAGAAGTTGGTTCTGGCAGTTATTTCATTTTCCTTTTCATCTTTGCCCAGAATTAGATATTTAATTAAGAATAGCTTAATTACAGAACAAATATGTTCTGGGGGGGAAGGGGGGGGAGATGTCTGTAAAACTGGAGCATGAAGAGTATGGAATATGCCTACTTTAATTTGCAATATGGGCTAAAAGAGAAACGAGTATTTTCATTGGTGGAAAGTGCATTATTTGGACTCTTTTCTGTGCAGAACAATTAGGTAGTTCCTTTGTACGATGTATAGATCACAAGTAGCACAAAGTTCAGTCAGATCTGCAGGGGTCTCCATGAAGCCAAAAGCCACATTTGTAAGAAAAAGGATTTTCAGCAATGTTTGCAACGCAAGAACAGAGAAAGTAACCTAAACAACTGAGATGATAATTAAATATTCATCACAAAAGCAGGGGCAAGAAACGCATTCACCTTGGGTCGGGGATATGAACTGCACAGATGCACCTAAATGTTTTACAACAGAGTATACGACTGTGAGAAACAAAATGGAACATTTAAGTTATTCTTGAAAAATAAAGCACCCTCTGCAGAAATCTCAGATTTTGGTCATGTAGTCTTCCCGGGCTCAATAATTTTTGTGTCTGAGCAAGGAAGACAAGATTTCCCTCTCTTTACTGCCTTCAAATTCTTTGCACATCCCCATGCTGAGTCATGAAAAGTGTTTCTGTAATATATTTCATATGGCAAGCAGAAGCTCACCAATTCCATCTTTGCAGATTTCCTTAAGAATGCATTTTGAAGGGCTCCAAGAAACAACTTGCATTAAGGGAACATTAAAAGTTCGGCTCTGCCTCACTCGGGAATGCCAAGAAACCCTTCCTGTATGATGGGTCCCCCTGCTTCCCTGCAAGGAACAGACTCTGCCTCCAAGCCTGAGCCATCTATCCATCTGTGGAAAAACCACTGTGGGCCACCTAAGTCTAGAGATCCCACCAAGCTAATACACCCCAAGCATCTGGTTCTTATCCTAACCAAGTGGTGTGTCCACAGTCTAAATGACCCTCTACTCACCCATCACACACAGCTGGTGAAGAAGCCATCTGCATGAGTCCTCTGAGACACTAAGTCACCCATGGCCTTAACCGTAGCTCAGCCATCACTTGTGCACAGTTCAAACCCCAAATGTACATGAGTGCCTTTTTACACAGCTGAGAAATGCATTCCTTGGCCTGCAGGCCTTGCAGATGCAGAAACCAAGAGTACACACCTGGGGTTGGTGACATTGCAGGAAAAGAGACCCAGAGGGATCAGCAGCCCCTCAGCCAGAAGTTAACGGAGGTATTTTTCATCCCTTTAACACTAGCTGAGGGCCTGAGACAGAAAAAAAAGTCATTCTCCTTCAGTCTCAGTGAGGAACCATTGTGGACTAAACACTGTTATTAATGGTATCAATCTGCCTTTAGGCGAGGAGCAAAATGCAATGAGTTTGAGCCTGCTTGCTCATAGTTTTGGAGAGGCATGAGAAACCAGAAACTCTGCTATTAACAGAGAAAAAAACCTGTTCCACTTCAATACTACTGCTTGCTTCCAGTTCTACAAAAATATATGACCGTGTCACCATTGGCTAGCATTAAATGGGGAAATTACTGGTACTCAAGGAAGGAACATCCTTTTATGAGACTCTACATTACTTAATGGCAAGTTTCCTGATAGTTGCCATACCCCAGAATAAGACTGCATTGGGAATAAGAAATGTTCTTAGGGATGTTGCTCCCGGGGACCACTGAGTTGCGCACTGTTTTCAAGAAAGGTTCTTGATGGAACTGCACATTCAGATGACAAAAGCTGTTATCACAGAGAGCCTGAAGCATTTATGTCCCTACTCTTGACCTTTTTTTCACTGCTTTTACTTACCTTGCTTCTTGCTGATTTACACGTGCGGATGAAAAGCATCCCAGTGATCAGATTTCTTTTGCTCTTGCCTGATTACAGATATGCTGGTAACTCTGCAAGTTCATTTAACAATGATACCTTGCCTAAGCACTGTTGATCCTTGATGGCTGAACTTAATTGCAGGAGACATCTGGCACCATTAGTTTTCAATTTGTGGTTTGAGAATTCACCTACAAACACAGTTCTGGTTGCCACAGGAATTGGTCCATCATGTTGTATCACCTCTTTGTCACATTAACAAAGATGTAACTGATCTGTGCAGTAGATAGAATTTCTTAAATTCCCGTCCAGGCAGGACCTTAGCTGCTGGATCATAGCCTGACCCCACTTTCTCTTCCTGTTGCATGGCAGAGGCAGTGGTGGGTTCCCTCAAATTATGTTGGGGGATGGTTGGAAGCTCTTCCCCACATTTACTCACCAGCAAAACATGGGTTGTAAATTATGTCCCCCCGATTTTGCTGAGAATAACTTCCTGTTTAGAACATGCCAAGAGCACGTGGGGCGTATTTATGTGCAGAGGGCTCCAGCCTTCTTTCCGTAGCGTAGAGGTGTGTTGGCTGTTTGGAGCGAAGGCATCACAGGACAGAGAGAGGCAAACCCTGCATATATAGCTCTTGGACTCCTTTGGCTGTGGGCATCAGCAGGGGCTGTGATCCTTGTCTCTGCCTCTCACAAACAGCTGCCAACTTCTTCATGAGGTGACAGACACACAGAGATAACTGTGGTCCTTCTGGGCTTGTACTGCTTAGGTAAATCCCCATTCTTTGGCTTTGCAGACAATAAATACTAACATATTATGTAGCCAGTGTCTAAATAACCAGCAGTTCTGTACGTTGCTCTGCTTAGAAGAATTTTACCATGTTCTGTGCTTATAGTTTTGCCTCTCTCTGTTGTATCTGTCCAGGCTTAGGTTGTAAACTTTTCAAGGTAAAGGACCCATTAGTTTGCTACGCTTCACAACTGCATAGGCTAGGAGCGCTGGGTGGTCATACTTCTGGGCTTTATACTTGGAAACATTATTTTGTGTAGAAATTAGTCTTAGATGGTCATTTTGTCTCTAGTCCCCCTGAGGACACCTCTTCCAGAATTGCACTGCCATTTTCAGATTTCAGCCAACTTTCAGATTAATTTCTGAATTTCTGTTTCAGTAGATTTCTGGGTGTATCCAGTTCTCCAGTTGTACCAGCCTCGATGCTGGGGAATTCTCAAACACTCTCTTCTTCTCTGTTAAAAAACATTGCATTGTCTCAGTCTTTACTTTAAAGTCATGCAACTGTCTAAAATACTTTTTTATGATTTTGAAATCTTTCAAGGATTTCAGTTGGAAATATTTGATGGACATCTCCTGCTACATTTATTTCCACAGGATAAAACGATTAATGAAGCCTAAACACCTAAGCGTAGAACAGCAATAAAAGGAAGTTTGAACGACTTGCTTAAGCCTCAGAGCTCCATGTGCCTTTCCTAATGACTCTGTTTGTCATGAAAAAAGAAGTGTTCTTTAAAAGAACAGCAAAAATACTGGGCCAACTGAGGATGCATGGAGTGTTTTGACAAAGTAACTTGCGTGCAGCACTAGATCATTAAGTTCAGCAAAATGGTGAAGGAAAGGTTTGCTATAATCCATAGCCTGGAGTGAGGTCACCAACTAAACTGACTTCATGACAAGAAAAGACCCTAGACTGATGAGAAAGTGTCCTCTGATGGAGGTCAGCATTCCTTTGGCTAAACAGGTCTTTCAGGCCTGTGGCGGAAAAAAAATGTGTAAGTTTGACTTGCTTGGACATAGAGTATGTGGCCGTCAGCACTGTGAAACCTTTTGTGGGTCATAAAATGATTAACTGACCGTTCAAACGCTAGAAATGTTGCATTTGTAGCAGCAATCAGCTCTTCAGAGACAAGGCAGCAGAGTGTGACACCTGAATTCAAGCAACAGAGAGGCTGAAAGAATAATTAAAACTAGAAATAACTTGGAGCTGCTAGAAATTATATTCAAGGTTTGCAATATAGCAATAATATCTGTATTTATGTAGACATGTGTGCATGGACGTATGTGTAATGACAAAGACATAAGTTTCCAAACAGAAAGATGGTTGCCAAATATTGTTCTCCACCTATCATAATTTTCCAGAGTGAACTGGTTTTAAATATTCTCTAAGGACTTCTGGTCATAAATATTTCTAAAGAGTATGCACTTAACTCATGCCAATCAGTATCATAAAGTAACCCTACAGCTAAATTAGCAAAGTAGAGAACTCTATTGACTAAACCCTGATGTTTCTTCCACCTAAGGCTCCAGGTCTGCACCTTATATGGTAACAGTATTTCTGGTTTCAAAAGGCGTGCATCCTGATCTTACATTTTTATATAGAAGATTAAATACTTTACAGCATATTTGTCTATTGAGGAAACTCGTTTGCCTTGAGGAAAAAAGCATCCTCTTATGAATTTCCTTTAACTTTACAGGATACTGTGTTTCTGAGAACCAGGATCTCTCCTGGACATTTCCAAGGACTACACAGAGGACCTACTTTTTTCTCGAGGGACCCAAGTTACTGTGTTTGGACTTTTAAGTCAGTCCTAGTATACGGATGTGGACTTCAGGTAGAATGAGCAATGCAAAGAACTTGTTTGGACTTGGTGTCTCCTTGTATTTTTGGGGACTGATGGACCTTACTACAACTGTGCTGTCAGGAAGTGCCAGGCCCCTCACTGAAGGGCAAGAAGACAACCTGTCAGACAAGCTGCATCAGCGTATGAAGAGGAGCTGGGTGTGGAACCAGTTTTTTGTTCTGGAGGAATACACAGGAACTGACCCTCTCTACGTTGGGAAGGTAAGACCCGCAGTGGGAGGATGTCTGGAAGAGTGTATCCATCTGTGTATCTGCAGATAGTGGTGAAACATGCGATGTTTCCTCAAGTGCCTTTGCCTTCTCTGGCATTGAATTTATCCGCATTAATTTCACTTCTGCTCCCAAGAGCTTTTGCCCCACGTCACCTTTGTTTGGGAAGAATTTCTGTTTCAAGGGGCTGTCAATATATTTGCCTATTTCAAAGAGATCTGCTGCATCAATCATCATCTGTAATTTGAGGTAGTGTTAGAAAATCTGCAGCGATCTTTCCAGGGACTCCTACAATGTCAAGGCAAAGCAAGGTTTTATTGACATATAAGGATTAGGAAAGAAAGGAAGAGTTTGTGATCATGCTTCTGTCCATGATCAAGTCAGCTAGAAGCTGCAATTCAAAATCATATTAAATAGCCAGTTTCCCTTGAAAACTGACATTTCAGTTTTTGTTCTCTGCAAATCTCCAGGGTCAGAGCATCTTCTGGATTACCATATCTTGACTGCAGGTTAATTCTGTGGACTACAGAGAAGTTGCTCCAGATCAAGAAGAGTAAAGGGACAGCTCATTAAATCCAACCATGAAGGGTCCTATTTTTGGATCCCTTATACCCCGAGAACCTACCCATCAGTACAGATATGCGTAAAATGTATTCCTGAGCTCATCCTGTATACTTGGTAATGTTTGGCATTTACTTTTCTGTGTCTCCTTGAGAAAGAAGCTGATGGAAATCAGACCGGTGACACCTGCCATCACAATCTGCCTCACCATAACCATCCTCCTTTTTTGTTTTTAAAGACCCTGTATTGATCCTGTTATTCAAAGTTTTATGGTCAGCATCAAGTTTGCTTCTATTCTACTCCAAGGTGACAAATCTGGACAAAAATGTGGAGAGAGTTAATGCGCTTAAGTGTTTGAACAATACGATCAAGATTTTACGTGCCTAGAATATCAGATATGGCTATGACAAGTGGAGACTACGTATAGGTGTATATGAAAAATAAAGAACTTAGGATGTCAGAAAACAATTCCTTCACATTTCATTGCTTATTTTTTACATGATATAGGCTCAATTTTTCCTTCCAAGCTATCCATCTGCAGGGGAAAAAAAAATATTACATATCCAGAGGCCCAGTTTGGACTCATATTTATCATTCTACAACCCCATAGAGCTAAACTGTGCTCTCAGTCACACCAATATAAATCAAAATGAATCCATGGGCTTCAAAAGACCTCCTCCTGATTTATCCCTGCATGACTGACAGCAAGATGTGCTCTTCTTCCTCCCACAGCAATGGCATAACTAGTGATTGCCTCCAGATGAGACCTCATTAGTCTTCATTCATCTGCGCACCTAGCTTTTCAGCTCTTGATATCTCTATTGATTAAAGAAATTAATACTTGTTTTCATGCAATTCTCAGCTTCGGAACAAGGGCCAGACTTACTATTGCACATTTTCAGTTACATCTGACATGACTTCAGGCTTCTACTTGTTGTGAGCCGAATCTCAGGTGAAACAAGTGCGAGGAGAAACTGGCTCATCTTGTAGGCCTGACGATGTCAGTAGGAGCGCGCGCGCTTGGCACAGTCAGCAGCACTCCTGAGCTTGCCACCACTCAGCTTTGCCCCAGGGAAGGACACCAAGACGGCTCCTCATGGCCTGTGCCTGCCACTCCAAAGCCCAAGCTGCCGTCAGAGAGCTCTCTCCGAGGCTGCCTGCACAATGGCTGTGCTAGCACCGGGGTGCACAAGGGCTAATTAGCTCCCACGGTTAACGGGGCCAATTAGTCCCACGCACTGCTGAGCTGACACGGCTGGATCGCTCAGAAAGCCTCCTAACTCGGCAGTGCTCCGTATAGTCCTGGCACCAGGGAACTCTGCTGCCAAAAGGGGCCTCTGGGGCTCACACGTCCCATCGTCTCCCATCCCCGATGCGGGTGCGGAGCAGCCAGCTGAGCGGTGGGATGAGGGCTGTGGGGGCTCTGTGAGGCAAAGGCTTCCCCTCGCCTCACCCAGCCGGAGGCACAGGCACTCCCACGAGGCAGCAGCCTCCCACAATTCATCATCCGCCGGCATTCGTGCTGCCTGAGTCTTAGGGATCCTTAGGAAAAGGGTCAGCGGGGAATAGACTGTGGGGTGAATTAATTGTTCTGGCAGACCAGAAATTTTTCAGCCCAAGTCACCCCAGGCTGACTCAAAAATAGCTCTGTAAAGGCTTGCACAGAGTGGGGCAGAGGTGCAACAGGGCTTCCAGTCTGCTGCTGGCTGCTCACACCAGCCCTCCACAACAGCCCTGGGTCCCATACCAGGCCGGGCAGGGCCTCTTCTGACTGATACCACCCAAAACATCCTGAAACATCCTCATAGCCAGGCCTTGCTTTTATCCATCTCCTGTCTCCAAGCCCCTGTCAGAAGGAGAAAGAATGCACAGCACAGAGCCGGCTGTACAGCTGGTTCTGGCTGGTTTTGGAGCAACCGAAAAAGCACCTTTACTTGAACCATAGGTCCAGGCTTGCCTAATATGATTTCCAAGGCTGCTATGATTCTGTGAACTTTCCTAGACGATTGTTAAGGCAAGGTGCAAAATATGTTCTGGACAGGGAAATGAAAGAAACTTCCTGATGTGAAGTCAGTACAATTTTTGCTTTTCTCCAGTATTCATGATAGTGATTTAAAGTACTTCAGCTTCAGAGGGTTCCTGGTCCTGTCACAGATAAATACAAGGCTTCAGTTTTCCTAGAGGTAACCATTATTGGCTAATAGGATGAACTAGGGAAACCAAAGCCCCTTCATTTGCTACAGCAGGTATTTTCCACATTCACTGAGCAGCCTACACTGTGTCAGTAATTGAACTGGGGACACACTTCACCATTTTGCCGTGTTGGAGACTCCCTAACCCTGTTTCAAAGGAAAGAGGCATTTGAACCACAGCAGCTGAATAAATGAATAAAATGCAACCTCTCCACAGACTATCAATGTACATCAACCACACTCACTCGTGCATCCTTACAAAAATCCCCTGCAGGTGCTACCTCCCTGGAAGCAGAGAAGGGAGAAGCACATCAAGGATGGAGTCACAGACTGGTTAGCAGAGCTGTGTGAGTCCTCCCCTGAGCTGCTCACTGCAGCACTACCCTCTTCCACATGCCCTTTGCCAGGAAATGTGTCATTCCAATGCAGATATAACATCCTTATTTTTTTCGTACTGTTCTCATCAAAAGCAGCAACGCGGGTTGGTACAGTTAAAAATTTCTGAGGAGTTATCAGCTTTATTCCTCCAATAACCCATTCCTTAATATGGAGGAGAAAGCACAAATTAATTCCTCCTACTCTGTATCAGCCACATGGCAGCACAATTTATTGCACCACCCATAAAACAGAGCCAACTTAAAACTAGATCACCTTTCCGACACAGTGACTTTTACACTTCAAACTATAGCATCCTGATATTAGGTTTGGTGCGAGCTTCAGTCCCTTCAGACACCAAATTCTTTCAGATTTATTGCAGTCTGGCAGTGTTATGTCTTTTATACTCTTTTTTGCTTTGTCTAGAAAGAGCAGGTTATACAAGAAGCTGCAAAAGTGCTGCTAGCATTTCTTACTGCCTGGCCTTGGTTGCGACCCAATGTTTCTAACAAATCACAGTTAGACAGAGATCCTCTTGTACTCCCAAATTCTTAATAGCATGCCATGTTCATTCCCTGTATGCTCCCTTCACAACTGCATTTATTCCAAATAGGGCTTTGGACAGAAGGTGTAATTTAACCCATGAGTTTGATTCATTAATTGCTTCTAAGTATTCTGAAAATTCCTGAACACCTACTGCTACTTCAGAAAATGCTTCTTTCCTTCTTTCTCTTTCCCTTCTTCTTTTCTCCTTCCTCTTCTTAATTTTCTTTTCCTGTTCCTTTTCCCTTTTTCTTCTTCCTTTTTCTTTTTTCCTTTTTTTTATTTCATTTTTCTTTCTTTTGTGTTTCATTTTTCTTTGCCTTTGACTTTGAATTTGACTTTGACTTCTTCTTTCTCTTTTTTTTCCCCTTTTCCTTATTTAACGAGGACTTGTTGGTGTTCCAAAACACATTTTCTTCCATCAGGCCCAGCTCTAATTCCCCAATCAGGTCTAACATCTGTATCTGTCTCAGCAGCTGCATTCTTTCACTGGTGCACTAATGCACTAAAACAAATGCCCAAGATGTAGCTTAGTGGTTCTGAATCAATTTGAAAAGCTATAATAGTGTCCTCCTTCTGGAAGTATCCTGTTTACTAGCTCCTGCAGTGATAATCTCTGAGTTATGGGTGTTTAGGGTAAGTAATGACAACCACTGTCTTTTTTTAAATTAATCACAAGATGGTGTTTCCTGAAGATACGCCAGTTTGCAGTCCTGGTGCCTGCATGTGAATTAATACACGTGGCAGCCATCTAAATTTAACTGTTTACCCCTGCCAAATTTTTCTGGGCTTGTTCTTCCACCGTTCAGTTAATACATCACCTGAGAGCTGCCAGCTTTCCTCCAGAGGATCGATCGATGTTTCTCAGATGCAGTAGCCTCTGCAGGGACGGAGGCAGAGGAGGAGGAGGAAGTGAAATCCCAGTGGCCTGGCAGCCATTGTCACAACCTGCACCTTCAGCTCTTGCAGCCACACTGCAGTGCTGCCCTTAGCGCTCACTGTCCCAGCGGTCACTTGGAGTCCATGGGCCACCTCCATGCAGACCTGTCTGCAGGCTGGGATATGCCATGGAAAACCACGGGATCCCACCTCAGCTGAGTCTTTAGTCTTTCCCTAAACCCAGGAGTGGGTCCAGGTTTTGCATGGGTCCTGTGACCTACCTGAGAGGCAAATAAAGGAGACACCCTTCAGAGAGCGAGCATCTTCCGACCAGACCCTTCGCTGGGGGAAGTGGTCTTTCTGCTCCCCAGTCAATGGGATCGTGTGCCCTAAAACAGCTGAGGAGGTGCTCCACTGGCACTAGAAATGCTTAGGTCAGATAAGTCATTTTGTCCACATCCCTATTAAACTTTTTCCTATGTAATAAGTTATTGTACAGGTTCTTTATGTTTTTAAACAGCTCAGAGATGAGATTTCTTCTTTCTTTCTTGAGAGAATAGCCTGTAATCAAATGTGCAAAGTTTGACTTCTGCTTTTTGACACAAATTATCCATTTCTGTTTGGATTCTTTCTTTGAATCCCGCCAATCCTGTGTTCATATATTCAGTTTATTATTCTAAGATTTTTCTCTCCAATACAAATATTTACCTGTGTTTGGCCCCATCCTCCAAAATTACTCCCATATGTCCTTTAAGCTCATCAAAGCACTAAACACACACTTAATTCTGACCATATTTCTGAGATGATTTGCTCATATATGCATTTTAAAATGTGCTTAACTGAATCCAGCCCACTTTCACTATTTTTTTATTATTGTTTATCCTTCATTCATCTCCCAAAGTGATAATCACATTGGAAAACAGTATTCACATCTGAACCATTTTGATTACTGCACCTCAAGCCTATTGTCTTTTGGGACTGAATGATTACCACCACTGGGCATTGGTCTTTATGCTCTGTTCCTCAAAAGCGTGGAAGTATGAGCATCCCATTGTGGATTTTCATAGTGTGAGTGAAATTAAGCAATTTGATTGCTTTTGATAGTCATTCCAGTAGTATTTCATGGGAACCAGGTGTTTAACAGAATGCAGTCCCCAGAATGATTTGTTTCCCTGTTTTAGATTATAATTAGTACTGCGTTTACTCTTGCTCTGTTCTGTTGCATTCACAGCTATCTGTGGCTGCTCAGAACTAATTAGCAGTCATGCAATAAATCCGTTTGCTAATTTCCTAAGAAAATCTGGGATGGTTCTCATCTCTGTAGCCTGCCATGGGCATAAGCAATTGTTTCGTGCTGCTTACCTTACCTACTGTTTGACAGTATTCCTTCCTGAAGTTGTAAGGATCCAGACTAATTTTATTACTAAAATTTAATGGAAAACAATTAAAATATTTCTGAATCACAACATTTACTGAGTAGCTCTCCCATTCTGCTTTCCCCTTGATCCCAAACAGATTTGCCTTATTTGCCCCGACATTATGCTACCCCTGTTGTATATGACTCCTCTTAAGCCATGTGAGCAAGCACAGTCTGCAGCTTTGCTGACCTCGCTTCATCCCAAATCTTCTCAGTGGCCACTGCAACCAGGCAAAAGATAATTATCGCGTTGAGCGAGATTCCAAAAAGGCACAGAGCCTGTTCCTGTTTGGGTGCCTCTGCCTCTTCTTTTGGCACAGCTGCGGGTGCAGAAACAGGAAGACAGGAGAGGGTTTTTGATTGCAACTATGCGATACAGACTTTACTATTTGCCTCTTTCAGCCAAGCGAGTTCATTAAAACCAGCTTGTGAGTCCCAACAGTGAGACCAGAACGCTCGGCATGATCACGTGCTCAGTGTTTCTCAGCAGCTGCTTACCCATCTCATGGTCTAATTGCATCCTGTTCCTTTCCACAGCTCCACTCTGACATGGACAGGGGAGATGGTTCGATCAAATACATCCTCTCAGGAGAGGGAGCTGGCATTGTGTTCACAATTGATGACACGACAGGGGACATTCATGCCATTCAGCGGCTGGACCGGGAAGAAAGGTCGCAGTACACCCTCAGAGCGCAGGCTCTGGACAGGCGAACGGGCCGGCCGATGGAACCAGAGTCAGAGTTCATCATCAAAATCCAAGACATCAATGACAATGAACCCAAGTTCCTGGATGGACCTTACGTAGCCTCTGTTCCAGAAATGTCACCTGTGGGTAAGGCAGATTTTGTGGAGCCTCTTTCCCGTATAAGCAAATTGGAGATGGTCACCAAAACACAAATTCCCTGACTCCTCGAACTCGGCTTCTGCCCCTTGCGCAGGAGCTGCAGGACAGAGGAGCGCACCCTGGGGTGCCTGGTTGCTGAAGAAAAGGGAAAGCAGGCTTTACATCAGCATCAGCTGGGCCCCTCTGAAAGAAAACGTGCCAAGGGAAGCCCGAGAGCTGAAGAAAGGTGTGATTCAAACACGCCATGCTCAGACAAGTTGCAGTAACATAGTGCCCCTTCTCTGACATCAGATGGCAGAAGTAGTAATGACCATCAGTCAGCCATTACCATCCCAAAAATAACACAGTCTTAGCAACCTAATCAAGTTCATACTGAGAGCTCAACTACTGTCCAGGAGCCCTTGAAAACGTGGAGACATGAAAACAATCATTAGCTCCTTCTAATCCATGTAAGCCTGCACTAAACAAAGTTCAGTGCATCCTGAGATTGTGGTACTATTTGCCCTCCACTTTTAGAGAATGGGATCGTGTTGAAGACAGTCCTGTTATTGCAATGCAGAAGACAAACAGCAGCCCTCCTATCTGCACAAGTCAGGAGAAATCATTTCCATAGAGGGAATCAACTAATCACATAAAATACTGTTTTTCTGGACTTTTTTTCTTTCTTTTTGAGTTGTTTTTTTGCTTATTGCTTTTTGGCTCTGTGACATCACTGCAGAGATAATAATACCCTATAAATTTCATGTCCTGAAGTTACAGATATGCTTCAACTCCTCATTCTTCAATATTATGTTGACATAAAGCTAGAGAGAGGCATCAAATACAAAAGTTCCAGTCAGAAATAATGTTTCTTAATGGTAATGGCTAGCTTGAATTCAGATTTATCTTCAAGTGCTTATCTAGTAACACTGGATTTGTTTCCAACACAAAACATTATGTAGAAGGCTAGATACATTCATAAAGGCATTGTCTGACATTTTAAGGAGTCAAAACTCACACATATTTCAGATGTGCCTCACCTTCTCCTTGTTCTTGATAAATTACATCACCTGCAAGCCATTACTAGCTTCAGAGGAAGCAGACCTTGAAAACCAAATGAAAAAAGAAATATATGTGCCTCTGTGTGGGTTCCAAAAGGCACTTCAGCAGTGTATAATCTCTAGGCCATGCAATGTAAACTGCAATCCCACAGAGAGATTATCTCAGACATACATCCCTTCGTGCTCGCTGTTTGTGTACAATTTCCGCCCTTCGGTCAACATACAGCATCTATGGGCCTGCTACAACAGTTCATGACTTATGTCAGCAGAGCTGTGGAACTTCTTAGAGCTGCCTCCTAATAACATTTAAAATCGAGACAAGGGGAAAAGAAGCAAGCCGTATATAATTACCATCTCTCTGCCAACCATAACAAAGTACTGTTAGTTCAGCAATTCCGTAACTGTGGTCCATAGAGTATTTGCTCTTTTATATCTTCTTATAGACGCATGATGAATTAATACCTATTAATTCCTTTAGTGATAATGAGCTACAAGTATGAGCAATAAGTACAAGCACTATGAGCATCAAGTGAAAAAGTTTAGTGGGGGAAAGCTCTTGTTAGGCATTTCAATTTACTTTGAACTGTGTACTTTTCCTGCCAGCTCTTTATCCCACAAGGTCTTACCTTGATGGTTTTCTTGTCAGGCACCTCTGTTATCCAGGTGACAGCGACTGATGCTGATGACCCAACCTATGGGAACAGCGCGAGAGTCGTATACAGCATCCTCCAAGGACAACCATATTTCTCGGTGGACTCTCGGACAGGTATGTTATTTCATCAGGGAATGAGTCAGTGTGAAAACCAAAAGGAAAAGCTGCAAGCAGAAAGAAAGGGCAGTGCATCATAGCTGTGGTCAGAGAAATGTGTTTCTGTGGCTTGGAGCCAAGACAGAGCAGCACTGTGCAAGGAGTAAAGTAATGCTGCGGCAGTGAGTTCCAGAAGAAGAACGTGCTTTTTCCAATGATATATTCCTCTGAATGACCATATTCTGCAACTCAGGATCTGGATGGGTTTGGTGTTGTAAATACTCTTGCTGGCTTCTATCATTGAAAAATGTCTTCAACAGATCTACTTGATAACAAGGCTTAGGGGAAAAGAAAATCTATGAACCAGCCAGGACTGGAAAGTGCAAGCTAAAGGATGCAGTTATCTGGAGTAGTTTTACCTAAGGGTGCTCTTGTTAATAACCTTACATTTATCTACAGGACACCCTCACTCTTTTGCTTCCTTTCCCTCTCTCTTTTCTGTATATATCCAAGGTTTATATTCAAAAGTGGAATCTGACACATTTTGACAGTTTCTAAAGGGCATCTGCAGTGCTAAGGTCAGAAACTCATGAGACGATAGTCGCTGCAGAGCCCTAGGGGACAACATAGGAAAAACACTGAATAATCTGCTTCTGAAGTTAGCAGTTTACGGGGTAGGTGCTCTAGCCAAAGACAAACTTGTATGTGGCATGTTATTTTCTCAGCTTTGTTTATATTTACAATACAAATATACTAATGTTCCTTTTGTAATCAGGTATCAACCACAGACAAATAAGGGTGTAATCATAGATTTGCTGAGTACCAAATGATTTCTAAGAGAGCAAAGGACCAATATTCAGGGTCAGATCCAGTACAGATTTAACCACTAGAATGCAACATATGCAGAAGATAGGCTCTTAAGTCCAAAATTACGTACTTTGTTGGTATTTAACCCAGAAAAGGTCTTTTTCTCCTCTTATTAACTTCCCAGTCACTTAGACCTGCATCTCTGGACAGGCTCAGAGATGCCTCAGCCTTTAGCTGCCTCAGTCGGCAGCTGGACTCCCATTTAGGGTAAGCATTGCTGTGAGCCAGAAGCCATTTCCCTATCACAAGCACAGGACTGTAATCAGCTTCCCCAGTGCAAACCTGTGGGATTTGGTAGCCCACGAAATGCAATTGTGGCTCTGACGTTCTTCTGAAACAGAGCTAGAGCATAAATGACCAACAGCTCCTTTGTATTGATAGATAGTGACTAAAACACCCATTAGTGGACAACTCATTTCAGTACAGTAGCATTTGCAGCACTTACCATTTACATCCCAAAGCAGCCTCTTGGTTCCAGAGGTGTGCTCCTATTCCTATTCTGTCACTGTCCTCACAGGTGCTGAACAAGTGTCTGTGTTAAAGCACAACTTCAAAGGAAAGTTGAGAGCCTCCTCCTCCCTTTTTCCAGAATATTTTTAAAGGCTGACCACAATCATATTCCCCTAGAAGATAAAAGAAGTCTCCCACTTCCTAAGAAACCATCTGGCTGTTATAGAAAAGAAAGGACATCACCTCTGCTCTTTGCTGCTTTCTTAAGAGCACAAACCTCACTCAGTTCAGTGAAAGAAATGGTTCCAGCACATTTATTTGGAAGACCTGAGGGTCTGAACCTTTCCCACAGCCTTTCCCATAGCCCTAAGGATGGGTTTAGTGTTCACCACCATCCTCAGCATTTCTTTGCGGACGGACTGTGTGCAGCAGCATCAGATGCTCCCTGCTCTGCATTGCTGCACCTCTGGGTACCTGATCTGGCTCAGAGTCTTGGTGTCCTGGACTAGCCCTCCTCTAGGGACCAGAGGCCCCAAAGATAGGCAGGGCAGAGCCTGGGGTTTAGGCACAGATGTCTTTTTTTAGGTCAAGCCAAGAGTGGAAATTCCCTACAAAGTGTTCATATATGGAGAAAATACTTCCCAAAATGCTAAATATTTTCATATCTTATTTATATATCCGTGGGAGCTGAGGAACTACAGCACTTCACAGGAGGCACTCAGCTTTGCAGGATGGGGCTCTGAAGGATTCCATGCAGGAAGATTAAAATAGAGCACTGCGAGTTGTTCCGTACTGGTCACTATTTCTTCCCTTCACACGCAGTGATAATTGCCAACGCAATATCTTTTTACTGCTTTTTTATTAAACCCATACATTGTCTTTCTGCTAAAAATAAAGACTAAATGCAGATCAATCAAGTTAATAGTGTCCTGATGTGCAAGTGCTGCGTGTTGAGCCGTGCGACTGGCATGGTGCCTGGGGCTGACACACACTTGCCCCCACCCCGAAGGGCATCCCAAACGTGTCGCTAGTAAGGGACTGTCCCCTGGCACCGCGTCCCCGGGCTGCACCGCCGGCTGCTCGATGGCACCCTGGAGGTGCTGGAGGCGGGAGGGCTGGGTGGGGCTGGGAGGGCTGGAGGACGGACAGGCGGGAGACGCGGAGCTGCGCGGGGGACAGCGGGAGCGCCTGGCAGTCCCGCGGCACCGGCAGCGCTGCCCGGGCCGGCGCTCGCAGCCTCCATAAGAGAAGTGATGCTGCCACCTCATGTCCTCTCGCAGAAGTGTAACCCCGAAGGGAAGGGACGCCCTGCGGTCTGGGGGAGCTGGGTGGCCCCTCCGGAGCGGGCGCGGCGGCGTCTCCGCACATTCCGCACTCGCAGCCCCAGCCCGGGTCCCGAAGGACACGAGCAAAGCCCGCGGGCTCGTGCCCGGTGGCCTTCAGGACTGCGTGCTTAGGAATACTCTGGAAAACTCGTCTTGATGGATCTTTTAGCGAAGCACATCGCTTCCAGCCTTTGTGCAGAGATAGTCATCCTGAGCGGGGCCTTAATTCGACATAGCACACTGTTCCCAAAAAGCTTTTCCTTGGAAGGCAACATTTTAATTTTGAACAGACAGCCTGTCCCAGAGCTGATGCATTTTAACTGGCTTCTTTAAAATTCACACCTTCTGTTAACCTAGATTCCACTTGGGTGAGTTACACTCTGCCGGGAAAGGTGGGACTCAGTGCAGAGCCTGGTCTCGTTCTTGACACAGGGAATAGGATGCAGGAGCAAGAGGCCTCCACCCTTTTTGTGTACGCTCTAACTGCCATTTTCTTTTGTTCCCCAAACCCCTTTCCACCCTCAATCTCAGGCTTAATTAGAACAGCTCTAATGAACATGGACCGAGAAGCAAAAGAATATTATGAAGTGATTATCCAGGCCAAGGATATGGGTGGACAGCTGGGAGGATTAGCTGGAACAACCACAGTCAACATCACCCTCTCTGATGTCAATGACAACCCACCCAGATTTCCACAGAGTGAGTACCCATGGTGCCAGGACAGACAAAAAGGGGTGGCCGAGTTTTATGTCTGCTGTTTGCACTCATGACAGCCATTTTCAAACTCCAGACAGTGACAACTAGAGATGGGCAGAATTTCAGATTCGATACAGAACTCTCCTTCAGAAAAATGTCAAAAGGAATTATTCAACACCTTGCCTTTCAGCAAAGGTTTCTGACCTCCAAAATTATCAAAAACAACACATTTTTTAAAGGATGGGAAATTAATTTACAGAAAAAAGCAGGAAGGAGAACTTTTGTGTTTAGACTGCTCATGGCCATTGCCTTTGGCTACTAATTGCTGCCCTGATTGTCTTTTCATCCTATCTCCAGAGGATGTCTCTCAAATCAGGGACATGTGGTGGTGCTGGAAGTTGAAAGATAATTCATTCAACACTCCAGCCAGGCCACAGCAGGGGAGCGTCTGGGAGCTGTGCTGCCAGCGTGGAGTGGGTTGTCATACAGGCTGTTCTCCAGGAAAGGTTCATCTAAACCTTGGCAATACACAGTTAAACCCTAAGATATGGAACAGCCATAGTCAATGGAATGCAGAAATAGGCAACTGCACTCTTATCAGAAGCATTACTTTGCATTTACAAAAGTGAACTTCAAAACAAGATTTGCAATATTTTGCTCTTTGTTTATAAGATTTTTTATCACATTTATTTACATAATTCTATATTGCCATTAAAAACTGGAAAGAAGCTTTTCAGTTTTGATTGAACTAAATCTTTCAAGGGATATAATTTGGGGGTTTTTTTAAGAAAACTGATTATTTTAGTGATGTAAATCAATCTCAAGCCATTTTGGTTTTGACATTTTTATCATTTAGCTGAGTAATGCAAACTCCCACAGTTCTTTTTGTTGGTATTCTTCTTCTCCATCTGTTTCTGCATGTTGCACTGCTAAATCAAAGTGTTCCACTAAGATCAGCAAGAAATCTCAAGTTCCACTTTTCTTCTTCTGTTAGAGCAACTTGTTAAGCACACCATTGCCAATTGTGTTTTGAAAGTGGCATGAATTGTAACTGATATCAAACTCTTGATTAAGAAAAATGCCAGTTCATCAAACCTCATCCTTGGTGTTATTCTGCTTTGTAAAGCTTAATAGTTGGTGCAGTCAACAGAGAGGGTGCAGCAAGGAAGGTTTGAAAATAAATGATGATGCCAGAGAAGTGGTTTAGGAACAACATTTATATTTTCAAAATACACTTTTGAAATAGCAGGTTGTTCTTTCCCCAGTCTTGCTGCTAAGCAAATTAGCAATGCAACAAATGTGCTCAAGACAGTATTTGTAGGGAGAGGCAATGCACTTTATAATAGAGTAACTGGTAAATTTGAAAGAAACTGGCAAGCTCCTGAGCTTTCTTCAGGGCTGAAAAGAAGTTTGTAGGGACTTGAGAAAGGATTTGTGGTGCTCAAAACTTACGTTTATTGCTGCTGTACAAACTGACCTAATAAAAAAAATGTCCGTCCTATTAAATCTGTTCCATATCCTGCTTTATATCATGGCTGCAACAGCAGTGGTGTTAATTGCCCTATTTTTCTAGTTGAAGTTCCTATCTTCAGGTGTATTGCTGTTTAAAAATAAAAAAAATATTCAACAAACCTGTTGATATAACAAACACCTAAATAAAACTTCCCCGGGAAATTTAGCTGGGCCGTGGCTTTTTAAAGGAAATCACACGGCTGTCACAGCTTTGGGACAGGTACTGCAGACTCTCTGCAGGCCATGCAGTGTTGTGGCCTGCCCTGGCCTTCTCTTTGCATTGCTGTGCAGTTTTTGGTTCCTCTTCACAGCCTGTTTTTTCGCCTCTCTCCCTCGGTGCTGCTCGTGCCAGAGCATTATCAGATGAGTGTGCTGGAGTCTGCTCCTGTCAGCTCCACCGTGGGCCGCGTGGTTGCGAAAGACCTGGACGAAGGCATTAACGCAGAGATGAAATACAGCCTTGTGGATGGAGATGGACTGGATGTCTTTGATATTAACACTGATCCTAATTACCAAGTTGGCATCATCACTGTGAGAAAGGTAAAAAAGCCTCCTTTTTATAGTAATTTATATGGCTAACAGTCCTGGTTACATTTTATGCGTGGAATATTCCCTTATGCCTGCAGTAACTTGGTTCCCATTACGTGACAGTAGCCCCTTTCCGGCTGTAAAACACAATTTCTTTAACATTTATTGCTAAAATATGAAAACAGACTGCGTTCCTAGGAACAACTTTTTAAAAGTGGGGACAGCATTAGCATAAACATGTCTCTTCCCACCAAAGGAATGTTCTGATTCCTTATTTATCTATTTAAATATTCTCTGTAGCTTAATTATCCTACAATGCAAGAAATTAGATCAATATTTGCATTTGAACTGTACATATTTTTCACTCTCGTATTCCACAAACAATAATAAAGCATGCCTTGGAATTATTTATAAACCAATAAAACCCAGCCAGTGTTGTTTTTTTTTTAATTGCTGCTTGAAGATCCATAAATGCTAATTAGGCTAGAGGAAGCTGTCTCTAAAATGGCAGCTGTGAAACTGCTGGTACTCTGTACCACAGGCTATGCAGGAAGGCATCGAGCATTTTGCTCAGGCTCCCTGCTACATGATATTTATTCTACTATCTTACATAAATGTTAGAAGTTCAACTCTGTTTCTAGGTTATGAAATTGTAACCATATTTCTGCCTAAGCATATCTAGTGCACTAATAAGGAAGTATAGTTTCCATTTAAACAGCCTGGGATTAAATTGTGCACTAAAATGGAACAATACAGGGGAAAGCTTTGACCTTGCAAGCCTCTGTGCCCTACAGCAAAGCATTTAAGCATGGATTCATGGTCACCTTTCCCCAGCTCTTGTTTATGCATATTCGTCCCTAAAGTTAAGCATATCTTCTGGAATGAAATAGATGTTGAATGCAAACTCTAATGTAATTTTCCACTCATTTATCAATGAAAGAAAATAGTTTCTTTGGAGTAAATTTGTCAATAAGCTTGACCTTTGTCATTATGAATACAGTTTTGCTACGTGTTCGTGCATGTCCGGAGGAGTTATAAAATATATGGTATCAATCATACTAGATATGTACTGGCATTGGGTACATATTGCTCAATCCACCTACTGTGCATAAACATTTGTAGCATTTTATGTATGTCTCTAGCTTTATGTAATGCTGTGATTATCAATAGCCAAACACTGGGAAAGTTGTCCTTTGGATCCACTCAAGAAACAAAAAAAATTCAACTGATGTCAATACAAAAGGATATCAAAATGGGGGGAGAAGGGAGAGAGAATTTCTAAAATTTCTAAACCAAGAATTAAATCTTATTTAAAAGTAAGCAAAACTTTCCCTTTAATTTTTCTTGACAGATTTCCCAAAAACAATTAACACTTCTAGCATGGGCATCAAACAGCCAGAATTTGCAGTTATTGACAAGACTGTTGCTTGTGGTGTTGTGGCCGCTTATCAGAGCCTACTAATCCCACAAAATGTTGAGCACCTCCTGAAGATTTACAGTTCCTTCCAAGCTCCCTGCCTGGGAGAGACTGATGCTCACCCTATCTTCCTGTTCTCCCTGCCTTCCCTTTTGCACTGCCCATGGAAAGCAGGGTGGTGGGTTACCCAGCCAGCACAGCACCCAAGAGAGCCCTGTCCTGTCCTGCCTTCCTCCCCTGACATTGCCTCATCAATCACTTTCTCACAGAGGGTCTTGCTAAACCCCCTGCTGCATGGTGCACCCCTCAGTGCCTGTGTCAGCACTGGCAGGAGGAGGAAAAGGACAAGGAGTGCTTTCCATGGGCTGCCTCTCCTCTTGGCTGTGTTTTGCAGCACGCTCAGTTCACAGGAGAAGGCAACCTGCTTGCCCTCCCCATGGGACCAGCACTGGGAAAATGTTTGAATGCATGCATGGCAGACAAATCTGATGAGGGGGACAGAGGTGTTGAGGCATTAGCACAGGAGAGAAACAGGAGGGAAAGTCACTTTTGACAATGAAGGACTCCAAGGCAAACAGGAGCATCAGAAATGTGATGGTCTAGCACACTTTTCTGATTTTTCTCATTTTTCTAACTTGATCTGGGTGATTATGTGTTTTAATAATGTAATTGGGTTTTATAGCTGTTAAGTGTGTCCGTGATTTAACTGCTTTTTTTATAACTTAGCTTTTTTAGTGTACATGCAATGTTTCTCATGCAGTTTTCTTCACGTGGGAAACCATTAAATATAATGGCCTCTTTCTCAGTCTATGCTTAGGCACCTTTGCATTGCACATTCCTTGCCAGATGGACAGTAAGTGTTGTTGGGTCCTGTGAATATATCTTACTGCTATTTTTACAGTGCATAAATATGCAACTGGTAGACAATAATGACTCTGCAGCAAGGGATATTATGTTTGTAGACCTCACCAAATCCTTGCTGACAAGTGCTATGCCTGCAGTAGTCACAGATGTACCAGGTGGAGCTATAGGCAGCAGGAGCAAGTTTCAGGTCACCTGTTTGTAGCTGCTGCCACAGACTGCACAGTTTGTACTGTCTCACTCACTGTACAGCATCTCCAGCAGTACTGGACCATCGTGTCCCCAGCACAAGAAACCAGTTCCCATTCCAGTCTTCATTTCTCACTCCCAGGTACTAAATGCTGAGCGATTTTCTGTTTCATCATTTCAAGAACCCCAGTCTTTAGTCAGGCATTCCTATGCAGGACATCAGTACTGGTAATTTACTGTGAAAGCATGAGCTTTGATATGTCACTGCACCATTTCCACTTCCGGAGAAGGAAGCTGTTGTGGCAGCAGACAAGTACTGAAGACTTGACTGAATTCAGGAGGTGTTTTGAGGCCCATAGTATATACTGCTGCCATGCCTGAGCATGGAAATTTTCTCCTGATGCTGCTTCAACTAATTCACACCTCATGGCTGCAGAACTGGCCAGCTGCACCATCGAGCATGGCAGGAAAGAAATGAGTTTTGAGTGGCGAAGGAGAACTTTACTGCTACAGCAGTGGTCTTTGCACCTTTGACTTCCAATTGCTTTGGCATCCTCCTTCTCTTCTATTTTCCTGCCCATCTCCGTGCATCAGTCTGGTGGTTGGTCTTCAAATAGAAAGAGCTGAATAGAAAAAGCAAAGGGGTTGGATGGGAACAGCAGACATCTTGCTGCAGTCTGAATGAACTGCTGCTGTGTGTGGTAGTTCCACACGAGGCTCAAATCCCTGTGTACAGAGGGGTATGCCCCACTGGATGACCCCTGAGATTAGCCTGGTACAAAGTTAACCTTTCCTGGTACAAAGTTTGTCTTGCTCAGAATCTGTGCGAGCTAAGGGAATTCAGCTGTGCTGGTTTTCAGCATCAGAACTCCCCAGATCATTCAAGTAAAGGGTTGTGACCATTTAACTACAGCACAATTGCTTGCAACTTCTGACTGCAACTTGAGAAGTGTGGCTGTATCCTCTGTAAGCTGTACTTCATCTGGTGAAATTTTTTTTATCTTTTGGACTGATCCTTCCATACTGTTACTCTGGTTTGTCAAATCCTTTCAGTTATCTCTTACCAAGACTGGTAAGTAGCACATTAAATATGGAATTTTTCATTCAGTTCTAAGGTGGTTTTGGAGACACCTTATTTTCTTCAGGAATCTGTGAAAAGAAGATGGAAGGGAGATGAAAAATTTATTTATTGAGAGGTTCAGTGTCAGCATTAATTACTTCTATATCTGCGTATACCAAATAAGTAGTTTTATCTAGATAGGAAATCAAATTCATGTAACTACTAACAGAAGAAGCTGGCCCCCTTTATCCATTGTCTCAGGAAGGAAAGAAAAGGGAGAAGGGAAAAGGGAAGAGGGTAAAGGGAAAAGGAGACCATTCTCACTCCTTGCTTCAAATAATACGTGAGTATTTAATAATTTCACATTTCATATGAAGTGAAAGAGTTCCCACAGGAAGATATCAGGGATATTTTATAATTAAACTGCTTTGAAATTAAACTGCTCCCTGTTCTCTAGGCAGGGAGCAGATTCAAATCCTAGCACTCATCATACCTGGATGGTGAACCCATGTTTAGGATACTTACTGAAAGGAGGAGGTGAAAAAACCTCACTTCTAGGAAGGATGTATTATGGGTAAAAACTGGAACAAGAACTTGCAAGAGAGGCTGACCATGTTCCCTGCTCCCCCTGGAGCCCTTTATCAGCTTGGCACACGGGGCTCTTGGAGACAAGACTCCAGTGTCCTCAGGGAAAAAAGAGGATGCTAACTGGGACCTCCACCTCCTGTGTGAGCATCCTTGTTCCTGCCACTGGGCCCAGTTTTGAGGAACCAACTATCTTACCTTATTTTCAGGCACTCCCATTACTGTCTGTTTCTTCCTGTATTTTCCTCAGAGCAGCATGAAACGGGTTGTGTGAATCACAATGCAGTGGAGGGGTGGCTGCTTATATTTTCATTTTAGCAAGAAGAATGGAAGAATATGTATTTTGAAGCGATCTACAAGTATTTCTTCTGGCCTTTTCAGCTCAAGTATCAAAGACAGAAAAATTATATAGAGCCGTTTCTAATACTACTGTCTTTCAATGCTTTTTCTGCATCTGCAAATATTTCTCTTTGTTGCACTTACAATTAAAAGTAATAATGATATGGCTCAGTGTGCCTAATGCTAGATGTACTTTTTCTCCTCAGCCTCTAAGTTTTGAGAGCAAGAAAAGCTACACCTTGAAAGTAGAGGGTGCCAACCCTCACCTGGAAATGCGGTTCCTGAACCTGGGTCCCTTCCGTGACACCACCACGGTCCACATCAGTGTGGAGGATGTGGATGAGCCTCCTGTGTTCGAGCCCAGCATCTACTTTGTGGAAGTGCCCGAGGATGTGGAGATTGGAACCACCATACAGATCATTTCTGCCAAGGACCCAGACGTGACCAACAACTCCATCAGGTCTGTCTTCTCTTTGTGTGTTGCCCCACGAGCACTCCTTAGTACATCTGGTTGGTGGGGCAGGGATGGGTGAGGGGGACTCTCTCTCCTTCCAGCCAGTAGTAGTCATCAGTGGGTTTAGCAAACCAGACCTCACCCACTGAGGGCTCTCTCAAAGCAATGCACGAGCTCCACCTGTTCTGTGATATGAAGGATGTCAGCATCGAGCCTTGCAATGAGCTGGTCAGGCATGTCCTAATAGTGTACACTAAAAACAAACCCCAGACTGTGCCCTATCACTGTGTGGGTGGTGGATGGGGAGCTGCTGCTTGTTCCAGAGGGGTCCTTAGTGAAGGAACCCCCCGGCAGTGCTTCTTGGCACACCTGCTGGCTTGCTCTCTGTCACCCGTGCGATGGAAGCACGCAGCCACTCTCACACGGGGGTAACTTGCCCAGGCGCAACCAGAGGAAGAGAGGCAGCCTCCGTATGGAATTCCGATGGGTTTATTCGAAGGGGGTCCAGTGACGGAAGGGTCCAGTGATGGAAGAGAGGCACTCCCGCTCAGGACAAACTTCTAAAGGGGTCCCGGGGGGGAGGGAGGGGATTCCAACAACAACCAATGGGGAGAAGGAGAGGGAAGAGCAGGGGGCTGGATTACATCCTTATAGGGGATCTACATAGGATCCCAAGATTTGATGAAAGAAGCCATTGTCACAGAATTAAGGGGGAATCTTTAAACCTTGGAGTCGGTCCACCCGCAGGTCAATGCTGTACCTGGGCCTTCCGGCCCCCCGGCTACCACAGCCGTTGGTTCAGCCGCTGCAACAGTGCCCCTTTGCTGGCACAAAACCTCACAGCATCGCTGAGAACCGGCTGCCATCCCAATGGAAAGGTGATCAACTTGCTTGTCCTTCCTCCCCCTTCTCTTTCAAAGCTTGCCCTTGTCAACAGCTCAAACACACAGCTACTTTTGGAGTAGACTGAATGCATGCTAATAAATATTCAAGAACTGCTAAATTATCTAGTGTCTGGTCAAAGATGCAGAGCTAGATATTCCTGTAAGGTGGTAAGAAAGGTAAAGGTGTATTTACAGCCATGGGAGCTTCATAGCTGCAACTCAGCAAGGAACCAAAGGAGCAGATTTGTGTGATCATAGCACTCTTTTCCATAGTGGCTGCCAGCCACTGCCAGCCCCATTTATCAGATGGGGCTGTTCTTCTCCAAGGCCAGCCCACACAGAAGTTTTCACAACCTGCAGCAGCGACTAGTGACTGTACACTGATTATCCCAGCAGGCTGGCTTCTTCTCTCATCTGAGAGTTTTGGGTGTTGAGCTGCTGTTTGAGTAACCTTGCATCAGTCCAGCTTCTGAGATACCTGTGTTCAAGAACAGCCCTGGGAAATACAGGAGGGAGTTGAAACACTGAGTAGTAGGAATTTCTGAAGAAAGTGAAATCCAAATGAGCAATTCTGTGGGCTTCAGCTAGGAGATCTGAGCAGACATAAAGCCTGTTCTTAATGGTATTGCACTCTGCGTTGCTGGTCTAATTATTTTTTTCATCTCTGCTACCTTAATATACCTATCTTTTCTGCCTACATTATAAGGTTATCATACTTCTCATGACATTGTCTCAAATTCCTCAGTAAAACTATTATACTGTCTGCATCACAGTTTCATTACCCTGAACTTTTTTTCACTCGCATCCTATTTTGCTGATTACCGTCAGGCATTATCCAAACCCTGTAATGCAAACAGCTCTCTGCTAATCTGCTTAAAATAGTGTAAGAATAATTCTGAGGACTATCAGAGGGCAGAATTGATCATTGTTATTTTTAATGAGGTTTCTCTTAGTTTTTTTCAGAGCTTTGCAGTGACTACCCTTGATGAAACAACACTCTATAAAGGACAGAATCCATCAACAAAGATAATTTTTTTTTAAAAAAACTTGTTAATATGCACAGACTCTTTTGTAACTCTGCTCCTTGACAAGTTCCTTCCTCTTTTCTCCCTACCTTCCTCCTTTTCTACTGCTCTTTCTTCCCTCATTCCTTACCTCCTTTTCCCCCATATTGAGGTAAAGAAACAGATTAAAAAAAATAAGAATAAATGCCATTTGTAATGCTATCTAAAATGCAGATACCAAGAATTAGTTCTTTCCTCTCTTGTGGTCTCCTCCATTCATTCCAACACAGTGCAGTATCAGTCTGGTAGTGTTTTAGGCTTGCATTGAATTCACTTTGCACAGGGCAAGGCAAGGCAAGAAAGACAATAATCTCAGTTACCTACTTTGTTGCACAAGCTGAAATCCATCTGAAATTTAAACTGTGATCTGGCTCAAATCCTCATTTTCTCAGCATCCAGTACCAGGCTCCCACCCTGTGAAATTCTGATGGTTGAAAATATGCCATGATTGTTGTTAAATGATTCAGGAATATTATCTAAATAGTACAGTGGAAACAAGTGTGCAGGAGCAAGTACTATTAACAGGAGAACTTAGCTGGATAATCTAGAAAAAGATCCACCTGTACCTCTTGACACCAGTGATTAATTCTGCACCACTAATCACAAGGCTATATTCAATTTCAGATACTCGTTGGCCTTAAACTGTCAGAGAGAAATTCTTTTTATAGCCCTCATACAAGAATAATTATTATACCAAAATATAGGAACACTCATACTTATTTCCTAAATAAATCAAATGCCTGAGAAATCTCGTTATTTAAGAAGAGACTGGGAAGGAAAGGGATACAAACCTGCCATCCCTTCCTCTTTGATTGTTCTGAAAAAGAGTGTAAAATAATTTCCCAACAACATATCTCAATAGTGTTTTATATCCTGGTTTAATAAGTCCCTATATAAAGATAAGGCTGTCACGCTTGTTCCAGTGAACGCATTCAAGCTGAAAGGAGAAAATTCAGAAGAATGAGCCCTGTTCAGTGTCTGTTGTGACTAATGCTTTCAATTCCCACCCACTCTGATGAAACAACCAACAAAAAGGACAGTAAGTCCGGGCTCTGTTCTAGGCTGTGATATTTACCTAGGTGTAGGTGTGGCTTTGGCCAAAGTATCCCTTACCATGCTACCAGTTAGTTGGGAAGGCAGCTTGCACAAAGTGCCCTTAAGAGCAAGGCGATGCCTATGAAGGGTACTGAGTATTTTACTCACCCTGAGAAATCGTCCCTCTGACCGAGTACTGTCAATCAGCTGCCTCCCTGCACAGCTTTTCTGGCCTGCAGGCACCACCACAATCCCCCATTCACAGGTGCAAGAAGCTGGTTCCCAGCACTGAACTGACATGACACTGGTCAGGCAGGTTCAGTAATTACGATGCATCAGCCTCACAGAGGGAGCTGTTTTTCTGACTGGATGCTCTGAGAAAGCCACTCATCATCCCCCTTGTGCTGACACAGCTCAATCAGTAGCATGCTTCAGGATGCAGGTAGAGTTTTATTCCCCTAAAGGAGGAGAGAATACAGAAGAACAAGGAAGGGAATGGTTCCTCCTCATCAGCCTAGGTGCTCAGAGAATGAGCTGATCTGAAGCCATTTTCATGCTGTCTGAATTTGCCTAGGGACAGGGCATAATTATTTCTCTTAGAAAAAGAAATTATGCTCCTCACTGGCAGATTTTCTCTGTAAAGCAGATGTTCCTGTGCTGATCTGTGCCTTACTTTGAGGCTTCTTCCTCTAAACCTTCCTGTCTTCCAGCTCCATTCAAGTAGTACTCACCATTAAAGGCCATTAGCCACATGAACTTTTTCCAACGTCTCGCTCTGGACCTGTGCAAGTCGAAGGAGCACATAACTGGATTGTGGAAGAACGTGGATCTGCTGTGTACGACACTATCCCCAGTGCTGGGATACTTTGTTGGCTACAACACAGAGTTTTCACAAGGATTGCATAATATTTTTCGTATGTACTCTTGCAGATACTCGATTGACAGGAGCAGTGATCCAGGACGGTTCTTTTATGTCGACATTACATCGGGAGCACTGATGACTGCACGACCTCTTGACCGGGAGGACATTTCTTGGCACAACATCACTGTGTTGGCCATGGAGCTGAGTAAGGAGAATGCAGGCTGTACATAGATTAAAGAGATGCAGTAGACAAAGCAGGCTAAGAGACCCAAATTCAGCAGTGCACGTATTGTTATGCACCGAGAGGGAAGCTGTATTAAGTGAATTGCTCCTCTGACATCAACAAGAAAAGACTGCATTTTATTTATTTTTTTATGCTCATTTTCACAGGGTGGTGGGAGGCATAGAGGATGGCAATTAAATGCAGAGCCCTTCTTTTTCAATCCATTAGCATTCCAGGGATTTATTTAAAACTCTTCCTGATGTATTTCTGGCAGAGTCCTCTCACTTCAGAAGGGCTAGGCAGCTAAAGCACATGCTGCAGAGGCTGCACAGCTGCTACAGCTACCAGTCCTACCTGGGAGGATTGAGTGGTGCAGGGACTGGTAGGCAGCAGTGATCCTACACTGCTAGGTCACCAGTTGAAATCTGCTCCAGTTCAGCAGCAAGTAAATGACATCGCCATCTGCTTGCTACATAAATAATTTGGGCCAGAGTGCTTTGGGATCTTTGAGTATGCTGAACTCGTTATGCTTTTGGGTTTTACAATGAGCTAAAACTCAGCTCAGGATTCATCTGTGCCGGGTATTTTTCAAGGCTATGAGAACAAGGAGGTGCTCATTTCATAGGGTCAGTATGAAAAATTTAACTGAGTTTGAAATACTCACAGATGTGAGCTTCAGAAAGGAGCTTAGGATCTATAAGCAAATAAAAGGTTCACCTAGTCTTCACCTGAAATTTCTTTGGTTCACATAGCTTTTGCTCAGGATCTCAGTTCATCTGTGAGGGGCAGCAGGTTTTTGGCAGCTTGGTGCCAATGGCTGAGTCATTCCTCGTGTCTCAGAGAGCTTCCTGCACATCCAGGCTGTGCCAGAGATATGGGGCACTTTGAGAGGAACAAAGTTTCAACGAGCTTGCCCAAAATGCAATCTGCCAGCTTGAAAGCAGGGGGAATATTTCACAAGAGTTGGAGTGACTCTCCCACATGTTGGCAGGCCATTCCAGCACATGATGCCTTTCTGTGCCCTTTTAAGTGTGAGAGGGGTTGGTGGGACGATGGGATTTCACCCCCATCTGTTTTGACACCACTTTTATTTTCAGCCACCAACGGCCTTTGCAATTCCATATGCCTGTAAAAGCTGCCCCTGTCGCAGCATTTGAGGGTGAGAGCAATAGGAAGGCACGTCTTCCTTTGGTTCCCTTTCCATCCATCCTCTGTCAGTTCTGCTCTGTACACGTGCAGCACAGTATTTTAATTTAGTGAATAGTTTCAAAAATGTCATAGCTGTGCACTCCTGAATAAAGCCCCTAAGGCTAAAGATTAGATCAATATTACTGAGAGTGTGAATGCAGGTATTCGTCTGCCACAAGGATTGGTGTGTTAGCAAGATGTATGTATGCATACGTGGAAAACTGAAGGATTACATTACAAATTAGGGAGGAACAGCATAGTTTGAGCATTATCTCAATGCCACAGTGTGACACCTGTTATGGAATACAGTACATTGAATGTTTAAGAAAATTCCAGACTTTATGAAAACTCTCTGTTGTTTAGATGAATATATCATTTCTTCCTGTAAAGGGAGATATATTTGGAGATAAATGTACAAAGTTCTAAAGCTAAAAAGAAGATGAGAATGCTAATTTTAAGGAATTTTCTGGATTTTTGCACCTCTTCTGACCCCTTAATATTTTTTTTTCTTTCTGATTAGAGTTTCATTTTATCATTAAATAAGGGGGGGGGAAGATTATTTGGGGCAGACAAGCACAAAGAAAAACAAATTATTCTGTAGCCACTTAGTTTGGAATTTGTGAAGATACGTGAAAAGATGTACGGATTTACTGGCAAAGAAAGCTAATGAACCAGTGGGACAGAAACATCACGAATGATGTCATGCAGAATGTAAAATTTTCATTGCAATTTTAAGCTTCACTGAAAGCTTTTCTGTACAATTTCATGTGTTATTACATTTTAAACCCCTCTGTAAAAAGTATCAAAGACTTGACACTATTTTTGAGTTCAAGGAACATAAATTCTGAGCAAAAGCATATCTTAACTGGAGAACTGCCATTTTTAACAAGTTCTAAATAACAAGTCTATCCTTAAAACAGTACCTTCCTAATTCATGCCACCAGTAGGGAGGCTCAGCAAACAGTATTGCCCAGTTGAAGGGCAATAAAAAAAAAGAGGCATTGTCTAAAACTTTTGCTGTAGAAATAGTCCATTGGACTGAACCAGGTTGAAGTCTTTCACAGAATTTGTTTGTAAAATATGTGATTAGATGGGAAGCCAGAGAGCAGCATTTGCAGCTTCACTCTGAGTCCCACAATACCCAAGTCAGCACAGTTCCCGATGGGAAAATGTGATTTAACACAAGCCAGTAGTGGAAAACCTGCTTTACCTCTTGAGCAGAGTGAGGAGCAGCCTCTTCCCCTTCCCATATATTGCCTTTCTTTACATTATACCTTCTCCTTCCAGATAACCCCTCGCAGGTGGGCAGCGTCTCTGTGACGGTGAAAGTCCTGGATGTGAACGATAACGCACCAGAGTTTGCAAGATTTTATGAAGCTTTTGTTTGTGAAAATGCCAAAGCGGGCCAGGTGAGAAATGCTTGTAAAACCAGGGGCTGGGAAGGGGATGCTGTCCTACATGGAGGCAGCACGCCAGGAAGGGTGAGTGTCAGAAAGGGGGCTCAGCTACCCACACGTTTCATCTGAACTCTCAGCAGCAGCCGTCTGTGCTCCCTTCCAAAGGCAAGCATATCGCACTGGAAGGGGCATCAGAGAGAGCACCTCTTCTGTTTCTCCCACATCTCTTTTATTCTCCCACAGTAGATTCTAGGCTCACTGCACAATACATTTCACAGCTGAAACAAAGCCTTCCCTTAGGCATGTGCCAGCAGGCAGACACCCTGTGTGTCCTGTAGCAGCATCAAAGAGAGGAGAAGTGTTATGAGAAGTGCCACAGAATCAGCCCAGGCCACGTGTGACAGACAAGACTTACTATTAAATGTTTTAAGAGCCTTAAGCACACCTGGACTTACGGGAGCTGGGCCGTAACTACATCTACTTACTACTTCAGCTTCAAAGGGGTGCCAAGCTGAATATGTTCTGCTGTCAACTGGAGATGACAGAGAGTCAAAAGCAATACAAGACTTCCTGTTGCACACACTCTGAACCAGCACCTTCAAGCAAGCAGCGAAGACTCTTTGCTCTTCTCCCTTCCGAAACCCCGTCAAAGCCCCTGAACCAGGTCACCAGTGCCGGAGATGGACATGAGCTCCCCCTCGCTGGACCTGCTGCAAGTTCTGCTGCTGATTGTTTGTGGGGAGCCACCTCTCGCTCCACCACCAGGGTCCACAGTGGGGACTGGTGCCTCCTGATGCAAAGCTGACTAGCATAGTTTAAACACATAGACACACCTCCCATGATCTGTGAAGGAAAAATTATGCAAGTAATATCACTTGTGTGTTTGCTGAAGCTCCTCCCAGCTGTGTGAAGCAGAATGAAATAGCTGCTCACTGCTGGGGTAACTGTCCTTACAACTATCATATATAGGATATTTTCATCTCGCCAATTTACAGAGATTCTTAATAAGATAGGCAATAGAAATCATTGTCTAGACCTTTTTTCCTGGTTTTGAAGGGTGAGTGTCCTAAGTAATAAGCTTTCTGAGTTCATTATTATTATGAATGCTAGTTTGGACTACTTTCTTCACTAGAGAACGCTAAATTCTGTTGCCACATTTTTCAAAGTTCTGAAATCAGTTTTAAGGTGGTGAATGAGACTTTATGGGTCTGACATTTGCCTTTGAATCCCAAAACAACTTTCAAGTTAAAAAATCCAGGTGAAGATTTGTTCCTTGTCCAAAAAGATGCCAGAATGTTTATTCAGACAGAGCTCATTGTGGTTCAAGCTGTTAGACCTCTACCTCTTTACAAAGCCTCTATAAGTGAAGTAACAAATCTCTTTCTGGATTTAGCATTGTCTTAGTCTCTTTAGTTTGGTGTTATTTATTGCATATGCAGAGTTTCTGCATGGTTGGCTTTTCTCTCCTTTCCACTGACATCTTAGGAGGAATTTTATTGATTTAAAACTAAAAGAGTGGCAAAATAATCAACCTGAAGTCCTTTTCTACCTGCATAATGAAGCTGAAAGTAAGTACGGGCTTTCTCACAAGCTCTCTAATGCACAATGAATCTTCTGAAAAACCTGGGCCCCCAAAAGACAAAAAAAAATGTGCAACAGAAGATAGGGATGCATGAGAGGGAAGCATCTGTTATTTGAAGCAAACTGAATATCTCCTTTGTTTAAAAGTGATGTGCATGACCACAGCAAAACAGATGACGCCTGCAAGCTTTCGAGTCTCTCCTTGAGAGAAGATTGTACCTCTGGAAGGCAATTTTATTCAAATGCTCCAGTTGCTTTTATTTACAGATATAAAATATATGTTATCTGTTTGATTGTTTGTTCCTATTATAAATATTTTGCTTCTCACCTGTTTCTACTTTTCTCTTGTGTTCTGTAGCTGATCCAGACAGTGAGCGCCATCGACAGGGATGACCCACAGGAGGGTCAGCACTTCTACTACAGCCTGGCTCCAGAGGCAGCCAACAACCCCAACTTTACTCTAAGGGACAATCAAGGTAATCAGAGTGGACACAGACAGTTAGCTACTCTAATTTCTAATGCCTGAGTTGGACTTGAGAAGCTGTGACTTACAGTGGGTGATAAGACTGCCATTTCAAATAATACCAAGTGACACCTGCTCCTTAAAGGCAGTCATAAAATGGCATATTCCTTAATACACTTGAAGGTTATATGGTATTTTCTTCTCTATAAATATTCTCTAGCAATAGGCCCCTTTTTCTTTTTCAAGGAAATGTGCCAGTGTTTTGTGCAAATTCAGGTCTTTTGGTCAGGCTGCAGGCATCTCGGATTATCGGAGTGGAAATTGCATTCACTCAAAAGGAGATGCTTAAAGGTAGGATAGTAACTGCAACTAGAAGACAAATCTGAAGGGAATTACATTGCTCTTTTTTTGTACTCTTCATGTTTTCTCGCAGGCACAGAAAAAGGGAAGGTTTTGGTACTGTTCCAGTCTTTTTCCCCCAAGCACTTTTTTTCTTTCTCCTTGCACATCCTCATTTCCCTAGAGAGAGAGGGAAGTAGGGAGCACTCGCAGAGCCTTAGGGAGGTAACTTGGTTCACAGCTAAAGGTCTGTGTAAGATGACCTAAGTAGAAACTCAAACACCAGTGGGAAGACTCATGGCAAATCACTGGCATTTGAACATTCTAACCAGCGGAATTTGATCCTTTTGGGAAAGCTTTGGTGGTTTTGGAGCCTGCAGGAAAGTCCTGCCATGGCAGGCCTTTGCATGACTGCTGTTGATAGATGATCTCCATGGGCAGACAAGGTCTAAAATCAGGTCTGCACCAGCCTTCGTTAGGAAAGAGGGACGACCTTGAGTGACCTGGTGCAGAGCTTTGAAAGTCAGTACTGAGGGGCTGGGTTCCAGTAGGAGTTTAGTGTGTAAAGTTACCACAAATCAGCAAGCAATTCTAGAATAAAGAGGGAGAAAGACTGGCCACCTGCAGCATCCATGGCCAGCCTCCAAGCCTAGCCTTGCTCCCACACATGCCTACTTGTCACACTTACTTCCATTAGCCCCTGTCTGGGCCTCTCCAGGCATATGAAAGAGCAACACAGAGGCTTATAAAGAAGCCTGTGCCTTCGTTAACCAAACATGTCTTAAAACATGCTATTTGCAGTGTCCGGAGCCCTCCTCAACAACATATTAATGCTCTTTTCATCCCAAAAGCATTTTGTTCTACAGTGTTCCTGAAGCCTCCTCACAAATTTCTTGCATTTTTATCCTCTTCTTTCTCTCATTGTCTCTTTTGTTTTTGAGTATATATTGCAAAAATAAATGAGCAAATATAACACAACTATTGCTTAAGCATTTGGCAAACCAAGCTCATTTCATCCTCAAGGCATTGTTCTAAAAAAAGAAACTCACAAAACTCCCAGCATCAGATGCACTTTTTCTGTCTAAGGCCATACTTTCAATAATTTATAGTGACAGCAGTGACTGAATGGCTGTGCCTCCCACTCTCTAGAAAATAACAGTTTTCCACATATCTATATCTCACAAGAGGCTTAGGGTACTATTAATTACTAATTTGAAATAAAAATGTTAAGTATCAAGCCCCTGAATATTTGAATTATCCACATTTTGGTCACCATAGTATAAGAAGCACATTGAAATATTAGAGAATGTCCATAAGGGTGGTGAAAGGTTTGAGGGGAAGCCGTATGAGGAGCAGCTGGGGTCACTTGGTCTGTTCAGCCTGGAGGAGACTGAGGGGAGACCTTATTGCAGTCTATAATTTCCTTGTGAGGAGAAGCAGAGCAGCAGGTACCGATCTCTTCTCTCTGGTGGCCAGTGACAGGACTCAACGAAACAGCATGAAACTGAGTCAGGGGAGGTCTAGGTTGGATAGGTTTAGGTTTAGGATGACGAACGGGTTTTTCACCCAGAGGCTGTCTGAGCACTGGAAAGGTTCCCCAGGGGAGTGGTCACAGCACCAAACCAGTCTCAGTTCAAGAAGCATTTGGGCAAAGCTCTCAGGCACATGGTGTGACTCTTGGGGTGTCCTGTGCAGGGCCAGGAGTTGGGCTCAATGATCCTGATGGGTCCCCTACAACTCAGCATATTCTATGATTCTGTGATTAAGAGTTTATTTACTGCCTCAGCAATTTGGAATGCAGTAGTCATTTCAGTAAAAGTAATTTATGCTTGTATTTTCATCTAGGGGCCACTAAGAACTATATAAATCATATAACTTGGGCACAGAGGGGGTAGCTGTACTGTTTGTCACAGGGTGGCTAGACAAGAAACAGAACCACACTTTGCTAGTCACCGCCTGTGCCCATAAACACGAGACAGGAATGTTTCCCAGGCTGTGGGAAGGCAGTGTTAAGATTAGCAATTGTGCTGATTACTTGGTTGTCCAATATAGCAGTAAGAGAAACTGCAAGACGTGTAGCCTTCTTGGCAACAATTAAAACCTTGATTTATACTGAGCAACAGATAGACCACAGTTTGCATTCTGATGAGCTGTTTTACATATTTTTTTGGCCCTTGTAATTTTAGTCTCTGAGAACTTCTTCAGTCTATTCATTCTTTGCATATCTTCAGCAGACAGAGAAATCCTATTGTTCTCCTTTATAGATGGAGATCTGGGGCAAGGAGAAATTAAGCTACTTACACGCTGGGTTCTCTTTGAGTTCAGTAAAACCAGTGAGAGGTAGACATGTTAAGTAGCCGCAATGATCTGGGCACAAATGGCTTCCCAAGCCCTTAAAGGATATATGTGATGAAGCAGGGAATTCAGCTGGAGTCTCCCATCTCTTCCCATGTCTGCTGTGGGGCATTGGCAAGCCACCTTCCCCCACTTGTAAGTCCAGGTGAGACTATGCTGGGAAAAAGTTAGAAAGAGAGGCTTGCTGCAAGAATGAACAACAGAATAAGCTTAGTGCATTTCCAGACTGAACTCTGAGCTGATCTTCTGTTGAATCTTAATCACTGCCCTCCATCTTTTGGAACCAGGAACTGTTGAAGAGAGAAGCCTTTTTTAATGGGTGCAGGATCAGGATCGGTCATACCCCCACCAGGCCTGTCACTGGAAGCCTCTGGCAGTCCTACACATTGCAATTAAATTTGTCCTAGGAAAATTCTTAGCTATTTCTGCCTTCCCTAAAACTCTAGTCTACTTCACACATGTAAGCAGTGAGCTGAAAATCCTCAAGAAAAGGTGTGACTCTTTCCCCAGCCCAGCAGTGTCTGGATTGCCTGCTGCCTTGTGCTCTTTCTCCCACTCCTGGTGAAATATTTCTTTATATTACTCCTAACTCTTCATAATTATTACAATCAGTTTTTAAAGCCTAACAGAATTTTCAGGCTAATCATCCCCAGTTCTTCTGCAGGTGCATGCAGAAAGAAACCAAGCCTGTCTTGTGAGAAGAGCAGTGGTTAGCTCTGATCTCAAGGTTGGCACCTACACAGTAGTTAATTCCCCTGACCTCACCAGAGGGGTACATCACTTCCAGTGAGGCAGAAAACTGCAGGAAGATGGTGCTCCACGGCTTTTTCTCACAACCACACAAAGACAGCAGCCTGCATGCCTGTGGGAAGTTCAGTTTTCACACAAATGTGGGACCAGCCACGCTGCAATCTTCAGCATCTCTGCTCAGTGTTGGAGCTGAGTGCTGCCATCCAGCCCTCTATGAGCCAAAGGTGCTGTGTTGGAAGCCGTGATGAAAAATACTGTGCATTCTTATCATGCCTGCTTTTATTTTTTCAACATAATGGGGCTTTCATGTCCTCAAAAGCCCTCTTCTCTTGATGGCTGGGGCTTAGCAGATATCAAATTTGGAAGAAAATTGTGTATTCCAGTTTCTGCCATGCTGCATCACATTCCAGCATGTCCTTTGCACTGCACTAGCACTTCAAATCACATTGGCTTTTGATGAGTCACACAATGAGCTTTGGCACCAATGTATTTCAGTTGCAGAGTAACAGGTAGAACAATTCTTTAGGGATGATTTGGATGCCTGCCTAGTACAAAGCAAAACGAAACAAAAGGCCCAAAATGTAATGCTGTGAGTTACAAAGAGAATCTAATCACCGAGAACATTTAAGACCTTGATGATATGGTCAGTGCATCACAGCAGAAGGTATATATACATATATATCTTTCAATATTAGATTATAGAAACTCCGTTTTGGCCTGAAAAAAAGAATGATTAAAACCCTTGAGATCTCTCACTAGCTGATTTCGCACAGCTTCTGTCAGGCTCACTGCCTATGACTTCTTTTGCAGGCAAAGTATGACCAGCTCAGAATAATTAAGTCTTTTCTCCCCTCACAAAGAGCAATTTTACATGAAATGAAGGTTTGCTGTCATCTGAATTGAATTTGTGACTTCTATTGTAAGTCAGTTTAAAGAAAGTGAATCTTGCACCCAGGAAAGAGAAAAACAACCAAATTACTACAGTTAGGATGACTCAAGTGTTTTCATTGACACAGCATAAATGCAGGCACTTTGCCACTTTCTGCCTTTGGGCTGCTTTTCCTCATGCTAAAACTGGCCCGGTGATAAAAAGATGTGGTATTAATAGCTGGGGAGCACATGTAGAGGGCACATAAACAGCCCAAGGGAGAGAAAGCACTTGAAAAGTATGTGCCCCAGGAGAGAGAAGGGAAAGGTTTGAGCAGGCAAGGGCTCCTGTCCCCAGCACTGCCCTGGCCCAGGAGCCATGGGAGGCACAGGGTACTGCTCTCTGATGAGTTTTGGGACACGTTCCTGAATCATAGAATCATTTAGGTTGGAAAAGGCCTCCAAAATCATTGAGTCCAACTATTAACTGAATGCTGCTAAGTCCACCACTAAACCATGGCCCTCACTGCCCCATCCACACATCTTTTGAATGTGTCTAGGGATGGTGACTCAACCACTTCCCCGGACAGCCTTTTCCAGTGCCTGACCATCTATTTCAGTGAAGAAATTTTTCCTAATATCCCAGCCTCCCCTGGCACAACTTGAGGCCATTTCCTCTTGTCCTATTACTTGTTACTAGGAAGAGACCTATCTATGTCTTTCCGTACCCACTGCACATAATCAGGGGTGCATATCAAAAGTGCAATCAGTAAACACTGACACATAATCAGTTTTAAGCAACTTTGGGATTTCATCTTGCACCTGGTGGTTTTTCCTCAAAGCTCCAGCTCTTGAGATCACATGATTTAACAAGACACTACAATTTCACTATATATTTGCATGCAGACATGCAGCACACTTCAAAATTTTATGTTTTCGGAGTAAAAGCTTGAAATGTCATTGACATGCAAAAAAAAAAAAGACCCTGAGATTCTTTTTAAAAACATGTCACAAATTTAAATTAATCTCACAAACTGTAGAACCTGACATCTCAATACTTACGTGTGCCTGTACTCTCTGATGCCGTAAGATTTGCAGCACAGAGTATGTAACTTGGAACATAGTTTAAGTCTAGGAGACAAGTCTAGTGGGTCTAGCCTGAGTTTGCATGTATTCCATAGTTGGCTGTATGTGACACTCCTGATTTCACTTCTAAAAGCCATCAAATCATTTCTGGTGTCCAGACTACAGTAGATAATACAGCTGAATTTATCTGCATGTCACCTGAGTCTCTACACTGAAAAAAAATCACTCAAGATTTAAATTTTAGCAGTGAATGGACAGAGAAATAATAAGGAAATGGAACACTTCTATGTTAATATATTCTAGGCTTTTTCACAGTCTACTTGTGATCAGAAGGTTTCTTGCCATTTCCAGGCAGCAGTCCCATTGTGCCAATCCACCTGGGAACAGCTGATCAGCATCCTGCATCTTCAAGCATAGCAAATGTACATTGGTAACAACCTGGAGATGCAGATGGCCAGATTGTGTGACCTCTTTTGAACCAAGGAAACAGGAAACAAAACTAAGTAGTAAAAGAGACTGCATGAAGATCATCTCCCCAAAAATGCCACAGTATCAGTGCACAGAATCAGGGCTTGTAGGTCTGACAAAGAGAAAAAGTACCTGTGTTCCCCATTTCTCTTTTCTGACCCAAGCCTTGAAGACATGTTTGTAAGAAAGGACAATTTTCACGCAAGTTCCTTTAGACTCCTTGGTGAGCCAGATCACATTGGAGACAGTCTTGCACATTCCAAAAGTCTCTGAGGCCAAAAGGCGTAAAAGTCAGCACTGACAAAATCAACACTCATCTCCAAACAGTTTTGCCTTGGCATCGTGAGATAAGAATTGAGAATAACTTCCTGAACCCACTTTCTTTCCAATTAGGAAGCTTGGTGCACAGTCTGAGGAATTTGAGGGAGGAGATAGACAGGAATTCAAATGCCACTGGTAAATTTTGACATTTAAAAAAACATGTTGAATATGGACAAAAAAAGCCCCAAAGGCAGGAATTTCCCTTGAAATGGCCAACAGCAACTGGCTGTTAGGTCACTCTTTTACTATTTTTGTCAGCAACATCATTTTGATTCCTTTTGATTTAAGTTCTTACAAAAAAACAGGCAGTCACACTAAATGAAGCAGAATGGTCAAATCAAAGCAGAATAATTCTGACAATGATGACAGGAAGCATTCTGACTTTTTTCAATGGCAGAAGTACTAATGAAATTGCATGTATTTCACAGAAAAAAATGTTCAGTTGCAAATTTTCGACTTGCTGCTTCTTTAGGATAGCAAGCTGGGGTTTTTTCTTTTGTCTCCTTGTTGCCTGGAGCAGATGACCATGCCATGTATCAAAAAACACAGGGTACCATAATGTGTCCACAAGGGTTATATGCCAGCATCTCCAAAGTGGTGGCAGCTTCTGAGGTCTAAAAAAGCTGCTGGGCATAAGCGAACAGGGAGAACGAGTTGCCTTCAACAGCTCGCTTCTGTCTTGCCTTCTGAATGCTTTCCTAGCTAAATCTGAAGACTGTGAGTTTGCTCTGGGCACCTTGTATCAGAAGGGGTAAAGGCAACTCCTAAGGTGTGTATGCCTCTCAGGTTCGGAGCTATGGCCTGAGAAGATACTGGAATAGGGGAAGCAGAGGCAAAATGATTAGTGTTGAACTGATTTTTAAAAAAAAAAAAAAGAAGAGAGAAGAAAAAACAGATGTGGGTCTAGGGCTGATTTTTTTAACATTCCTTCTCCGCTGAATGTATTTGCTCTGCCTATAAGCTGTTCTTTGTGTTTATTTCCTGCCCCTAGACAACACAGCGTGGATTTTGACGAGGCGCTCTGGCTTCCGACAACACGAGCAGAACACCTTTTACCTGCCCATCCTGATCAGCGACAACGGGCGCCCGGTGCTGAGCAGCACGGGCACGCTGACCGTGCACGTGTGCAGCTGCGACGAGGAGGGCATGGTGATGTCCTGCAACGCCGAGGCCTACGTCCTCCCTGTCAGCCTCAGCAGAGGGGCACTCATTGCCATCCTTGCCTGCATCTTCGTCCTGCTAGGTAAAGCCCTCACTTCTTCTTGGGAGGGACAGACTTTTCTGGCGAGGGGGTTGCTGATCCACCAAAGGTGTAGGACCCAAACACACACACACACACATCTGTGTATATGTGTATATGTAAACACACACATACCTAAAGGGCCAAATCACCACCCGATGGTGTAGTCAGCTGCATATGGCTTCAGGCTCTGGACTGTAGGAATGGGGGGAAAATATGGCCTGCAATTATTTCTGCCAGATGCCCAAAGTGCTAGGGTGTCTGATAGGGCCATGCTTTCCTGCAAGGGTATGGCAGTGGGAAGTACTGAGAGCTGTGGCTGGGGCCGGGTTAGCTTCTCATCCTGCTCCACAGTAAGCCCAGTTCCATTTCTTATATTTTGGAGAGAGATATCCCCACCTCCATCCTTTTTCCTTGAGACGCTACATTTAAACAGTGCCTGTTCTGCAGTAAAGGGGCTGAGCGTCTTGCATGAGTTCTGTCTCCACAATTAAATTTCATGCTTTCCTTGCCCAGACATCCTATGTCCCCTGTTAGCTGTTGGTATCAAAAGAACTTCAGTTCCCTTGTTCACTCTCTCAAATCATGAGATACTAGTTCAAAGCACACATTCCCTGAAATTTCAGGGGACCCAGTTTGAGGAACGCTGTAGTGAGATACAGGAAAAATTCTTTTGAAGTGCCTCAGTTCTGGATCTTCAGAGGAGCCTAGATACCTCAGTTCAAAATTTCAGTATCCAAAATCTTTGCTGAGTTCTAGCTCTGGAAACAGGCACCAAGTGATGGCACATTTTCGATAGCAAAGGGCTCTGGTGCCTGTATGACCACTTCTCCCCATGCTAGTAAGCACGGCGAGGGCGAGGAGCACCAGCACTGCAGCACTGCAGGAGGCTTGCAGATAAACAAAAAATTCCTTGGAGCAGACTAAGGGGCTAGCTCTGCATTTTGCTGCGTAGGCAGACACATCACCGTGGTGACCATCCATCTCTGTCACAAGCAGTGGCCAGCCCAAGAGGCATCCCCAAAGCAGGCTGCAAAACCCACCCACGGAGCAGAAAACAACATAGCCCTATGGAACTGCGCTGCTGCAGATAAACTGTTACTGACCTCTGAGCTGGCTAGCTTAAAAGTGGCAAGCACCACTGGATATACATGTCCTAAGTGTCACCAAGAGTGAAGAATTCAGGTAAGAAAGGGGACAGATTAGCAGACCTCAAGCTACCAATTTTGACTGGGCAGTGAGAGAGAGAGATTTCTGCACCCCTTAGCTTGAAAACACCGCAGCTCTTTAAATCCAAGGGGCTAGTTGGGCTCACCCAGGGGAAAGTAGGGCAGACGAAAGTGTGAAGCCCTGGCAAGATCTGCCTCCTTGCTGACAGCCCCATGTCTTGCTTGGCTCCCGCAGTGTTGGTGCTCCTTATCCTCTCCATGCGGCGCCAGCGGAAGCAGCCGTACATCATCGATGAGGAGGAGAACATCCACGAGAACATCGTCAGGTACGATGACGAGGGCGGCGGCGAGGAGGACACGGAGGCCTTCGACATCGCCGCCATGTGGAACCCGCGGGAGGCCCAGCTGGTGGTGAAGAACCGGCAGGACATGCTCCCTGAAATAGAGAGCCTCTCCCGATACGTGCCTCAGGCGTGCGTCATGGACAACAACGTCCACAACTACGTGCTCGCCAAGCTGTACGAAGCTGACATGGACCTGTGGGCGCCTCCCTTCGACTCCCTCCAGACGTACATGTTTGAAGGGAACGGCTCGGTGGCAGAGTCTCTCAGCTCCTTACAGTCCGTGACGACAGACTCAGACCAGAGCTACGACTACCTGACGGACTGGGGGCCGCGCTTCAAGAAGCTGGCCGAGATGTACGGGGCCACAGACAGCAGCGGGGCTCTGTGGTAACAGACAAGGAACGGCAGAGGGCTTTCCACGTGAAACGGTGTCCAGTTCGGTCCATTCTCATCAGATGCTTCCATGGACATGGGTGAGGCCTCATAAAAAAATAGCAATACGGTGCTTGGATGAGAATGGGAAGAAGGGTGCGAATGAAGGTCTCTCTGGATCAGCTTTACTCAGTTAAATTAAGTCGCATTTTTGAAACTATGAGAAACAGAAGGAAGGAAGTTTTTTCCTGGTTTTTACAGCAAAATTGGAGAGCTCCACACCTGGAATATAATGACATTGCTCTCTCTCTCTCTCTTCCTTTCTCTCCCCTTTGTACACGGCAGCTTACTGAGCTCTATACATCAGGGTTCAAAGATCTGTAAACTCCAACTGTAATCTCCAACTCACTGAGAAATTGTCATCACAGAAGAGTTGTTCCCCACTGGTCATTTTTTTCCCCGTTAAAACGGAAAAGAATCGCTTGCTAACAAGAGAAAAAAAAAAATCCGCAAAGCAGAAAATTGAAACTGGAATCTCAGAGGGCTCCTTGTAAACTAAACTCCTCCCTCTGTTGCTAACAGAGTTCTTTTTTAATCCTTTAGAAACAAGGCTGAGGTTGGGGTTTTTTTCCCACGTGACTGAGAGGGCTGGGGAAGAGGCTTTGAATTTCTGCTCTAGTTTAATGGCTGATCTGTGAGTCATTGGCGTTAACACTAATCCATCTCCTATCAAGTTTGTGTAAATTTATTCTTGACTCTTTAAAACCATGACTCTGCTAAACTGCTCAGAACAAAACCAGAAAATCTGCCTCTTTTGCACTGTAGATGTCTCTTCCATGTGCCAAATGTGAAGATTAGATTCTACCAATGAAAGCCAAATAAATTTTAAAATAAGAAAAAGCTATATTTGGTAACTACATGGGTTAGATGGGCTTTCCTAATCTGTGTGAGGTCAATCCAAGGGATGTTTACATACTGTAGATAACCTACTTGAACAAATGCAGTATTATAGACCAATAAATGGATGTAAGAAAATTACATGTAAAAGTTTTGTATATTTGTTAATTTTGGTAATAAATATGATGTACTGCATACAGTACAGTACCTTAGCACCTCTTTTAATAAAAGTTAAACAGAAGGGAAAGTCTGATGGCAATTTATTGACTACTTTGCACACAGCAGTTAGTGCTTATCTGCAGCTTTACATGCCTTGAGCATCAAGAAAAAATGGTTCATCAGCATCATGTCAAGGAGACAAGGCTTCAGTCTGCAGAATCAAGCAGATTGTCTGCTTCTTTTATCATTGTTCACTTGGACATTGCCCTTAGCAGTGAATCAGCTCAAGTACAGCCCACCAGACTAGTTACTTTTCTAATCGAATCATGCTGAAGTCAAAAGAAAGGCTTGCCTGATTTTTTTGAAACATTAAGGCTGGGGCATTGATAGGCTTGGAAACCAGTTCCACGGCCCTGACAGTCTCATGCCTTCAGAGACATGACAGACTAAGATAAAACACCTATGTATTCTTACTCTGCAGTCGGTTTTGCACCTGGATCTTCTCTTGTTTGCATGTGTAAGTGAGAAGAGCTAGGGGAATTACGCTAACACAAGTTTCATGGAAAGTGGCGAAAGGCTTCTGAAAGCAGAACAGTCTGCAATGGAATTTGCAGGTTTATTTCTAGCTAAGGAATCTCTATACCTCAAATTGCCCAGAAAATAGATGTTCACACATAACCACCCAGTTACCACTCTTCTACTATGGGCATGCCGTGCTCAGTTCCTGTTGCAGATGTGCACAAAACATTTGCCTAATCTTAGGTTGTACCAATTTAAGACAGGAGCTTTGTTACCATAGACTCATACAAAGTCTTGCATCCCTGGAGAGCCATGCACCCACACAGGAAAAAAAGGTTTTAGGGACTTCTTGTTTGCTCATCTGACATGATGTGAATCTGTGCCTTCACAAACATAAAATGCCATGGGTTCTGCTTATCACCTGAACATGCTTTACACCATTGCAGAAAGAGCACTGATAATTATTTGATATTGATTCTTTTACTCATACCGTAGCACTCACCCTCACATGTCACATTGATTTTAAAGCACTAGACTAGAACTGCAGCCATCATCATCAAGAAAGTGTTGTAAAGGGCACAAAGCTCCTGTTGAGACTCTGAGAGCTTCCTCGCCTCCTGCCGCCAAGAGATACCACAGAACGTAGGCAGGAGGACATCTATTCCACCACCTCCCTGTCTGATCTAAACATTAGTTTTACATATTTTAAGCAGATGCCTCTTTCTTCTTAAAGCCCCAGCTGTTAAAGCTCTGTAACCTATCTAGGCACTCTTCCAGGGCATCAGTATACTCATTGCTGAAAACCTTCCATGGGAAGTGTAAGGCATGTACCCCTTGCAGCCATACAAACCTGCAATGCACATAGATGACTTTGTCCCTCCACAGAGCTATGATTTGGTATTTTCAGACCATTACTGTCTCTCAAGGTACTCACAGTCTACAGTAACAAAAAAGCCTCCAGATTGTTCTTCATATCCTGATAGCATGATGGTTTAATTCTCCTGTTGTAGGCAGAGTGGGAGGATGGGGCGTAAAAGTACAGTCCAGCATCCTATTGCCTTCAACCTTCTGCATTTACTAAGAGTTTTCCCAGGACAAGCTGCTTCACAGTCTGTTTTGACTCCACAGAAGCCCCTAGAAGTGCTCTCTGGAAGACAGGCTATGCAGCAGCCAGGACCAGCTTCCCAGACTATGTATCCCTCAGTGTGGAAAGACCTGCAGCCCTTTTGCTAGGGGCTTCTGCTCATGCTGCATTGTCAGCATCAGGCTCTCTGATTGTCCTCAGGTTTGCCTCAACTTGTGATCACAGTCAATAGCTGCACAGCTTGATGTTGTGACACTTACCAGCTGGTGTTTAGTAGGCACTTGGCAGCCTGGCACTCTTTTTTTTCTGTTTTATGGAACAGGTGACAGTGTTTCTGCAGTCTGTGAAATCTCTATGCCAACAACCAACACTTGCATCTATCATACTGCCACAAACAAAACCGAAGAACCCTCTGGTTTTGCTGATGAGATATAAAAAGGATCCGTTTTCAGACGTGTCAGGGCTCAGCAGGTCCAGAGTAGAAGAGGAGAGAAGACTCCAAGGCCAAAGGAAACGCATGGTGCCACAGACTGTCAGTGAAACAAGCACGCTGGTCACACAGGTCCTCCGCCTCCTGCTCAAGGGCAGGCCTGGCCGTGTGCATGAACATTTGCAGCACTACATAAAACCTGCTCATGGTTTACAGACAAGGAGTTCAGCCTGCCATGGTGGAGGGACCGGGCTTTACCACACCACCAGACACCTCCAAATGACAGTCCCAGTCCTGCATGGCACTCACACTCTATCCACTGCCCTGGTGTAAGGGCAGAAATGTCAGAAGGCCAGGACAAGGTCCTACCTGCCCTCACCAGAGTCCCCAGTCCCCCTGTGCTCCGAGGTTGGTTTGAGTGCATGGAGCTTTTACCACTATTCATTTAAGTTTAATCTTCTGATGACATTTTTTATCACAGCTGCCAGTTCTCAGGGAAAAAGAAAAGGACTTACCATCCAGCAACAATCCCCTAGTCTCAGCTGTGGCTGCAAATCAGTGGTTCAGAGGAAAAAATAACAGAGCTTGCAAGTCATTTTACTAATTTCGGCCACTTAAAAATTGAGCATATGGACTAAGCAATCTATCTCAACCCTCTCTCTAACAAACAGAGTTAGACAAAGAGTGATTCATTCCCCCCATCTTGGCCATCTGTACGATACTATGGCCCCTTGGAACCGTATACTGTCTCAGTTAATGGCCTGGACTCTAGGGAATTCAGCCCTGCTGCTCAGCATCTGGCCCTAGGCATGACATTCCCAAGCCCTGTGCTCTACATTTGGTTTTACAAGTGACCATGGGCAAACACTACAGTCTCTGATGTTTTCTTTTCCTACAACCCATCTCTGCCTTGTCTGGGTAGATGGCATGACCTGCCACTATTATTCTGCACTGGTCATCACACCTAGGCTCTGAGTAACAGTGTTCTTTAAACCATCTGTCAAGGACTCCAGATCTCTTCAGAGCAAAATACAGAGCTCAAGAATGCATGAAAAGAGATTAACATCATTCTTTCTAGTGTAAATTTTCTTGCAACGCTGCCTTTCATTTGCTGCTGCATTGCCCATTTATCCAGCTTTATTAGGCCCCTCTTGATTTTGTCATTTCTCCTCCAGCTTTTATTGCTCTTAATCATTTTATGCTACCATCACATTTGTTGCCTAAAACTCCCTTTTAGACCATTCATTACAGCCAATAGTGACACAAATCCTTGGGGGACCCAGAAGTTTATTTTGGTCACCTTGAAATATGATTTATTAGCCCGTGCCAGTATTTTTCCTGATGCAACCTTCACATAGCACAAGCTAGAACCTGCTGTCTGAGCACAGCTCCCAGAAACCATCGAACTGGGGGATGGATATTTCCCAGAGGTCTGCTCTGCATATGCACCACATCTTACTTGTCCTGGCCACAAGTAAGAGAAAGGAGGCATGTAAAAGAGGCACAAGTGATGCCTTACAGATTCCAGTCAAGTTCTGACCTAAAGTTGAGGAAATTCAGTTGTTTTTGCATTTGTGCTGCCAGGGTCTTATTAATAAGATCACCTTAGTTTATGCCAGCTTAGCTATGAGTTAGATCAAACCCAGGAGAGAAGGTGGGCTCAAAAACAAGTGAGGATGGCATGTGAGGAAATCCATACTGTTGCGAGCTCGTTACGTTGCTGCTCTCCCTCCTCCTGCGTGTTAGGGTGTGAGACAGCCCATTTCATCCTGCTCAAGGAATAGCCTTTAATGTATTGCACTCAAAGCTGGTATAAACAGGCAGTGGGTCTGTCCAAGACATCCTAATTTGTGCCTGCTGAGATGTGCAGCATTCAGAAGAGGAGGAGCTGCATTTCACTCAGTTGTGCCCTGTCTCTCTCACGGCGATGCACATGCCATCAGAGAGCCCCAAGACAGCCACTGCTGCAAAACAGCTGTATCACCTAAGGGATTTGTTCTCATGCATAAAGGTCAGTGATTTGCCTCTCATTTGGACTGTAATGCAGTAATAATCTGTATCAGTGCATCCTGTTTAAACAGACAGGAAAATCAGCAGACAGCAGTGAAACTGAGGTGGAGTCAGAGTCGTGATCCTAGGAAAGCAGTAGGAGCTGGGGAGTCTCGCTGTCAAACCAAGACTTTAAGGACAGATTTTCTGTTTTGCTTTTTTATATCAACCTTCTGAAGACCTTGCCCACACTGGCACGCAAGATATTTTGGTCTTGACCCCAGAGATGGCACATCAGGCCACCTGCATCACTGACTCCGAGCAGAAGCAGCAGTGCAATGTTGATACTGTATTTCCCAAGAGACATTAGAGTAATATGGTGGAGGAGGTAGAAGAGAGTCACTTCACAATGACTTTAAAAAAATCATGTGATTTTCAAGAGCTGACGTAGGAAACAGTACACAGTCTGAATATAATTCTCAGACCTCATTTGTTATTAAGCTCACCATTAGGGAATGGCCCTCTTGGGAAATATGAATTTTCAAACACACATCTTACTATCTATAGGCTGGTTCCATGATGAACAATCCTATAATTTTTTCCCACAGGTGCACGAGGTATAGCATTTGATACTAGAGTCAGGAGTTCTTGCCATGCCACATAAAACCAATAACAATAATAATAATGACAACATCTATCATAATATGGGTCAGATTTTGCTTCTGCTTTGTGGGAAGGGTGAAGGTTACCAGACTCATAATGGAATTCAGGAAGCCAAATCCCTAGTTAAAGGATTAGTAGTTCCAGGTGTTTCAGGAAGTGTTAAAAGCTGAGCAGGATGGAGCTCTGAGGAGCCAGTCAGGGTGTCCCTGCCCATGGGAGGGGCACTGGAATTAGATGATCTATAAGTACCCTTCCAACCCAGGCTATTCTGTGATTCTATGATGATTCTATGATTCTTTGTGCCAAACAGACAAGGGTAAATCGGAGTGCAACATGATCCTCCTCAGCATCGCAGTACCATGATGAGTGCCAAATAGAAGACTTGGTCTTTTCTGCCATATCTAGGAAAAGAAAAATAGGGAAAACTTTTCTTTCGAGCAGTAGTGCTAAACACATGATGGGTTATTTGGCATTATTTCTTTTCTTTTTTGCATAGATTATTCTTGGGGCTTGTCAAAGGGAGACAACCTGTCCAGCAAAGTCATTTCTTTCTGAAGCTCAACCAAATATTCTGTAAGATCGTAGGTATCACAGATGGAAAAAGTAGAAAAAAATTAGGTACGAATCAAGCAAGTGTCTTTTTAATTGGTAACATAAACAGAGCCCCAGCCTGCATATGACTTATCCCAAACTTAGAGCAGCCTTGTGGTTACAAAACTCTTGTGTACTTTCACCTGAGAGACATAGTCACAAAAAGAAAATTAACTAGACTTGAGGTATGTACTTTCAACAGCCTCCGTCTTGTGCCTACTGACCATGATCTTGCATTTAAGATGTACATTAGAAGGAAGGAAAACGTGCATATTCTGCCTATACACTATGCTCTTGTCCTGACATTGCAAACTATTTTGCAAACTCTGCTACAGAATAGTCTGGGGTTTTTTACAGACAAATAAATGGGAACACAGAGAAGTTTAAAAAATTATGAAGATCTTAAAAGAAATCATTGTAGAAATGGTAGCCTGTCCCAAAAATCTGCTGATCTAAACAGAATTCCTCTTGCAACTTAGTAAATTGTGCCTATGGCATAGGTGGCAGGTGGGCAATAGAATTTTGAGCTACAGCTCAGGTGAAAAATTATTTTTTACCCATAACATAAATATATCTGTGAGTTAAATGAGAAATATAGTCCCACAACAAAAAATTATCTCTGCTACTAATCCAAGGGAATTTTATTTCATGATTTCTGTATATTTGAAACTATAATTTACTATTCAGCCAACTGTCCAACCACTAAAGAAATCAAAAGTCAATGTTGCATTTACAACTCAAAACCGATGAGTAGGATAAAAATGTCTGAAAGCCCTTATTAAATCTTATCATGCAGAGTTAATTGTAAAGTGTTTTCCTAGACTGTTAGAGCAGTGAACAAGCACAACATAAATTATGTGTAATTTTGTGTAATTACAGATGATGTTAGCATTTTCGAAACATCACTTACAGTGAGAGTTCCAAACTGACCGATTTATACGATACTGTGCCTCCTCCATCTTCCCTGACAAATTTCATCCACCTCATGGTTCTGCTTGATAAATGAACAGCGCATTCAAAGATGTGATAAACTGCTGGTTTTGCTTAGAACAAGACCAAATTAAACAAGCATTTTCTGTCAGCAATTTCTGATAAGGTACAGTCTCAGTTTTTCGCCAGCCCTAACTTCGTTTGCAGGCTGGTGCAAGAAAAGCCAGTGTCAGTAAAGACAACAGCTCCATCCCCTGGGCGGAGTTAGAGTGTATAAACCACTGCAGCAGCCACCCCAATAACATGTTTGGTGGAGGAGAAAGGAAGACTGAAAACCTTCCCTATGATCCCAGTACCATGTTTTCATATCTGGGCTCACAGAAAGCAAGGTGTCTGCCACCAACACTTGGTGAAGAGCCATAACCCTGTGTGAGCCACAGAGGGCCAAATGTGCTTTCCCAGCTCACTGCTAGCAACCAACACCGAGGGAGTACAGGACCTGAGGTGTGGTTTTTACTCTGATGTTGATGCTACATGCAAGTCAGACAAATTTGCATGGTCTTTCTGTGCCGTGGCTTTCCACCCGGCATACCACAGGGGTAACTGTCTCTGCTACCCACTCTAAAGTCACATAACAACATGAAGAATTTTGGTATTTATCTAAGCAGACTGGTAAGCATTTTAGAGCCCCAGGCACATGCTAGATAGGATATAAAGCGGCATATTTCTGTTCAAAAAGCACATACCCTTCTAGCTCTGGGAAAAGAGGAAAAGAAGGATGACTCACAAGCAGCAGATGTTGGTAGCATCTCTTAACACATTACTGGAAAGCACTCAGAGGCTGTAGGGATGCAGGCTGCCTTAAAGCCTACCTAGAATAGATTTGAACAAATTGTTGTAGCAAGCCAGATCCTAGATCATTCCCTTTGTCTCACTTTATCAGCCGTAGTCACAATATTTTGCTTCTTTGTCAGACCTTCTCTCCAAAACCATCAAAGCACACAATAAGGAGGAATTACTAAAGCAGCACAGCATTCTTGATGTGTTCAGTGGCTCTGTTATCAGTAGCCCTGGGAGAGTATTACATTGTAATGCTATTGCTAAAGAAAATCAGCTGAGTGTGTTGGTGCAGCCCAGCAAGATTTGAGACCAATAAAAGAGTTGGTCCCATTTTTCCAGAAAAAAAAATGCAGACCAGATGTAAAAATAAAATGTCTAAGCTCTTTCTATAGACAATAGAGAGAGAGGCTGAATCCTCAGCAAAACTTGCACATTACCTTAGACACCCTTCTCAGGACAGGAAGATTTTACCCCTAAAGGAGTGTTTCTCTCTCCCCCGGCCATTACCTGCTGGCCACACAGGAGGTGTCCCCATGGACCAGAGGTGCCCAAGGGACTGCTGAGGCTTCAGACTGAAAGAGTAGGTTTAGATTAGCTATTCAGAAGAAACTCTTTACTAGGACGGTGTTGAGGCACTGGAATTGGTTGTCCAGAGAAGCTGTGGATGCCCCATCCCTGGAAGTGTTGCAAGCCAGGTTGGACGGGCTTTGAGCAACCTGGTCTAGTGGAGGGTGTTTCTGACCACACCAAGGGGGGTTGGAACTAAGTGATCTTAATAGTCCCTTCCAACCCGACCATTCTATGATGTTATGGTCCTGACATTTATGATCCCGCACAACTCCAAAAGGGATGAAGAGAAGTCTCATTAAGACATCAGTGCAAGAGACCCTAGTGAAGAGTAACATCTCAGAGGAACCCAGTTTGCTGGGTTGGGTATCTGTAGTGCTGCACACGCTGCTTCACAAGGTTCACAAGGGTGTACAGCCCAGCAGGCACGTCCACTGCTGGTGGTCATACCTGGTATCAGCATTACTACCCCCTGACCCACTGCTCAATCTGACATGTGGCAAAAACAAGGTGGCCAACCCCTCTTTTAATTGAAAGACATTTGTACTGAGGACCAGATGCAAGAACGTGGCACTGGTTTCGTACATAGTGTGATAAAAACTTTCTTTAGACCAGTAGCAAATTCTTTGTTCTATCAGTATCAGATCCCTGTCCACAACAGAGAGATAATGGTCTTCTCCACCTTAGCTACTCTGCCTGTAAGGCAAGGGGAGCACCTCTCATTTTTTGTCTGGATAATGGGTATTGCAAAGTATCAGAATGATAACAAGAAAAATTAGGCTATTTAGCTACTTTTGCTGTTGCATCCTCCCTGCCAGCCTCTGCCTGCAACTCATTGTCCTGTCTCTGCAAGTAAATACAAGTAAATACTGTGATAGCATCTAAAAGCAAAACACAGCTGTAGTGAAACATCCGATCAGCTTGCAGCCATTAAACAAACAGAATGCCTGCTCTTTCCTTTTGTTTAAAACATCATTACTGGGAACAAGTCCTCTCTATCGCTGCCTTTGTGCTTCAGTGCACACGTTAGGTTTTCAAACCTGACCTAGTTTTGGCTGAAAAGTTTCACTGAGAAAGCCTCCAGACAGCCTCTCCACGCACGCTATTTTCTCCCGCTAATCAATACATTATAAAAGCCGGAGCGTCTCCCTTTGCTGAAAATGTGGCAAGGGATGAGGAGCCGCACTATGGTCAGGCTCTAATGCAACTTCTTGCAAGCCAGTTGCACCATTGCACATGCCAGCCTCCTGCTTCCCCTCAGCCCTTTTGACTTCCCTGGTTCTCCATGTAGCTGATGAAGTCCAGTCCAACCCTACAACAGCTCCAATGGCACCAGTCTGAAAACAGGAAAAGCTTTGCCTTCCCTGTGAAAATTGACACACTGCAGCAGTGTTTGAGGAGTCTGGCAATGGTTTTAAGGTGTTTGGATGAGCTGAGCTTATAACTGAAGTCTTTTGTGGCTGTAAGGTCCTGCCTTCAGGACTCGTTTGTTTGTTTTAACTGTGCTTAGGATTTCCCTGAGCTGCTTTTAAGATGACTGACAAGGGGATCCGCTGTGCAGGGGATGGGCAAGACAGAGTTCACAGTAAATAATAACTACTTTGCATTCATGATAGCCCTGGCACAGGCTGATTAACTCCAGAGCCTTGCTCTGGAGTGAGCAGGTTCCATCCAGAAGCACCAGTATCAGAGGGTGTCAAGATGCATCTAATTGCAGACCGAGACCCCACAGAGGCTGCACATATCCCAAACTGTCACCGTGTGCAACCAGACTCTACCTGCTGCTTCATCAGGCCCGTGAGATCCACACCACGTGTCAGCCAAGCATGACTGAGATGTGCAAGTGGACTCATATTTAAGGGCAGCACAGCTCCTGAGAGAAGGGAGGAGGCAGCATCTCCTCGCTGGGCAGCGCGCAGATGCAAAAGGAGCAGGAGACGGAGGGAAGCTGCTGCCTGATAGTGAGACTTGGGGCACACTGGACAAAAAGTACCATTTAAAAGGGCTGGGAATCAGACAGTGGAGAGAAGATGGAGGCATTTGGTTGTGGGGATGCTCATGGCTGTGAGGATATTCACTTTGTCCCTGCAAAGGGAACATTCAGAACATGATGACAGAACATCAATAAGAGGAAAATATTGATCCTAATTCATAATCTTTTAGCTGAAGAGGAAAAGGGGCAGAGAGTGAAGGACCGTGTTAGAAATGCCTGAATAAAGATCTGAGGATGAGCAAAAAACAGTAACTTCAGCAGCTACTTCATGCTAGAATTTCTGATGCAGGTGAGGAGGATATATAATCATGCAAAGCCATAGGCTAAGAGAAAAAGTGTTTCCTTTTTTTTTTTTAATATGGGCTTGCTAATTTGAGAATTTCCAGAAACCCTTCTCTGGTAAGTCTTCAATAACAAAGCCAAAATTTGCACAACAACAATTTTAAAAAAAACCCAAAAAAACCCAAAAGCATCTATTTATATTTTTTTGTGTCATTAATACCAAGTATACAGATGAAGTATAAATCACACTGCAGTTAGGAGACATGGAGAACAGGTTATCCTCCTGTACCCCTATGTTTTCTTTTCCAGAGGCAACAGCTATGTCAGTTACAAGCATTCAAAAAAAAAAAAAAAAACCCAAAAGGCAGCTATCTCCAAATTATTAAAATTTCTTTGCTTCATCATAATAAGTTTTTCTTCTAAGAAGTAATTGCATTTTGTTTTTAACTATCTGCCACTAACACTAGCAACTTTGGAGGTCACGTCCCAGAGCTTCCAGTCATGATAAAATCTCTCTAAATAATTGAAAAGCTGAACTGCTTTCTTAGGTGGGTGGTTTTTTAATGAAAACACATATATTGCAAGAATTTTGTGATGAAATCCCCAAAGTCAGGAACACTGACCAGGACTCCTGGAGTCAGGTCTTTATTATAAAAGAAGGGACTGGTTTCCTTCTTATCTCACACCTAAAGTTAATCCCTTGACAGGAGGGAAGGGCACATGGAAAGAGAAATAAGGCACAGGCTCATGGCCCACTTTGGGGTGCTGATGCATTCTGTGGAGACGGGTGCCAGGGAGGCCAGGCTGAGCCAGCATCACCTCCAGACAGCAGCATCACATCACACCCCACTGCACTAAGAGAGAAACTGGCACCATTTGTTAGACCAGTGTTCCAATGTCCAGCCTTCGTGTCAACATGTCCTGAGGTGTAACAGAGGATGTCCCGTAATGAGACACATTTCATTTGGGACCTACAGACTTCATTGCCTGGTACCAGCTGCCTACTGGCAACCCACATCTGTACTAGAGGTATTTATGGGATTCACTGCATCCTAATATTACCTATTGTGTCCCTGCATTCCTGCCTCTGTCTGAAGTCTACAAAGCCTTTCTGCAAAATATATTAACACCCTCCCCATCTCAGTGTAGTACCATTTGTTCCTTGGCTTATTTCAGTTCATGAATTTACAGGCTGACTTCTAAAACCAGTCATCAAACACCCAAGCAATATAAGGGAGAAAAGGGGAAAAAAAAAGAGAGAGAGAGAAAACCCGAGGGAGGAAACAGATTTCAATTTCTGATTTCCAAAAGGCTAATATAAAAAGCATAGGAGTGGGAAGGAAGCATTTGAAATTTAATTTTAAAAAATGCCCTGGCAGTCTCTTCCCAGCAACAGCGCTGGGACTGAATGATACATTTGTAGGTGAATCAGGTGAACAAAAAAAAAGAAAACTGTAGCCATACAAATATCCAGAATTATGCCACAAGCTCATCCACGCAGCTCCCTGGTTAAGTAAAAGCGTCGGCAAGTCCTCCACAGCATCTCTCCAAAAGCAAGGGAACGATGGTATGTGACAGAGCTGGTACAGCCCTCGCTCTTCAGCAGAGAGGGTTTTACTGGGAGTAAGAGGGTTTGGAAACATGCTTCACTCCCAGGTTTCCACAGTCCCTGGAATCATTCCTCAGTGCCACAAACAAGCATAAGTGAGCACAATCAGAAATGCCCTCAGGTACCACCAGGTTAAATCAGGCTACCCATGACTTAATCAAATGAAAACAGTGTTGGCCAAGAACTTACATTATTCTTCATAAGCCACGGAGAACCCCACCAGGTTCCACTGGAAAGGACCACCTGGCATTTGGCAGGCACGTTTTGGTTCTCACAACAAGTACTTCCCACTGACAGAGCAAATGGCTGTGTTCCCCTTGGCTCCAACAGTTATACAGGATTTTAGCACTCTCCTTGTGGAGCATCTTTAAAGGCAATGTGTTAACTTTCACATAGGCAAGGATCAAAACTTGGAGAGGAAAATAAGCAGCCACTATGAAGCACAGGAGATCCTTGCTATTGAATTGTACAGTATGGTAGATACGCTCACATGAGGTGCTGTCATAATATGTGTAATTTAAAAATACAGGGTATGCAGATCCTCACACTAAAGAGCAGGTTCATAAAGGAATTAAAAGGTTTCTTAAATGATTTACAACTGTTAAAACCATTTTACAGATGAGTAATACATTTTATAAGTCCATCAGCAGAAGATTTAATAGACAGGCAATCAATCAACCTTCATGATAACTAATTAACCATATACCAAAATACCCCTTAGTGCCCTATTAACCCCTACTGCTGTGATCATGAACATACCCTTAGCACAAACTCCACTACAAGAACCAAAAGACATCTGACCTACCCAGCCCCTCGAAGCCATTAATCTCTGGCTCTTAACCTGCAGCTCAAGGGTGAAGGAGCATGACTAACTTGGCAGCCTGCCCTGGAAGGCAACAGGCTCCTGATTTTCTGGAGCAGCAGGAATGCAGCATGTCCCATCTCATTACCTGGGTTTCTGCTAACAGCTGTTTCTGACAGGGCTCTCTGTCATGTGCACCGTGACTTTAGCACATCAATATTCCCCCTTTGCTGGGCTGCTGGGGCAGTTTGTGAAGAACTGCAGCCCATGGGAAAGACTCCTGTTGGAGAAGTCCGTGGAGGACTGTCTCCTGTGGGAGGGCCCCTCTGCTGGAGCACAGGAAGGAGTCCTCCCCCTGAGGAGGAAGAAGCAACAGAGACAATATGTGAAGAACTGACCACAACCCCCATTCCTTGTCCCCCTGCACAGCTGCAGGAGGAGGGGGTAGAGAAAATTGAGGATGAAATCGAGCCTGGGAAGAACAGAGCAGTGGGGGGAAGATGTTTTTAGATTTGGGTTTGCTCTCATTACTCTGCTCTAATTTGACTGGCAACAAATTAAAGTAGCATTCCTAGCCGACTCTGTTTTGCTCTTGACTACCTGGTTAATGATCTCTCTCTGTCCTTACCTCGACTCAGGAGACTTTCATTTTATTTTCTCTCCCCTGTCCAGTTGAGGAAGGGAAGGATAGGGAGGCTTTGGTGGGCACCCACTGTCCAGCCAGGGTCAACCCACTGCATCTGTCAAGAAAAGAGATTGGTGCCTCTACAAGAAAAGAAAATGTAATCAAAACCTCAGGCCTGTTTAAATCCACATGAAATGTCTGCACTAAGTGCAGCCACTGCAGCCTCAGCTGGTTAAGGTTGCACTGAGCTGACCTGACGAAGGGTTGCAGGCTCTGTGAAGAAACAGGCTTCCTGATCACTTTTTCAGATTCAGAAAATATTTGCAGATATTTAAAAACACATGCAATTTTAAACACACACACACTTGCAAAGTAAAAAAGAAATATTTGAAAATCCTTCCCTTGCTCAAGCTTTCAGAGGCCCCATGCGGTTTTTGAATACCCTGAATACCCAACCTGTCCCACAGAAAAAGTTCACATAACAATTAGCTGATATTTGGCTGCACAAAAATTTCATTCTGCTCAAAACAGTAACCCCTGCTTCATAACAGTGCTAGAGCAGAGCACCACAGTACCAAACTGTACTTTTCCCAGCAGGACAAGTGGACTCCCTATGTATTCTACACAGCACTGTGGGGTATAAACATCTTGGTGCTTGTATATTCAAGTGGCAACAGGAAAGTGGCTGTTCTCCACTGAAGATTCAAATTCCTCTAGGGTCTCATCATTGAATGGATCTGTAACTCAGTGAAAAAAGCACATTCACCCCATCCACCTTCTGTGATGATCTGTGCACCCAGTCACGGCTGCAGACTGGTGCACTGCCAGTATTGTTTTTTACTGTGCTAATTCTGCAATTCAGCTTCCCTATTCTCCTGTGTATTGCTGCCAGTTCCATTACTCAGACTCACATCACAGGGGCTGTGTGCAAGTTTTTTAAAAACTAAGGAAGAGTACAACAGTGCCACAAAGAAGTGAACTGAAGGTACTCAGATTTAAGAGCGGCTGGATTTTCTTAATGAAGAAAGTCTTATTTTCCCAGCCAGCTTCCTGTAGAGAAGGCAAGCAGTTGCATATTGCTCAGGCACAGACTGAGCTCACCCCGATGAGTGAGCAAGATGACAAACTTGGAAGATGAATCTGCGGTGTGAGAAGGAGCAAGCCACAGCCAAGGGGCTGTTTCATCTCAGCCTGGAGGTGGAGGACAAGCTGGAACCGCCTTTTCAAAGGAAAAGGAGGTGAACAGTTTTTTGGGGTTATTTCTTTTTTTCTTTTCTTCTTTTTTTTTTTTTTTTTACGCTATAGTCTTACAGGTTTTCTGGGTTTGAATGACCCATGGAGAGTTTTTTACACTCTCATTTTTAAGGGCATATGTGTGGACTTTATATTTTAAAACCCTAGAGCACATTTCATGGCATATCTCTGCTCCTGTGTACTACAATTTCTTCTCCAGAATTCCTTTTAAAATCCTCGAGCTGCCACTTCATTCAGAAATATGTCAACCAGCTAACAAATAGCACACATGTGATGTCTCTCAAATTAATTCATTTCCAGGGAAGGATGTATAACCCAGCTCTTTGCTGGCTCCAACTGCTTGGCAGTTTTACTTCAAGGGAAGCAGCACCTCTTCTCCCTACTGTCAGCACCACCAGGTTGTCAGTAGAAGAATAAAATTAGAGACAGCCTTTCCAATTCCATGCAGCGATCCATTCAGTTACTGAGTTTGCAGCTCAGTACTTTTGGGGGCAAGGAGTTGAAAATAATGGGAATTAGTGTAACTATAACATGCTAGAGAAAGAAGCACGGCTGAACCTAGAAGTTAAAACAGTTTTCCCTAGTGAAAGACAGAAGAGCTTGTAAGTAAAACTTTGACACTTTGGGGCCTTTTTGATTAGAGTGGACAGGGATGATCTTGAATGCTTTTTACTTTTGTTTTCACAACCAAAATTAAACTAGCCATGCAGCAAATCCTCCAAACCAAAGACATTTGCTTTTGCAAAACGAGATTCTGTGCCCTGTTCTAACAAGCTCTTCTAATTTTTCTGTGAGAAGAGTCTCTCACGTAAATTCCCTGTTGCTTTCAGGCATTATATACATCCCTTCTAATCCTTCATTCTTTTAGTGGGCTTCTGTGTAGAGCAGGTTCCTTAGCACTAAACCAGGCATTTAATGTTGTTACTGCCATACCCTTAATTATTCCTTTTTTAATTTTATACGCTTAAGCACTAATTGAGTCGTGATCTCTTTGCAAATGTGACTTAACCTGCTGTTCTCCTGATTGCTTAGGCACCACAAATAAAAAAATAATGGCACTGGTAATTAACTGAGGCCTGGCAATATAAGTTGCCTCTCAGCCCGTGACGGGTAAAAGTTCAATTGAAAAGTAAGGCATATAAATGCACATTAAGTGAACCAGAACTAAGTGCCAGCCAGACATACAAGAAAAGCATGAGTAAAAAAGAACCGAACTTTAGATTTCAGTTTGAAGAAATTGGATAAACACAGGCAAGCTTTACTTTTCCAAAGACCAGGAGAATTATTAGTATCTAGGTAGGCAGACAGAAAACACATGCACATACAGTTCCATTGTGTTTTCCAAGTAGCATCAGCCTACAGAGAACCGTTTTTTCCTTAGGAGAACATATTTGAAAATTTGTAATCAAGTATTCATAGGACACCTTAGCATTGCCTGGCAGGAAAGTAACCAGGAGAGAGACGTACGAGGTACAGAGCTGCAGTTCAGTCTGCAGCAAGCCATACTGAAAAAGCTGCTGCTCTGCTCTCAGTGGTGTGAAGGTTTTGTAGTCAGACAGAAGGACCAGGTTGCACAGAGGCTGCACCTTGTGAGACATAAGGAGCATGCTCAGAGAGAAAAGTACTTCTAACGGGAGAACACACCCAAGCAAGGGTACAAGAGGCAAAATAAACTCTTCCACCTTCCTTACTGAGGAAAAAATAACCTTGGGTAGTGCAGATGATGAGCATTATAACTCACCACAAACTGGAGAACAGGCATGGTATAAACTCCGGATTTTTTGTCCTCACTCTTGATTTTCTTTGGCAGTCCTCTGCAACTATCTCCCTCTTGTACCCTTCCACTATTCCTATCCAGTTAGAAAGCCTTCATGCAGCCAATTTAGTACCTCTGAATCTCCATCTGTTATAATCATAACTGTGGAGTCCAGGGGATGGAGAGGCTGCCTCGTTTTTTGAAGTTTAATAAGTTCCATTCCTGTAAATATTACACTTCTATTAAAATTCATGGTCAGTTTTCCCACTAATTTAATTTATAAATTAATTACTTCCAATTTACTAAAGCATTGCATGACCAGTGACCTATGCAGGTCATCCCAAATGAGTGTCCACAAAACCTTTAAAATGCAACATCTCGTATTCTGCACATTTTGCTCGTAACCCTCTCACAATTTATAATTGAGACTCACAAGGTAGGGTGGAAGAAAAGGGACAATTTTCATAGTTTATGTTCAGAGGATACCGAAAAATTAAGGTGATTCAGATGACAAAAAAAGCTTTTGTATAGAGGCAATGTTATGCCTACAAACTAAGAGAGCTCTGCTTCACTTAGTAACAGAGAACAATAAATCGGCAAAAATAATCAAAAGCCTGGATGTTACACTGTCTTCTCTTTTTCTCTCTTTCTTCTCAAAGATAGATCCTCATGCCAGAAGGCAATTATGTCCTACAGGTAAGTGGAAAATAAGAAAATAAGTAAATTGAAAAGCATCTAAGTCTGCTCACACTGCAAGAACACCTGAAGTGAAACTGCTGAAAGTTTGCCAGGATGTTTTGGAAGAACTAGGGTATCGCAGAAGATACATCACATATATAAATATTATTCAGCCAGTATGAGGCACGCCTACCAAATTCTGTGAGAAAACAGCAGAAGCAATAGAGTAAGCAAAATAAAGAAGGCACTGAGTCCATAAGTGCCAAGAGGCAGCATGGGAGTCATTGAAACGTCAGGCTTTTGTTCAGCCTCAGCATCTAAAAGCTTTAAAGAGTCACCGTTCCCCAAAGCTTAATTGTAAAAGAAAGATTGCAAAACATATCTCAGTGATTGATATCAAAGCTACATTTGCAGAGAAGCCTTCCTGGGAAGTGTCATGTTCCAGTCTCAGCAGTTCCAGCCCGCAGCTTTCACTGGGATGTGCAGTGTCCTGCGAGCACTGACCCAGTGGAGGCAGCCCATATCCCCCAGCAGGTACATCATCACCCAGTAAAACCGGGTCACTTACTACCCAAGCCCAGTGACCGGTTAGCCAGCAGCCTCTGAAGTGCCTTCCTGCCCTGGCAATGTGTCTGGTAAGAACATCAGCCTGACAACTTATTGGTGTGAGCAATCATTGCAGAAGCTCCTTGTTCTCCCCAAATAGTCAATAACCCATGCCAAGCCTCAACAACCGACCTCACACTAAGCACAGCAAACCATAATGCACGGGGCCGTATTTCCTTCAGGCTCACACTGATTTATCACCCCACTGCTGCAGTTTAACACAGTACGGGGACTTTTCAAGAATTCAGAGTTGGTCTTGGGTATCATTTTTGATGCTGCAAGTGAGTTAGTTAAAATAAATAAAACAGTGGGAAAAACATTGTTTTCCTGCTCCAAAATGTTTGTCTTGCGGTATCAGTGTATTTGCTATATACTATGCACACCCTGCTTTACACGTATTAAAAAGAGTCCCAAGGAGCTGCTCGCAATTCACAGGGCTGAATTCATTTTTTAACTGCACGAGTTAAAGCTGCAGACACTTGCTGGCGGCTCTCAGAGCTCATTATACATTGCTTCCTCAGCAAAAAATAGTTCTGTACGTAAACCTGCAAATTTTGGATCCCCAAATTCTAGGCACGTAGTTATTATCAGATTAACTCATCTAGCTGGGAGTAGCAGTCCTTAAAACACCCAAACATATCATTCTTTTGTTCTAAGGAAAGCTAAATTGCATTAAAATCTCAGAGGATTTCCATACGGTTTGCAAACCTGGGACTGTAAATGCTCCAAGGAGACATTTGCTCTGTATTGGTAAATCCCATTAACATTTGGTTGTTCTGCATCGCTGAATTAAAAGCAGCCTAGGTATTGTAAAAGCAGCAACATATCATAAAGCCAGTGCAAAGGAGGTTTTGTAACTGCAAAGTTTCCGAGGTCAGCTGGGAGAATCAAATCCAAAGTTCGCTGGTCCCTGGTATAGCTGGAAAAACAAAGGAAATGCAGTCTCTGACTCTGCTTTTGATCTAGAGCAATTCAGGGACCTCAAAACACTAAGGACACTGATTATTGCAGTGCCAGAAGGCACTCAGATGCTAGAGTGATGTATGGCCCCGTACAGAACAGAACAACAGCACTTTGTGGACATACAAACAAGACGAGACCCCCCATCTCAATCTAATTTTCTGAAAACTTTGGATTCTCCAAACACCATTGCATTGCCCTCTGCTGCATGCACAACTGCTTTGAAAAACAATTATCATTCACAGAGAGGAACCTGAGTATCTTGAGAAGAAAAGAATCAGAATAGTTGTGAAGAACTGAATTTATTATCTTGATAAGAAAAAAAAAGAGAGAAAAATAAGAAGAGAGAATGAGACCATATAAATATGACACAAATACATTTCAGTATTCAAATTCAAGTCCAAGAATTATGAATTATTTATGGAAATGGTAACCACTGTCTTAAGTAGCCACTGATTAGTACACAGTTAATGCAGCTCTTCTTTTAACTGTCTGGACAAGAAAATACTGCTGTAATCTGGAAGCCTCACTTTTAGGATCTTTTTGAAACCTAATTTAGCAAAACATATGATGTTATCCTTTTACTCTGTCAAAGCTTCTAAAGTGTGATTCAAGCAGAGATTAAAAACACCTGCTGCTAATGTGGCAGTAAGATTTATTCACTTTTCAAACCTCAGTTAGAAGTTACTGTTTCTGCCTGTGCCCCACAGTGGGACAGACAGAACTGTGCAATAACCTGTGGTGAAGGCTGCTTTTACTTCAGTGATGCAGAACAAAGGAATGTTAATAGGAATTACTAATACAGAACAAAAAGCTGGATCAGTCCCCACAGTTCCGCACAAGCCCTTTCTGGAATTGTCATTCACAGAGTTCTGGCTGCCCGAACATAGGTGTGACGTGCCATTTGAGATGCCCTTAACTATGTAAGACATCCTCATGGCACTGACACACATGACACAACCTTCTGGAGGAGCAGCTGGAGCATAGGAGATGGAGGGCACCTGAAAGGGCTCTATGCTACCTCTGTTTTGAAAACTGGGTCCCATTACTTGTCTTTTAAACTTCCTTGCAAATGCAGCTTATTCAGAGCACATTCTCTTGGTGCTCGTATGTGTGACTCACGTCATGCACTCTTACTGCATCACTTTCGCTGTAAAATTTATATCTGCCCTGATTTTGTCCTACAGCAATTTCTATTCCAGATGAAACAGTCCTGTGAAAAGATCTTTTGACTCTGCTATGAAAGAATTAAAAACTTCATTCACTGATTTTCCAGGGAGAAAAATTTAGAAGACTCATTCTCACAAGTTCAAAGCGCTTGATGCCACATTGACACTGTCAATAACCTATATGTTTTTCCTGTTTAAGTCATCAGCTTGAATTCCACTCAGTTTGAGAGGACAGCATGGCTCACTCCTGAATTAGTTTCTCACAGTCCTATATGCTAGAATAGACTGGAAAAAATAGAATCCAGAATAAGTTTTCCTTGAGGAAGTTGACACTACCTGTTCTGACACCGGGAGAACCAGGCATAGAAGAGGTAAGTGTGAGCCTGTGATTCTTCATGACACCTGGCAGCCAGATATTAGCAGGATCGAGAAAGCACAGGCTTTCTCATGTAAAAGCCATCCCAGCTGTGTGCTCTGGAAGCTGCATGAAGTCATTGTGTCTGCATGTGCCTGGCTCAGAAGCACGATGATGCTAAAACCCTTCTTGCCCTTCATCACTAAACTGCATTTGGCGGAAGAGCAATATAGCGACTCAGTTACACTGTGTGTTCTCTAGTTCACATTATCCTCTGTGTATTCCCCCATTTCCAGCACAAAGATACTCTCAATAATTAATAAGAAATAACCCTGGAATGCTTAGCTGAGCTAAACTCTTTGCAAGTTGCCCATCAGCCCTGTTTACTTTCATTTAGCATCAGCATTACACCAGAAATACTTTTGCTCCAAAGAGACAGGACACACTCAAAGAACAAAAGGAAAAGCAGCACATGGGCTTCCTTGTCCTAATTTTGCCTTGGGGCAAGGCACAGCTCCCACTAAGAGCTCTGTCCTGCCTACACTCAAGGGAAATAGCAAAGCTGCAAGCACGAGATCAGCATTTTTTAACATAACTGGAATCGTCATTTCTGGTTTTAAATGCAAGGGAAATGGCTACAAAGCATTAAACAGCACACTCAGACAGGGAGCATGGATAGCACAGTAACCTGAAAAAGCTACGTTCAGTGCCAGTAGAAGTGATGTGACTGGATGTACGGATGCATTCCGTTCTGTGTCCCGTCAGCTCGCCTGACCCCGGCCAAAGGGAAAAGAGGGGACCAGTAGTGCAAAGTAACTTCTTTACTAATCAGAAAGCAGAAGATATCTGGTTGTATGCAGTGAGAAGGGGCAACATTTGCAAATGAAAGAAGAGTGAGAAGAGTTCTGTGGGGTTTTTTTGGGGGGGTGGCTGGAAGTTAATTTTAATTGCTGTTGCAAAGCTATTTGGTGACACAGGTCCTAGGAACCCCAATGTACAGAACTACCCATCAGTTTTGGTTTGTCTCCTGTTCTAGCCTCCTTTCCATCCCACTCATCACTGTTCCAACAGCCTTCCCGCCAGCTCAAACCTGTTGTGTCATTGTTATTATTATTTTTATTATTATTGTTGTTGTTGTTAAATTATCATTCCAGAAAGTGCATTCTTTTCTTGAGAACTACTCTGTCTTGATAGGCAAAAAAATTAACTACTCACTTTTTCAAAGAAAAACTGAGGTCTTCTGCTGAAACTTTTGAGAAATTATGAAAAATTATTTAACTTCTTCATAAGAAAAACCACCCAATTTCCAGCTGGTTCCTCCCAAGGTTCCATCTACACTACAGTTGCCTTAATGGTGGGAATCAGTTTTTAAAACCAAGTTTAGTTTGGTTGACTGGTTCTTAGAGTATGTGCAAATAGCACTGCTCTAAATATCCATTTTTCCAATAAAAATCAAGGGACAGATTCACACAAGAGAATCCCCTGCAGAGAAGTTATTAATAAAAGGCAAACATTATGGTTGCTTTTATTGACTCCAATAGCAGTTAGTAGGTGCTGTCTTCCTGATAACCAGGAAACCCACTGAAAAATAAGAGGGAAGGAATGAATTTCGGGAATTTGCTTATAAAGCTTTAACTGAGGGGCTATATCAAGAGATTATAAAAATCTTCTTCAATTCCCAAAACTATATCTTCTCTGAAGTTCTAACTTAACCCCACCATTCTGTGAAAAACTGTATTTACCTATTGCAACTTCTTTTTTTCCTCATGCAGAGGGTGCAATCAAGATTCTCTCTTGTTTCTTGCATTACTACCTGTAGCACTGCTGTGTGTGCTGAACTCTGGATCTGGGGCTGGTGTTGCAGCATGGAAGTGACCTTGACAGGGACAGGAGGTTCCAAAGTTTCAGCTGCAATGTAGCTCATATGGGGGCTAAGATATTGCCAGCTACTGCAATTTCAGATCTACAGGAACAAAATAATCGTGCAGCTGTGCATATTGAATGCTGACAATCACTTGTGCTCTGGTGATTAATTAAGAAGCGCTCAGAGTAAAAAATACTCACTTAAGAATTATTAAGGGAAGAAAAAACACTCCCTCCTGCTCTTAACAGCACAGTCTTGTCTTAGGCTGCTTTCTCTAAAGAAGAGAGGACATGTCTGTTCAACTGTGATTCCCAGGAGGCTTTTCACAGCTGACACAGGGAACTGCAATGTGCCGTCTGCTTCACTTCCTTACCTCCTCAGACAATAACTGGTGGTGAACAAGTGCATAAGAATAGGAAATACAGAGAGAGTTATATCTTACTGCAGAAAAGGGAACACAAAAGGGGAAAAAAGCACCCAAAGAGATGAGTGTTCTTTAATGAGGAGCATTTTCAGCAGTCGGTGGGAACCTACCCAGTTACTTACTGCCCATTTTAGTTTGCATTGGTTGAACAAGGTTAATTCCTTCCTATTATCCAAGAGGCATTTAATTCTCCAAATGATACTGAAAAGTTATTTCAGATGGGTAAGAATAGAGAGGCACTCTGTGAAGCCAACAGACATTTAATGTGGCTTGCTGTATCCCCACAGTGCTATGAGATATCCCCACAGTACTAAGAGGGTGTTTAGGCTCCAGTTCACAAGCCAGGAATGTGATGCAGAGATGCTATGAAGCCATTTATCGGGGGCTATGCATCAAACCAGTGCCTAAGCCCAGAAGTACAGAAAGGTGCAAACTCACATCTATCTTGTCACTCCACTGGAAAGGATTATAGAACCATAGAATTGTTTGAGTTGGAAGCGACCTAGTTCCAACCCCCCTGCCATCAGCAGGGACACCTTCCACTAACTAGGTTGCTCAAAGACCCATCAAACCTGGCCTTAAACCCTTCCAGCAATGGGACATCTACAGTTTCCCTGGGCAACCTGTTCTGCTGTCTCACAGTAAAGAATTTCTTCGTAGTATCTAATCTAAACCTACTCTCTTTCCGTATGAAGCCATTCCTCCTTGTCCTATCACTGCATGCCCTTATAAAAAGTCCCTCTCTGACTTTCTTGTGGGTCATCTTTAGGTACTGGAAGGTGCTATAAAATCTCCCCAGAGCCTTCGCTTCTCCAGGCTGAACAACCCTAACTCTCTCAGCCTGTCTTCATAGAAGTGCTCCAATCCTTTGACCATCCTCACAGCCCTTCTCTGGACTCACTCCAGCAGGCTGATATACTTCCTATACCGGGGGCTCCACAGCTGAGCACAGCACTTCAGGGCAGAATCACTTCCCTGGATCTGTTGGCCAAGACTCTTTTGATGCAGCCAGGACACAGTTGGCTTTCTGGGCTGCAAGTGCATGTTGCCAGGTCATGTCAAGCTCCTTCTCAACCAACAGCCCAAGTCCTTCTCCTCAGGGCTGCTCTTAATCCATTCTCCCCCAGCTTGTATTTGTGCTGGTGATTGCCCTGACCCACGTGTGGGATCTTGCCCAACTCACCGTGCAGGGTCTGCACCTCTAATTACAGCTCACCTCAGTGGGAAATTATGATGCCACAGCCAGCATCAAGGTCAGTCCATAAATGATTGTTAAAGATCTATCCAGCCATATACACAGTCAGCGAAGTACAAGAAATGCTATGAGACACCTTCCCCTGCTCTGAAAGTGAGGAAAATGTTGTTCTTTAACTCCCTGTACTAAGACAGCATGGGTCTATTCATCAGCCGCAGGGAGCCAAGTCTGTATTTAGGAAATGGTATTTATAATGCAGTGCTATACTCAATGTCAGTTCCCAGAGGACACTCTGTGCTGCCTCTGTCGCTCTAGTGGAAGTGAACAGCTGCTTTCTAGATTTCCCAAAGCCCTGGTGCAAAATAAATCCTTCTCTCTCCACTTAATTTTAAAGAGCAATGACGCCTGGGCAGGGAATATATGCAGGAGAGAAGCAAAAGCAAGGAATGAATTGGTTTATATCATTTAACATTTGTATTATCTGCAAAATTATCATTTAAACTACAAAACTGACGAAACTGAAAGTACCATCACGGACGCAAGAAGGTAACTGCCATAGGGCGCAAACATCGCTTCCCTCTTCCCCTCCCCGAGCTATATTCAACCTTCCCTATTCCACAGAGTCTTTACCACAATGAAGGGAAAGCAAAAGGAATCTGTAAAATCAAACATATTTCATCCAAGAAAAGGAAAGAAATTGAGAGCAAAAAATACATAGGTTCACTTCAGTTCCTGTAAGCTAGCCTTCACAGGACTAAGGTCACGACTGACTTGTTTTCCATTTCAATTCTTATTTTTAGCAGGTTTACATAGCACTGCTGACTTAATACACTGCAAACTGAAATCCAGTTTACAAAGCGGGACAGCCAGTTGTTTAATCTGATGAGGTCACAAAACTAGTCTCAAGGTTACGTTACATTGTTTTAATTTCTGATCTTTAATTTTCTGGTGGGACTTTAAAATTTGATCTTTCAAAAGCTGAGGCAAGTCTTTATGTTCTTCCGTCAAGAAATCTGGAGGGGGCAGCTCCTCAATCTCTTTGTCCCCTTATTATTTGCCCTACATGTTTTTAAGCTTTCCTCAGAGTCCTCTTTCTGAGCACGTACCCATAGCAGATTGAGATGTTGGTATCCAAGCTAAGACACACTGGGGAATACAGCAAGAACAACCATGCTTTCATGTGCTCTCATTTATGGCACGTGATTTCCAATGTGTATTAACATTTACACCACCCATCTACCTTCTCAATCATCAGTGAGTGTTTCAGCTCACACAGGATTACAGTTACTGTGCTGCCCTTTACATCCAGACAGTTTTACTCATGGATACAGCTTGTCTGATTGATAGAAATGTGTCTGTTGCCTGAGCTTCACTTAGAGTTTAGCAGCGTGCTGCTCCATCTCCAAATGCAATTACAGTTTAAGAGAGTAATATCTCATCTCCCATTTCTTAACTATAAAGAAGAGAAAGTAAATAAATAATTACATACACTTTTATACACCCACTTTGCTCTCTCATACATGTGTCTGCATTTACGCACACACAGAACTCACATGCACAAATTGTGGATTTTATGTGTTCACATATACATCAATTTAATGTTCTCTCTTCTTTAATCAATTATCCATGATAATCCATTGTATTCCCCTAGGTACATAGTCATCAAAGCCACTTTAAACCTCTTCTTGAAGATCAAATGGCTCTTTAATCCATTTATTTACAGTTTACAGAGTTATAGAAAATTAATCAGGATCATAAGTTAGCTACTGCACCAAGCCTCTTCTGAAGCCTGCTATCATTACAAACACTAATTCTCAGAGACCCAACAGGACAGGAGAAGAAAGGAATAAATCTCCCGACGTCTGTTCCTCCCATCAGCAGCTGTCAATGACCGTCTCTCTCTGATCCTTGTTTGATCAAACTGTGCTCCATCAAATCCATTTAAATGAATTAGCACTACTAAGGTAACAGGAGAGCTAATTAGTCTTAAACTTTGTACTTAAGTTCTTCATATAGGGTCTTCTGGTGCCTCGCAGGCCGGGCTGGATGTTTCCTTCTGAAGTTCAATGGGCACAATAATCCATATGTGAGGAAGTGTGTGGATTACACGAGAGACCACATTTCTTTGAACTCTGCTAAAGTTTCACTTTAGTGTTCCATGTCTTCATCCCAACATTCCCTCCCTTGTACACAGTTCTGTACACTAGGCAGCCTACCAATGAATGTTTAATGGCCACCTTTCTGGTTATTATCAATACTGAGCCATTATAGTCAAGCATTAACTGGATGAGATCTCACAAATTTGGGTGTGACAGTAATCATTACATGTTAGCATGTGAGCTGTGAATATTCACACCAGTTCTTCTCTACAAAAGAACCTCTGCCAGCAAAAGTGACACACAGTGAGCTCCTGAATGAATTTCTTACTAATTCTTCAAACCCCTGTAATACTATTAGTAATTACATTCACCTACACATGCAAAAACAGCAACCCCTGAAATGCTATCACCTCATTAGAGACGGTAGGAGCAGAACAGAGCTGTAAAGACAAGGAAGTGAACAAAAATGCCATTGACAAATGGTTCTGCTGGAGGTGTTGGAGTAAACTCAACATTATTTTGTGAAATAAAATTGACTGGGTTAGAGGGAGAACAGACTTCCCGTTCCGACTTACCCCACAAATTGCCAAGACGTCAGTTTTGCTTCTCCTCCAAAGAAGATATTACAATCATGAAATACATTTTCAAAACATACTTAGAGCAATAAAATAGATGCACTAAAGCTTTGCTAATATTGTAATCAGTTCTCATGAAGAGATAATACATAAACCTTTTCTTCATCAGAAAATATTTATATATGCTGTAATTCCATTCAGAAAATATTCAGATCATTCCCTCTTTTTCATACAATGTCTCCAAACAACTTCACAAATGACCTCTTCATTTGCAATTATTTCTGTGGATAAGTGATAATCTCATCATATTAGAAGGTTGCCATAGGGTAAATGCCAAATAATATCTATTTACTTTATTTTGATTACAGCAAATAATCAAGGAGGTAGATCCTCTCTGAAACACAGCATGTATGTAAGAGCACTATTGCTGAAAAAGTGCAATCTGGGCGCTCCTGAGAAAAAAGCATTTCCATGTTACAGCTAACTTCCGGACAGGCTACATGCTAAAACACATTTTTGTTGGTGTTTGGTTTTTTGGGTTTTTTTTAATTATGCACTTTGGTAAATAACTTGGGTCCTGACAGACTGAAATTCTGTGTATTAAAAATTGTATTGACATATAAATGCTATTGAAGCAACTAGACTGCTTGATATTCCTTCAGTAGAATTATTGAATAAAGGGACGTGGACCAAATCAATAGGAGGATGTCAAAAGGAGAAAATTAAAATAGATCCTCCTAATTTAATGTGACAATTTCTTCTGGTTCTCTGCCAAGAAAAATCATACCAACTTGCATTCTTGTACAATCACATATCAGTAAGCACCTATTAGTAAGTCTGGGCATCTAATTCTTCTCTCACATATTTCAGTCTGCTCTTAGAGAGGTGTTATCATGGCATGTGACATTTGCATCAGAGAGCCTAATTTTGCTTTTTCTTGCATTGACGTAAATCTTCAGTAACAGAGTTAACTCCCTAAAAAAATCTGCACAGGGGAAAAGAAAGTCGAGTCTAGTCGATATAAATACAATACCATACCCTTTTTCCTGATTACAGCCCTACTTTATAATCACCTTAAACATCTCCCAAAACGCTACACTTACGAGGGAAGGCAGTCAGGTAAGGACACAATAGAGCCCTTGAGAAGGATTCAGATCACTTTCGCAGTTTCCCTGATTGTGTTCACCTTCAGCATGGAGAGAAGAGCCTGGAATTCCTCTGTCTGGTCTCAGCATGGCAGGGACTTGCTCCTAGAGAACATCTGCAGTTCCTTCCTCCATTTTCCCTATTTCCAGGCTTCACGCCTAAATTGCCCAGTCTGAAGCTGTTTACGCATCAAGGTTTTGGTAGCTGTGGGGCTACAGGGGCACCTTCTGTGAGAAGCTGCCAGAAGCTTCCCCCGTGTCCAATAGGGCAAATGCCCATTGACTCCACGACAGACCCACGGTTGGCCAAGGCCAAGCCCATCAGTGATGGGCCTCTGGGATAACAGATTTAAGAAGGGGGAAAAGGTATTTTGCCGAAGCAATTGCCACTACAGAGGAGGGGAGTGAGAAAATGTGAGAGAAACAGCCCTGCAGACACCAAGGTCTGTGAGGAAGGAGAGGGACGAGGTGCTCCAGGCACTGGAGCAGAGGTTCCCCTGCAGCCCCTGAAGGTCCACGATGGGGCAGAGATCCACCTGCAGCCCCTGGAAGACTCCACACCAGAGAAAAGGAGGCTGTGACCACATGGGAAACCCATACCAGGGCAGGCTTCTGGCAGGACCAGTGGACCTGTGGAGAGAGCAGCCCACAGTGGAGCAGGGGAAGAATATGAGGATCCTCCCCCTAAGGAGGAAGGAGCAGCAGAGACGATGTGCTATGGACTGACTGCAGCCCCTATTCCCTGTCCCCTTGGTGCAGCGGGGGAAGATGTAGAGAAAACTGTGAGTGAAACTGATCCTAGGAAGAAGTGAGGGGTAGTGGAGAAGTGTTTTAAGATTTAATGTTATTTCTCATTACCTTACTCTGATTTGATTGGAAATAGATTAAATTAATTTTTTTCCCCATGTCGAGTCTCTTTTCCCTGTGACAGTAATTGGTGAGTGATCTCTTCCTGTGCTTCTCGCAACCCATGAGCCTTTCATTGTATTTTCTCTCCCCTGTCCAGCTGAGGAGGGGAGTGATAGAGTGCCTTTGGCGGGGAGTCCACCACAAAAGCCAAAGGTCCCTAGCAGAACTGGCAAGCATTTGGATCAGAAATGTAGACAAGTCTCAAAACTCTTCCAAATGTACAGCAAATAGAAACAGGATGGAAATCTCATTAACTGGAGGATACGAGTAACTTCGAAAAGTGAATTAGATGCGTATTTCCTAAAAAGGTACAAGGTAAGGTATGATGTTCACGTCAGGCTTATTTACCTCTTGTCCTTCATATCCTAAAGCATCTCCATACAGGGTCTCATAAAGCCTTCATTAAGCCTGTGTAAGTATTTTTCTGCAGAGCACCAAACAATGTTGCTATGTGTAGGTCATTCTTCCTTTTGCCTAAGGAGAGAGCTGTATATGCATTTCCTGGACAGGTGCAGGAAGGAAAACAACACAGCACTTTCCAAGCGCTGAAGCAAACACCAAAATACAGAGATGTAGTTCTCCAGGCTCCTCGATGCACCACATTGCTGCATAGGATAGAAGTCATTGGAGCATATAATACGTCTCTCTCTTCCGAGACACCTATGAGAAACCCAAAACAAATTACACAATACGTTTCCCAGACACCAAAAGATGGCAGTGTTTCAGAGCATTACATGTATCTGTGTGTGGTTTGGCTAGTCTTACATGTTGTGCTCATAATGGTAAAGTATCAGCTGAATTGTGATTCTGCAATCCAAAAACATGGAAAGAACCAAAATTGTTCTATGCCATTTCATTACAGGTCGAGCCACAAAAACAAAGTAACCAACTGCAAAAGATACTGTTGTGTTCTGAATATCTTTCAAGATTAGCAAGCCAAAGCCACATCTAATATGTGCTTGTGAGATAGCTATGTGTGTATGTCAGTAAAGAATAAGTTTCATATTAAAAGTTATATTCTTAAAAGTTTTCTTCAGCAATGTCTGGGAAAGGAGCACTGGTGAGCTAAATTTTGCATCAGAAAAGCTGTAAGAATCCATCCTGTTGCAGGGTAACCAAACACAATGAGGGAAAATCATCCATAAGCCGGTGAAAGTGCTGTAGTTTACTTTCAATTGTGCAAATCACCTGAGAATCTCGAAGCTGCGCCTTGCTAGCCTGTATCAGCATCACAGTAACATGGAGATATCATCATGAAAGTGCACTGGAATTCACCATCCATTAATAAGGAAAACTCTGTTTCCACCTCCAGCATCCATAGTCCTACCACATTTGTAGAGAAGTCTACATCCCTCAAATGACTGAAGAGACTTGCGAGTTCATTAAGCCTCTTATAATTCTCCTGTCACTCGGGTAGGTTGCTAAGTCGAGGGAACTCACACAGTGTTTCAGCCTGCTGTTCTACCCCAGGCTCTCAGAGATGTTCCAGCACATTGGACAGGTCTTGAGACATGCAGGCCTGCACGAAGGGTCTGCAGAAATCTTGTAGAAGCATTTCTTATCTTCCTCTGCAATTGCCTGATTCTGTTCCTAGTTCCAGAAAGCAGAGCATCTGCTTGCTTTCCGTATTCATTTCACAGTTTCTCTTTTCCACGTCAGTTTTCGGTAATTCATCGTTCAGCTTTCCTTTGCTTTCCACTGTTTCCCTATGGATATACACTGCAGGCATCTTCTGTGGTCATTCCCGACACACAGCCAAGCCCCTTTAGCAGTCCTCCTTGAGCATCCCACTGCAGCCTTGTACTAGCCAATTAGTTTTCTGTTCCTTCTCCCGCATTTTTTGTGGATTCAAAGCTCTCACTATTCCATCTAATTTCTGCAGCTTTTATCTTGTCTTCATTGGGTTGCTTCAGTCCGTTGCCACCAGCTCAAGCAAGGGCAGTACACATCACTTCTGTCAAAGGTGCTAACTTGCTGTGGTTCCTGAAACGTCAGCAATCTCCCACATCCCACGAGGTTTCCACATGCAGTAGTTGCTTGGATGTAAACTTCCCAGTTTTCTTTCTTTCTTTTAATTTTAGAGAATAAATCTGTTCTGGGAATGAACCGGGATTTGGTGGTGGAAAGAGCATTTATCTGTCAGACTCTGCTGACATAGGAAGACTAATCAGTAAGTAGGCAGGAAACTGGAGGAGAAGCAGAAAGATTTCATAGGTAACGAAACTGAAAATCCACCTGAAGAATAGTATCCAATCTCTACCTCTGCTGCTGGATTTCCTTCTGGTGTTTATTGGCTTTAATCTTCAGGTGTCAGTCTGCAATCTGTAAAAAGTGGATATTATCACCCCCTCTCCTTAAAAGGTCTTCTGAAATCTTTACTGTTTAAAACCTAGAAGGTTATTTCAGCACAAGCACCTTAGAAAAGTCCAAGGTGAAAGGAAGTCATCCATGTTTATGCGAGAGTATACAGAGGAGTGGAAAAATACTTCGAAAGATATTTGGTGAATGAGCACCAAGTGTCCTCTGTGCTGGGTGAGACAGGAGGCCTCTGGAAAAACCACGACCAAATAGCAAACAAAAGGCATATTGCATAGAGAGGAAGCAAATTAAAGCTTCTGCTGAGCATGAATTCCAGCATTTCTTTGTTTCTGGGTACTTGGCTTTGCCTCTTTAATACTATCTTTTTTAAATCATTTCATGCCATTTAGCTACCCTCTCATTAATCAGAGATTATGGATGCTTTTATTTCTTGTGCTCACAGAAAATGCGTCTCCAGTGACCTCAATGCAGAATATAGGGTGTTAGCAAAATAAAAATAGGTAACGATGAAACAATTCAATTGTTTTATTTCTCTTTTCCTACTGCAAGGAAGCTACAGCCAGGGCTCTTTGAGATTAAAGAGTGACTGCACCAAACTGCCAAAATATTGAACAGGTTTAGCAGTACTTAAAAGTCTGTTGGAAGACAAGAAAGTTATAAAAAATATTATCACCTGTTTCAAAGTGGCTTTATGTTCCTGGGGTGGCTGTGCTGTGCTCATTAGTTTTGCAACAGTACAATTCAGCTGCCTTGTTCTTACAGAAAAATAACTGAGGTCTGGATGTATCCACTCCCTCCCTTGATGGAACGTAGCGGATCACCTTTGAGAGCCCAGGAACGGGTAGCTAAATATACAAAGCTGCCTCTTCACTGCTGCCTAGGAGGTAAAATCTCTGTGAAAAGATGAGAGAATCTGGAAGGGCTCCCTTCTAACTACCCACGAATGCCATCCAGAGAAGGATGGAAGAAGCTATTGCTGGCTTATCAGGCTCATCTTTGCTGGATCTCATTATCCTAGAAGAAACATTTTCATTCCATTAATCGCCTTGAAAGAGCATTGGGAAAGGAAAAAGCTCTAATAACTTGACATCACAGAATGATAAAAATGAAAATGAAATTACTAGTAGCAGCACAGGCACTGGGTAGACACGCCGTGCCAGCAGACTCAGCTTCTTTTTATAGTGGTCCACCTTGTACCACTTCCTTTAGAAAATTAATTTGGGCCAGTGACTCTCCACTGATTTCTCTAGAGCTCAGCCAGCTTCCTCCCACAGAGGCAGGAATGCCAGAAAGCTGTTACTCATCTTCTCAGACGAGTAGAGTCAGTATCAATTCTGATCCACAGTATCCAGAGATTAATGCAAAAATAATTATAAGAAAAAATATTTACTGAATATAATATACCATAGGTCTGTCTATTGTTTCCTATCCTGTGTTTCATTTAGCATTTTCAGCATCAGTAAGTTTTTCAGTAATCCAGTTTGTCATTAGTCTTAATTCTACTGTCACTGTGCCGTCCTTATCTCAACATCAGACACTTCTAATACGTGTTTTTGAGGCAATGTCATTGCAAGAAAAATATGGCAGTCCAAAGAAAGCACAAATCTCAGCAAATCAAAGGTGAGGCACTGCCTCTAAATCAAGAATTTGGATTAAAGATTAAATGCCCACATTCCAATTCTTCTTTTACTCCTGGATGATATTTTAAAAAATATAACACTACATAAGAACATCCAAATAGAAAGACAGAAAAATCGATTTTTATGGGAGGAACAGCAGTTAGTGATTGCACTTTCATTCCTTCCTGGGGACCAATACCTAACTTTGCTACAATAAATTCTCCCATTTTACATCTCCCTCTATCAGTGTTTACATGGCACGGCATTCCTCATTTCTGCCATGCCACAATACCTACCGTCATATTCAACAACTATTTACTGCAAACAGTGCTTTATATGGTGTATACAAGACCTCACAGAACACTGGAATATAGAATAAAACAATGCTGAATTGTGCAGCTTTTTTTTTTTTCTGCAGTATCTCCCACATAAAGTGCATGGAAAGAGGCCACAGTGGAAGTGAAGTTGGTCATAGCTTCCTTCACATTTTCCAAGCAGGAAAAGGAAAAATGTATTTATCCAGTTTCCCTACCCTGTCCCTCAGTGGTCTATTATACTTTTACTTCCACACCAGCACATGCAACACCATCTCCTGCATTCTCTTGTTACCAGGTCTCAGCATGCCAACGTCTGCTGAGAATATTTAACCTTTCTGGAAACCCCTGAATTAGTTAGTTTCTGGGTTAAACTGGGTTAGTTTCTGAGCAGATCCCCTCGATGGATGGTGGGCATCAACGGGCTCTCTTCTCGCTTGTTCATCCTTATGCTCTCAGCCCTTCCCACTTTTGAGCCATGAACCTACACCATGAATATCCAGTTATAGAGGGAATCCTGAGAAGGGGCAATGGGAAGCTATGTCCAGATGCAGTGAAAGCACCCATTAGTGCACTGCAGAAGGTCATTCATGTCTTCAATCAGGTCCTGCCTCCAGGCATTTTAAGAGTCTGTCCACGTCATCCAAAAATTCTTTCAGCTTTTGCTTACTTTCAAATGAGAAGTGTGGAGTTTCTACCCATACATACCCTCATTTCTCACTCCAAAACACTACCAGTATTTTTCAGGGCTATACACATGGTGAGCCAAACATTACAGAGAATTTCTTTTCTCTCCTAACAAAAGCTTGTAAAACATGATCTCATTTTTACCTCCATCATGACCTTTTTCCTTGTTTCCAATCTTCCACCTCTATACAACCTCTCTGATGCTCTTTTCCATCACCTTCAAACCTTGACACAACATTGCCCAGCAACAAAAAGACACTGCCGAAATGTGTTTCTCCAATAAGCTGTTTTTTTGGGACCACATGTCTGCCTCCCTTCCAGGCATGTGATTCCATCAGCAACGGTGCAAGCTCTGCTGCAAAGAGACTGCAGGCACACGGCTCACAAACTTTCCACCAGCCCGGGGATGTTCTGGTGGTTTAACACTGCAATTTTGTTTAGTTTGTTGGGAATGCAGGTTTATTTCACACAATTGTCTTATAATAAGAATAGGCTGGTTTTACAGTCAAAAGCATAACTCTCTGACAAGTCTGAGCTAAGACAGACATCTAAGTGATGCTGCAAGATCACAAGAGTCAGAAGATGCCACCAAGCCATTGTGAGTACCAGGCTGTGGAAAAGGAGGAAGATGACATTTCTCAGTCGAGTAAATAACATCTGATCAAGCTATAGCATCTATCTAGGAAAAACACCTGCGACTGATCAGAAAACACCTGAATACACATCAGATTTTTTTTATTACTTTAATGCATTGAATAAAGTGCATAAATAATAACCAGGATGTTTTCTTTCAGGATTTGCTTTAAAATTAGCAATTTATAGCTGTGATAAGTGCACAACTTGCTAATAGTCCATGGGTATGTATGTTCGTGGCATACAATTCTTACTCAAGTAAATAGAGTAATTTTCTCATTTTCACCTTGACTCTCAGCTTAAAAACAATAATAAACCCTGTCCAAAAAGCTGAATGGGGTCCTCTCGGGGTTGTCTATTTGAAACAGCATTATCCTACCAGACAGACAGATGTTGTAACAAAATCACTGACTTTTAGAGACTTCTTGCAATAATAATCCCAAAGTGATCTGAGGCATAAAAATATCCAGAAAATGCTGAGAAAGAGGAAAGGTATCACTAACTGTTAAGTAAACATTAAAGAAAGTGAACTCTCCAACAAAGAACTGAAGGACACTGACTTAATCCATTGAATGTCAGAAGAAATTGTTTCAGGAGGATGAAGAGAGCGCTGCATCCAGATAGGTATTGATTTCCATGGACCTGCAGTTCGCCTGCACTGCTTAAAGTCACATATCTGTGCTTGGGAAGTTCCTTCGCAAATCCTGTGTTCCTTATTTCAACTGCCACGAAGCTCCCCAAGGGGTTAAATTGTAAGCCAGGATGTATATGCTTTAGGATGTATGAACACTGCCTTTGAGATGCAGGAAAGGGACTAGAAGAAAAGATGTGTCCCTGAAAGAGCATTTGACAATCTCCACATCAAGAAGAGAGAAGTGAATTCAGCTCGAAGAAGAGGGCTCTACTACAGAATTTTAACATTAGGTCCAAATAACACAATCTGGCCACCATCCACTAGGGAGGCTCAGCCAAATCATGACAAAATTCACAGGAAGCAGATCACAGAAAATCCGCTCTTTGATGGCAGATGATGAAAGGACAGGCATAAATTTCTAGCTGAATTATGCCTGAAGTAGCAAATAGAGACAAGAAAGATAAGGCAAGGGATCCTGAGATTAAGAATCAAAGGGCTTGCAGTTCTCATGGCTTTGGCACTGTGTCACCTTAAAAATATTTTCAAGTCACTCTGTAATAATTTGACTCAGTTTCCCCTACATATTAAATATGAAGTATAAAAATAAATCATCAAGCTAAATATATTTGTTCCTTTTCTTAAAAGAAAGAGCAATAAAGTACAACACTTCAGCAGTTGTTTACAGTGCAAATTTGTAACCAGTTTGCAGTGTTTCATAGGTAGTTTGCAGCCCCACACTAAAGAACTCCCAAGCATACACACCTTTTGAGTCACAGGCTTTCCCACTCTGCAGAGAAAGTCACATTTAGAGTGTACGTATTTGTGGTCTGAGTACCCTCTTAGCAACAATCTCTTCTTACAAATACTTCTATCAATTATTCAGAAATAAATATTAAATAGTCACCGTTATAAAACATGGTAAGTGGTACAATAAAGCACAGTGCCGTGTCCTCCTGCCAGAACAACCTATGCCTGACACAGTTGAAGGACCGGGGAAAGAAGAAAATCTCACCGCCACAGTGAACAAACAATTCCACGCAGGCTCCCATGCTGTAATAAAAGCAGTTGATGAGATGCTTTGATCCATAAAGAACAGAGTCATTAGGAAGAAAAGGAGGTGACATTGCCTCTGCATTTCATGTACTTTATACTAATCCCAGACAAAACATGCAGTCCTTTTGGCTGTTTTTCCTGAAGGATAATGAAAAATGGGTGTGAAAAACCTGTTTAAAAATGTGAGAGCTTTACGGCACAAAGGCAATGAGTGCAATGCCTTTCACAACAAACACAGAAGTAATCGGAATGGTGAGAAAGAGGCATCCTCAGCAGAAAATATCGGCAACCCGTTAAAAGAGAAGGGAAAGGTAAAATACTGACAAGTAGTTCAAAGAACATTGTATCAAGAGATTAGGTATAAGATTTGTTGTTGGTTTTCTTTTTATAGTGATGGTGAATAAGCATTGTATTGTTCTTGCAAGGTTAGGAGGACTGGATACCTGTTAGAACAATGCATGATAGTTTTCTTCAAAGAATACCAAAAGGAGCAGCCAAGGTCAGGACAATTCTTCTGCAGAGGAGAGGTGGGTATATAATGACTTTCTACAAAGTTTCACCCCATCTGGCAGGTGTGGGTGGTACTTGGTGGCCTCCTAGAGACTCCCAGGGGATATGTGGAAGTCAGAAGCAAACAGCAGGAGGAATTCCAGGGGAGGCTGTGGCCTTTTACACGTCTCCCGTTCATGATCTTTTCTTAACAGTTTTATAGGCCTACTGAATTCACCCAGCAAAGATGCCTCCCAGGAATCTCTCTGATTACAGCTAGGTTAGCAATTGGACTTCCAACACATAGAAAACCTTCAGCGATGGTTTGGAAACTGTTGATTGCATTCATCTTCTGCCAGCTGGTCTTTGGGAGTTAAAACACCAGGTGAAACTGGGTGAGCCATCTCCTTCTGGCCTTTTCCTCTGAGTGTCTTTTGGAACCCTCCCCTCCTTTTCTTACTTTGCTTAAAGAATTTCAAAATACAATAATTTTAAAATACCTGTTATCTTTTTGAACGAAGCCTTGTCTCGGGAAGAGACAAGGAAGCACAGTGACACAAAGGAGGCCTTGTAACGTTGGTCACCCAAGGAAAGAATCAGGCTGCAGTGTTCTCCATGTTTATGATCTGGGGATCCAAAAAGCCCTTCTCCACACCCCAAAGTTTTCTCACAGGATGCCTGGAGAGTGTCTCAGCTTCAAACCACAACTCACTCCCAGGGCTCATTTAACTTGCTTTGCCATATCGTATCAACTGTTCATTGGCCAGCTTTGAGGCATATTTGAGGAGAAAGAGCAAGAAGACAGGAAGAGTGGAAATTAAAGAATTGCGTTCACTGACACATCCATGCCTCCGCCCAACAGCAAGTTTGTTGAGCCCTGCTATCAGCAATACAAAGAAACAAACACAACCCCACAGATTTAATAGTTTCTAAGGCTCACTGACAATCAATTGCCTTTTACTTGAAAATAAAACTTGCCTAATTTCATCTCAGCATCTTTTTACACTTTGGTTAGCCAAATTGTATTGCTCTCCTACCCTTAGATTAGCTGTTTCCCATCAATAAATACCTATGCCCAGTGACAAGATCCCGCCACAATTTCATTTTGATTAATAGAGAAGCTACTACTGCTATCAGTTACTCTAACATTTTACTGCAAAAATAATTGGCTTTTTAACACACCAGCTCAAACAAGGAATGCAACAAAAAACAGTTCCGGAGCTAGTCAAAACAGATATTTTCCAGACAATCACAATCATCTACACATTTTGTTCAGTCTAAGACAACTTCCTGGTGCAATTATTTGTGTTATTTAACCATTTTAGTGTTTTTCTGTGTTTCTTGTTTGTTTTTCAGACAGTGTCTAAAGACACACTGTTCTCAAACAAAAGAGATTCACCGGCTCATATCGAAATGTTTAACCAATTCATTTCAGTACTTCCAAAACGTTAAAATGTTTTTATTTTGTTTTACATTTTTAAATTTCTGCTTGTTTTTTATTTTTCAGAACAATGTAGATGTGGTAGGAGCACCACAGGGAATTTGTCAACTTCCATGAATTTCCTTTCTTCCTTAAATGTCATTTTTCTGAAAATGGTCGGGTGGCCAGTGTCCCCACTTCCTTTGTAGATAACAGGGTACTTGACACATCTACAGTGTCTAACTGGAATATCATAAATAATCCTGGCACCACCCACTAAGAAAGTATGAGCGCAAAATATCAAGTAGCCGGCTTATAAAGACAGTACTGGCCACCCTGGCACCAAACGTGGGAAAAACACGACGTGATCATGTAATCAAAGGCTGGATCTCAGAGCACGTGCACAAGGGGATTCAGTTAAGCCTGCACAGGCAAATACCTTAATTCTGTTATTTATAAACTCAACTGGCATTTCCTGAACACTTAGACTTTGCAATTTAAATAGCATTAATTAATTTAGGGGCTGTGTGTAGCTAATGATGACTAATGTGACAGACCCATAATTATCTACCTATCGTGGTGGTAAAGACAGATGCTTAAATAGCCAAGTTTTTCATATCATTTCACCTGAATAACAAATGAAGAAGAGCCTGTGCCTGTTTTGAGGCTCACAGTGCTTGGAGATAAAAACATGTTGGGTAGGAGTCTGAATGTTCCTGTAATGTACACAATAGCAGATACCTCCCCACCACATTGCCCAACACTAAATGAAGTATAGGCTTCACCCATAAATGATACCTTACACTGCTCATGAATTCTTATCCTGAACACAGTAACTGTCCCCTAAGAAAGACCATTACAGTTTTTCACTGCTGTACCACCCCATTCAGGGTGCAGTGATTCCTTTTCATCATCCAACAGAACGCTGTTAACACTAGTGGAAGAATAATTTTGTGTGAACACTTGTTTTTCAGTGTTCTCATTTTTTCAGCATTTCCTTCTTCTCTTTTTTATTTACTACTTCTTCTTCTTTTTCCCCCAAAATCCCTGTTTAGAAGGATCTCAGTGTTGCTCTTGTGCTGACTTGGTCATTACATTTCCCAAGAAATTTTTGAAACTGGCAGCAGTTCCATCTGATAACAATAGCAGGAGAAAAAGGTAAGTGAAAAATAATGGCCTGCCAATCATGGCTGCCCGAGAAAGATCATGGGTCCCATCCAGAATCTAAAGTAGTAATGGGAAATTTTCCTTAATAGACTTTTTCTGGGGCTGCAACATAAAGCCAGTGTGGCTAGAGGGATTTTCTTAAAGAAGATTATCTTCCAGCTCTTCATGTTAACGCTCTCAGGTAGCAAAAAACAGGAGAAATGAGATGGCAGTAATCTCTGGAACATCGTAACAGGTATGTCAGCAAGTACTAAAGACATGTGTAACATGTAACCCGGTACACTTCGAACATTAGAAGTCTGGAATTACCATAAAGAGCCATGGCAACAACAGGCAATTAATTCACACTTATTCAGATTACCATAGAAACTCGACCAACATACCAGAAATTATCTAAAATGCCTCACTTCAAACATTCATGCAGTCTGTAATTTCCATAGTAATTGAGTGCTTGTAATAACCACAGAAATATTACAAAATCTCTATGAAACACTATGAAGTCTTGACATAACAAAGGCCAAACATAATTTTAAAAATCTGCACAGCTTTTGCCTTTATTATAATGTACCAAAGAGTAGCCAGAAAACTTTTCATCTTCCAACATGAAATTAATTTCTTCTGAGAAAAATTAATACTATTCTGTCAGATGAAAAGAAAAATTCACTTACATCACAACAAATCACAACAAAAATCTGCCAGACAGAGCAGAGTTAGTGTGAAGAGCTCAGGCTCCCTGAAGTGTTGCCTCGTTCTTTTTTTCGAGAAGTCCTCCTTAGCTCAGAGTTGTACAGCCATTTTGTTAATGAAACTTCTTGTAGGTAGTTTCTAGACCACCTACGGTTAAGGAAAGCTTTAAAAACAAATTTTAAAAAAAAGATACTTCCAATCCTGAAAGACATAAAGATATTTATTTTCTTTCAAAACCTACTGCTCCTGCAGGTGCCACAGCAACAGGACACTATGTAAAGACTCTATGTGCTTAGGAATACTGTCCTTGACTTCTTGCATATGTTCGTAGCTTTAACAAATCCCTAAATACCAAAAATTCAATTTGAAATATTGCTGACCCTAATACAAGTGGGTGCCTGGTAGTCATCCAGTATGACTAATCCTATGTAAAGCCTACTTAGGTACTATTTACATGGGATTTTCAGTAGTTTCAAAAAGCATTGCCAGCAAAACCATTAAAGCATAATTTAATTAATCAACACTAATTATAAGTGGGAGGAGAATTACTGATTTGGTGGAGTTTTGAAGGCATCAGACAGGCGGGACTGGTGCAGAAGTGAATGCTAATTATTGATTCAAAGAGCTGTGACAAGGAAGAGCAGTCCCGAAGAGAAACCTTCTCCTTTTTGACTCTGTAGGAAGACTAAGGGTAACTGCTTTCCCATGCTAAAATTAATCTCTGAACATTTCTTGTCACCACCACCATCAGCCCACAAGTCCATTACTTATTCTGCATTACACATGACATACTTCAAAGCACATGGAAGTCAATGGGAACATTCCCATTAACTCCAATTGCCCTTGAATCAATTCTTCAGAGCAGTTTCACACCAGTTGAACTTCATAGCTTTTGACTGAGTTACTCCTAATTTACGCTGGCAGTAGAGATTTCTGTCGGTGAATGTGAGAAGCCTTGTACGTGTCTTTTCACACAACAGATAATGAAAAGACAAATAAACATTTGTTGTTTGTAGGAAAACCAGAAAGGCTGAATATTTCCAAACGATATTGTGAAAGACTCTTCTCTCTTAAAAATGTGGACAGCTTGAAAGGAAAAGATCAGTGTATACCAAGGTCTTGCTGCACAGAGAGACAATTAGTGAAAGTGACTGAAATATTGAAAAGTTGGAGCCCTGATTTGGATAAATATCCACTTTCAACCTTTTGCATACTTCCTCAGAATACCCAAGCGTTACCAATCAGAAAGTAAAACTTAGGAAAGAATGTCAGTTTATTACATTGCAAGAAAACATACATGTTTCATACACGTATGCAATGTTTTTCTGTGCCAGTGGCACAATAATGTTTAAATAATCAGTAAGCCCACTTTTTCTGTTTTCTTTTGCTTTTAGTTACCCTTCTTGGAGTATCTAAATTTAGGAAGTTCACAAAAAGAAAGAGTGCAAAATGTCTATTTCAAACTCTGTTGAACATCAACAAAGTTTAGTTCTTATTTGTTTTGCAATCCTGGTAGACTGTCACATCGGAACAACCACAGTGTCTGATCCAGCTAGACATTGGGTATCCTCATCTATAAATGAGGTACTGAATGACTTGATATAAGTCACTTGGCTTGGCTCTCTCATTATTACATACATTAAGTGTTGCAAGGATGTTGTAAACCATTTGTCATTGATTCTTGAAAAGCACTAATTCTCGGCTGAAATTGCTAGAGTGGCATAGCGCTGTACTTTTCATTGTACTTGAATGAGGTTTGGGGTTTCCTTTTTTAATACTCCACATGATATTTTTCAGAAAACTTAATACTGACAGGGAGGTACAAATTTCTCCAGGCTGCAAACGCACAATATAAAATATTTAAAGTGAAATCTGGGCTTGGTGACAGTTATAACATTAATCTAGCTCTGCTTCTCAGCCTTTGCAACAAGTTGAGCACATCACAACCCATAAGACAAACTGCTCTCAAAATTGACGTGCACTTTGATAGGCAACTTAAAATTCAAGGCCTTTACAAGAACCACCTACACAAAGTATCATCTGTGGCTTCAGTGGTGCAACTCACGGCAATTTCTGCCAGCTCTCAGAGCCATGTGTACAACCCAGGCACATCCAGCCCCTCACGGCCATCACTGAGAGTCCAGGACACCACGGATGCTTACAGCATGCACCCAGCCCACATGAAACAGGCATAGACACTGTCACCACCCAGGCTTCCTCCTGACAAGGCAGCTGAGAATCACAGCCCCTTCTTCAGCAACTATGAGGGCCTATTCCTTTTTATGAAAGTGACATTGCCAGAAAGCAGAAAGGGTTATGAAACCTTTACAGACGCTAGTTTAGAGGTTGTGTGGTTGTAAGGCAGCTGAAGAGCAGATGCTCAGTGTGGGCACATTATAAAAGTCTAATGAGGGGTCAGATAAGGAGCTGGTCCCAAAATTTAAAATTCAGAGACACAGATCAGTCTGGTGTAAACACATGTGATTTTATACACAAGTGTTTCCACTGAAGCTATGATGTCAGACTATTAATGGTTTCAGTTTGATAGGCTGATGTCCTTAAGCACCTAAGCAGAGCTACACACATGCTTTGCATCACATATACAAGTTGAATTAGCGTGCTGCTGACTCAGTGCCAGGTCCTGGATGATGCTGATGTTTCAGAAAAACCATCATTTTTACGAAAAGGCCTAATGTCATCTCCAGAAGAGGGCAGTGCTGGCTTAAACTAGCAGGGCACAGACCCTCTTAACAGTCTTGGTTTGCAGAGGGCAGTACATTTTTTAAAGCAAAAACCCCCTGTCAGAACCTTGCAAAGATGTGTAAAAACCACCTCACCACAGAGCAGCAGCCAGTAGAGCAGTCCTGAGGGAGAAACCAAGTTTTGAAACGTTTATTAACAGCATTCATATTTTGAACTGTGATTTGGGCAGAAGCCGGGTCCCTTTCTCACAAATTTTCTGTCTTTAGAAAGCCCTAGACAGGTTAGATGAATTGCTATTTCTAGGAAAAGGAAAGTGATTGATAGTGGGGTTTATCTCTCGTTTGATCTTGTAGAGCTCAATCGGACTGTTTCTTTCATCAGTGGCAGAAGGAAGGGCTTCATGCTCAGAGTGACCTAAACAGTACTACCCCAGAGGCACCAAGAAACTTGTGAGAAGGAAGTCCAGGTTCAGATCCTCTTCTTACTTGTCCAACTCACGTGTAAAACCAGGAAAGAAACGTCACACATATAAAACTGACATTACTTAGAGAACTGAGGGCCTGGTACCAAAAACGATAAGAGAATTGCTCACTTTCAAGCAACAGAAAAAAAAACAGTTGTGGGAATCGTACAGAAGTAACCCCCATACAAGGGTCAATACCAGACAAGGTCAGCCTGCTGCTCTTAGAGGATCCTCTCACTGTCCTGATAACCACCTCTCCTCCTCAGGCAAAAGCAATGGGATGGTGAGGGTCTGTATGTGCTCTAGGAAGAGGCAGACAGAGGCAGGAGGTGTTTGACCGCAGGCTGGGATGATGGGTTCCCACCCTGGATGGCCCAGGCAGTTGTTGGCCTCCTTGGCTCTGAGTGATTCACAAATTACACATCATCCTGTGGGTAAAGCAAGCTCAGAAAACACCTTTGGAGAACAGAATTATTCAAGCCCCAGCCAGAGACAAAACTCATGGGAAATGGAAAGTAAAATAGGAGGCCACTGCCAAGGGTTTAAACAGAGCTTCGTTATGTATCAGCAAGAAATGGGTGCCAGCAAAGTGGAGGGCAATCAGAAGATAGCTTTGTTTCTGACAAGCTCCATTCCTGACAGGCTTTGACTCTGGTCATTTGACATTTTAAAGAGCTTTTAGTTATTTCAGGTACAGGAGGTTATGAAATGTAATTATAGGAGCTGGAAGAGGCCTGCACGCCAGATAAAGGCTTGGCAGAGATGCTTTAAAGAAAAAGTCAGGAAAACCAAGAGCTTTTCGCACGTTTTAATGCAAAGAACGGGAGCACTTTTTGGGTCATGCTTGGGCCTCAGATCTGAGCACAGGCAAACAAATTTCTGGAGCAGTTGGAAAAGCACAAGAACTCAAACCAGAGTAAAGCTGACCTTAGGAAATGTGAACAATGGCTTCATGCTGTGAAATAACAACATACTACCCAAAATAAAACTGGAAAACAAAGGCCACACAAAGCTCAATGTCAGGACACTTGTGAGGGCCAGTGGCTCTCTGGGGTCAGGGTCTGTCCCACAGCCCCAGCCAGGAGCAAGGCAGCTGAGAGGAGGTCGGGACAGCCCCGTACACCTTTCCAGGGAGGGGCCAAGGCTGGGCTGGGACATGCACCAGCAGGTGAGGGATCAAGATCAGGCCCTGTAATGGGAACGAGGGCCAGAGAGAGCAAGACCTTATAGCCCCCTCAGGGCCCTGACACCGAGGGAAAACATGCAAAATTCAAGAAAACAAGAAGCTCTACCCACAGAGGTAACAAAATGCATAACCTCAGACAAGGATCAGAACTTGGCAGAGGCAGAGTGGGGAGGGAAATAATTGCAACAAATCCTAAACGTACTGGGGGAAGTAGTGATGTGTCCAGCATGGACAAGAGGAATACTACGGCTACCTACAAATGCTCTGCACAAAACCCTGCTAAGTAAGAGGAGACTAACAGTCCTGGATATTACTACACTTTAAATTTCCATCTTAGAGAATTAGGCAGGACTAGGAGAAAGGGAGCCCTCATCCAGTGTCACCGGTCATTTCTTGCATCTGTGTTTTCAAGGTGAAAGTCAGTGCTACTAGGTAGACTTTGGCTTAGTACTCCTCTCCCGCTCATTCAAACAGGAGCAAAACTTCTTAACAGTTTGTAGCCTACCACCAAATGATTGGGCTCTAAGCCAACAGACAAAACTTGGATTCCTTTACCCACAGCTGCACTGCTGGCTGACTCCTAGGAGGGTTTGAGTTTTGCTCCTTATAAATATAAAACACTAGATGTCTAAAAAGCATTTCTGTGTCGGAGATCATTGCCTTCAAAAAGTTTTACAATATCCAGAATTTCAGTACAACTCCCCAAAAGAGGTTCTAGGTACTCCCCCACATCCTCAAGGTAATGGTGTACAGAAGCAGTCCTGTGACTAGCAAGTGAATTGCATTTTACCTTGAAGGAGATGGGAACTTTCATTTCCACAGAGTATGGCTCAGTTTCATACACAGGAAAATATAGTTAAAGGAAAGGCAGAGAAAGGAAGAGGGATCCATAGAGAGAGAGAGAGTAAAAAGACTATCTTTAGTCTATCAACGAGATGATAATAGCACTGTCCCATCCCAGATTCCCCTGGCAACATTTTTATAATTGTTTTTTTAAAATGATGTTTTTATAATTACATTTGCCTTTAAAAATCTTCTTCCTCCTTCATTGTTGTGGAAAAAATCCACATAGGCAACTAGGGAATCCTTTGACAGTACATGGGGGAAAAGTGAAATTATTCCATGTAAAAGTGCTTTGAAATACACAAAAGGAATGTAATAAAAGAATTGCAAACTCTTGGATAATCGGTAACATTAATAGGCACAGTCATGCAGACAGAAGTGTGATTTTTCGTTGTTGTTGTTGCTGGTTTTTTAATCTGGCACCATGCATCAGGCTGAGAGCCTAAATTATCTCTTTAATCCACATACAAAACACTGTTTTCTTTTTCTCTTTACCTTATCATATTTCTTCTTTACTTAAAGGCTAGGATTTCCCCTTGTTCTTTATAGAGGAAAATACTGAGCTAACAACTGAAATCCCTGCACATGCAACACAGCTGGTATGTTATTTCTCTGATTTAATTCAGTCAATTCAGAACAGTTGATTTTTAAAAAAAAAATCTGGTCTGGGATTCTTTAATGAGAACATTCTGGTAGTGGCATCATACTGTAAGGGTGAACTTCACCCGTGTGATTCTGAGGGCAGGACACTGCTACAGCCAAAAGCAGGCTTTCCTAAATCGGTTCTTGGAAAGCATTTCCTGTGCTTCATCTAGGCTTCCAATTTTCAAGAACTGGCAAGAGGCAGGTATCTGGAATAACGAATGAGCCAGTCTAAACCCATTGCTTCCATTACTAACACATTGCTAACACAGTAAGAACAGAACCAGTGATAATGCAGTAGTGACAAGCAAGCAAGCTTTATCATTTCAAATTGGAGGTCGACTGGCAGAAAAATTATATTGCTGGATAATTCACAAGGGCACAATTAGTGCAAGACTCTCAGTAGATTTATCACGTGACAGAACCTGACTGGAAAAAGCAGTGGGTGGAAAGGGGTATATTGAATACAGCAGAGAAACACAACACAGCATTAGCCAGGATCACTCTCTTTGATTTCATTTTAGCAACAGTTGGACTTAAAAATCCCAGTCAGAGCACACAGATTTGTGTAGCAATCAGTCAGCTATTAGGTGTTACTCTGTGATGATATGACTCACTTATGTAACGACAATTAAGTTGCTGTGCTAAATGACTGCTGCTGATTAAATGCCTCAGTGCAGGTGCTACTCAGATTTACATCCATCATGTGAAGAGTGTGGCTTAATGCAGATGCTGATGGTATTTACAAATTAGCAGCTGCAGGGAATGGAAAGGCAGCAGAACCTCGGTGGTCAATACCAAAGCTGCTTTAGTCACAGAGGACACGCTCCGACCACATGATCCTTTTAAAGCATCTCCTTTCACTGAGAGGGAGAAATCCCAATACCAGCGAAGACTAAACAGGGCCAAGCAATCTCTGGTTGCTCCTTTCATCTTTTACTGCACCAGTTCCATCAGCACCCAGCGCCACAAGGAACATAGCAACTGAGGTCATAAGGAAAAGAGGCATCTGAGGGAACCTCACAGCTGCAGAAAAAGGTGTCCACTAAACTTTGCTATGGGCTTTCCTTCTCCTCAGTGAATTCGGTCGCCCACAGCTCCTCAAGGCATGCATCTGACATGTGGTTAGTGCTGAAAAGTGTCAGCATAGCTTGTGTGCTAGACACGCTCAGTACTTTTGCCTGCTAGACAGAAGTCAGATCTTGAGGCTGGGGGAACCCCTAGAGACAGTGGGTGTAACTGCTGCAGAACAGAAGCAAGTGGCAAGACACAGAGAACACAGAAGACTCTGATTTAAGCCTCCTCTGTAATTCGGTAGTGGAACTTGTGGCAGTTCTTGCTGTATTTAAAATTGGGCTCTCTCAATCACTTATAAAACTTAGACTAATACAAGCTCTGATGCAAGAAGCTCCTATGGCTGGCAGCAGGGAAGATTTTGCAAGGAGGTAACCCTCTCAGCTTTCCCTGCTCTTTACAATCTTTTCCTGGGAGTCTGCCACTGGATGCTGCCATAACTGGGGAAAATGACTCACAGGGACTTGTCTTCATATCCTCCTGAAGTTCCAGCAAAGCAGTGGATGTCTGCCCTGCCCTCTCAGCAGCACTGTCTGAGGAGCTATACTCCTTCTGAGAGCAGAGACTTTGCATTTCACCCAGCTTGCAATAAGCTTCATGAAGCTGGGACAGGGACTGTGACAACAGTATATACCCTGCCTGACAGACTGGGTCTTTTTAACAGATTTCTTTTCATCCTGGCTTTACTGCTGTTACAGTATGCCAAAAGGAGAAAAACAGGTTAATAGCCAATGTAGATGGCACAAAAGAAAACCAGTCAAAAGTCAAGCTTTCCCATACAGTCAGATGCTCTATAAACACGTCAGAGTACAGCAGCTCACCTCACAGCACCAGCTGAGTATCACCAGTACAAAGAGGCAGAGAATCATGCTCATACCTCTGCAATCAGTTTCTTCCACCACTGGCTCATGGTTGGTAAAAAACATTAAATGTCAAGATGTCAGAAAAAAAAGACTTGCTCTGATAGTGAAGATGAGAGAGGATCTTAAATTCCACACAGAATTGCTAGCAACATGCTGAGGTAACAGTTATGCCCAATACATCAGCATCATACATCATAACTTGCCCAAGGGTGAAAACTGCTGGAGCAGAAAACACATCACAGGGACCCTGAAATTCTGTTTCTTGAGGATATCTGTAATGCCGTAGTCAGTATTCCTGGGCTGACAAGAACAATAAAGGTTGGTAGGCTACCCCATCCTTGTCAATGAGAAAAAAGCCTAAGAACAGCATGAGCTACATAGATAGATTTATGTCCCCAGCCAAGAGGCAACTGTAAGAAAACTGCTTGGACAGCTGGCTCAACAATGTGAAAACAACTGACCTTCAAAGAAAACATTCCAGTTATCATTTAGTATTTTTTCCTCCATCCTGAGCAGGAGTCATCTGTATTTTCTCAAGTAACTGTGTTCATTCTACGGTTATAGTCGTATTCTTCTTGTTAATTCCGTCTCCCGGCTCATTTTAAATGATTTCTAGCGGGTGAGAAGAGCAAATGTAAACAGGTAAGCATTTTCAGAGTCTAAATAACTGCTTCACTTGCAATTCTCAGCAAGAGCTTATGCAGAATAAAAGGTCTGCATCAGTCAACCCTAATATCTAACCTTAATCTTGATATATTATTGAGTTTGTTCTTGTCTGTTGCTATGACAGAAACTGCTCATCTATGAGGAAGAAAATGAGCAGAGCCCTGTTATATTATTTACATGGTGTCAAAAAGATGCACAAAAGCTTTACACACAAATTTTAAAAAAATAAAAGTCCCTGCCTTAGAGATTTTTAATCTTAAGGAGACACTGCCAGCGGTTCCAGTGTCACACGGGCAGCAGCATCATGTGTACAGGCTGGTGATATATGTGTGAGGAGAGTCCAGGGGCTATTTCACTGGCTGTCATACAGGCCTCGTATTTTAAAACTACCATTCCCACAAGAACATTTTCAGATATCAACCAACAAATTGCACCGGATAACACACATAAATATTGGAAGTTCTTTATAAACAATGTCTACGTGCTTGACACATTTACAAAATCTTTAATAGCTTTTAGTTTAATTTTTTTCAGTTTAAAAAAATTAAGCTATTTGTGTTGGCCTGTTGTATTGCCTATTTTCATCGTTAGCCATCAGTACCAATAATGATGCTGGGGTTATGTTTTCTAAATTACGTTCATTGATTTTGGCATCAAAAGATAGAATAACTTTCTGAATTCACAAGGATTAACCTTGTGGCACTCAACACACACCCAGATTTGTGTGTGGCCTTTAACTGTTCTTGAGCAGTCTCTGAATGCCACCGGCTTAACGTGACCAGGAACAGGATCTGAGGCTGGGCAATTCCAAGGGAAGTGTAGCACAAGTTAAGACACCAGGCACCAGTGATATACAAGAGAGCCATCCAGAGGGCATCTACCAAAAATCTCAGACAAAGTGGAAGCACTGCGTTACACGAGGGCACCAAGATTGCCTTGTTCCACCTAGAAAAGAAAAAAGGGGAGAAAAGGTTTCCAGAGCTGTTTTTTATGAACACATGAAACATTGCGAGCATGAGATAGGGAAAGAACCATTCAAGCCAAAGACCTAGAGGATAAAGACAAGTAATGAATACACTCAGCCTGCAAATTATGCCTGGCAAAGCAATTTTATTCATGAACAGCCTTCTAATGGAAGACAGAAGAAGGAGAGCAGAAAGTTCTAACTACTTTTTAATGGAGACTGATTAATCTGTGGAAGAGACTGTATGATCCGTTTGCACCCCAAAAGCAGGACTTGATGATCTGGGACAGGGGGGAGTTTCTTGCACAGTTTAAGCCACAGGGACTGGGATGGGATTTGAGCACTGCGTTATGCACAGAGCTGTCAACCAAAAACACGTGTGACACAGCAACATTGGCTTGTGATCCAGTATGCGCTTGGCTGTGAACAAGGGGTTAAATCCAGCTCTGCTCTCCCTTCTGCTTGTATCTTGTTCAGAAGAGCCAGTGGATGGCCAGGAGCTAGAAAACTCCTGCTGGGAAGGTCAAGCTCCAGAAGCAAGCTCAAGGGACTGGGCTGACCCTTATGCCAAAGGATTTTCTACTGTAGTTTCTATTTCTCATCATAAATAGTTGAGCAAAACACCTTGCTGACAGGCTCTATGTTTTCTGCTAAATCACTCCTTCTCACGCCATTGTGAATGAATTCAGGAACTCAGGGTTCTTCTCAGGAACTGAAACTCAGCAGTTTCTCTCTTCAGTTGAAACTCACCAGAGAGAGCAGAGGGCTGTATAGATAAGTGTCAACAATATGTCCACATCTGCAGGAAAGATGTTGAACAACGTGGGCCCATGCTCTGCAATTCAAACAGCTGTGAACAGTAAGCTTAGAAAAGTTGCTCTTCTCTTCACACAGAAAGATAAAAGCCTAGATTTGTGCTGTTGCTTTTTAAATGCCCCCAAGATAAGTAGCTTGCCACAGTGCTCAAGTAGGGGCCAAAGAGGTTCCACAAGAGATGGAAAAGTGTCTCTGTTTATAAATGTTCAATGCATCAGGCTTGTTTTACCCAGGGCAGAGCAAGAGTAAACTGCTGAGTTTACTGGGGTGAGGCCAATCTCTTTTCATCAATGAAGGCTGAAAAAATGCAAAAGGTCACTTCTAGTTTTCACACTTAGAGAGTGATCTATTACACTTCCACAATCACTATTACTGTTCAAAGGTGAAATCTGTGGGTTATACGTGTTGTAACCCTTATCTGTTGTATATTGCATCTCAAACCCAGAACAATATCTGTCTATAAAATCCTCCATAGAAGTTGTTGCCGCTTTGTCTTGCTCTTTGGGATGTAGATCACATATTAACAGAGATTAGCATCTCATTAGCTGGATCCGATATTGTCCCGACAGGCATCCCAATCAGATATTGCTGTAGCACCCTTGTCTTTGTTTGAGCAATCAGAGTACTTGAGATGTCATGAGTGACTTTCACAAAGCAGACTTGCCACACAACCCTTGACCAGAGAGTTTTACACGGAGCCACTGGATCATAACCTGTGTTGTTATTTCACACTTATTCACCACTGCACACCTGCTCAGGTTTCCTCCAAAACAATCTGCCCTGGCTCATTAATCAGTTAGAAAGCTCTACCCTATATAGTGATGGTCAGCTGCAGACACGTGGGAAATTTTATCCGAGATGTTAGTGAGCAGCCCTGCTGAGAATGGGTGAACATCAATGTAGGCTCCCAGTCAACACCCCCAGCCATTAAAACTGATGTGAAACAGGAGGCTAGAATGAAATTTTAGAGTGAAAAAAATCAGGCTCTTCAGCATAGTGTAGTACCTGCTCCACCACAATAGAGACCAGATCCAGAGTAGTGCAGAGGGCAACTACTACTCAACTACTTTGCTAGGGGATGGTTGCACCAGCACTTCTGAGGTAACACAAAGGGACACAGGACCCTTGGGGCTTGTGGAACCTGGAGGAAACACACAGAGGAAACACACACAGGTGGCAAGACAGGGCCCAATTCAGTGGAAGATTCATAATTCCTCAAAGAGATGGGGTCAAATTGTAGTTAGGATGAGGTACTGGACTGAATTGTGAAGAAAATTCAGGAATCAGTATTTGTTGGATCAGAAAAACTAGAAATAAATGAAACAAAGCTCTACTTGCACTTCCCGTCTACACAAAGCTATGCAGCAATGACGATGGGCGCATCATCTTGGCTTGTTTCTGAAGGAGAAAGGACAATACGTAGACAACAGCACCCTCCACTGGGGCAGGATGCTTAGCACATCTGCAGCTGCAAGCATGGGTTCTCAGCATGCGGAGTGGGAGGGAAGCGAGGAGGACATTCTCCACCTCCTCTGACCAGTTACTTGTTCTTTGGGCTTGTCCTTCAAAGGCACTGCTCTCTCTTGTGAAGGAGGCTGGGATGTAGATTTTCACTAAGGATGGGAATTGGGGCAGCCTTCCTGCATGTCTTCTTCAGTTATTCATATGCTTCAGGGGGAAAGGTTTAGTCAAGCTGCTCCTACTTGAACATTACAACAGACTGTTTTAAACAGAAGCAGTTTCTGTTCAGCAAATATCTATCACACTTCATTCGTTGCTGGGTGTCTTCCTATTAGATAGTCACAACAAGAAGGAATAAAACAGGCTTTCCTTCCCTTTTCTCAGCTTCCTTACAAAATCATATACCCCACTGCAGTTGTAGTTCCGTCTGTGGGGCTGCGGATGTCAGGAAGGAACAGCTGCCCAACAGAAAGAAAAGTCTTCAAAGGCCCACTTGGTAAGAAATAGGCACTTATCCAGATTTAAAGAGTATGGACAGCCTTTAGCTGGGTAAACACATAGATCTATAGAAAGAGAGTCATGAAGAAAAGTGTCATATCCCCAAAGAACTCTGGCAAAGCCTTGAGAGGAGTTACTTGGCTGCAGGCAAGATGCCAATGAAAGTGGTCTCCTGACATGATTTTAATTCAGATGAGTCAGGAGTCAGGAAAGCTATAAGGTCACACGAAAGCCACGATGAAAGCATCCAGAGCTGGCTCCGGTGGAGGCAGAACTCAGTGAAAGCCCTGCAGGAAACCCAGCGTGTTGCTAACTGTGTTACTGTGAGAACAGAGAGCAGATCACGGCTTTGAATATCTTTCCAAGCAAGGCCAGAGCACTCTCAACCCACCAACTGACCACAAGAATGGAAATCTTATTTTTTTTAATGATATGCCTTAGACACCTCTGAATTTCCCTGGTGGGAGAGAGATCCTCCTTTCAAAACAAATTACAGCACATTTCACTTGTATGAAAACAACAGTGTCAGCAAGACTCTGGCTGTGTTTTTGGACTTCCCATATTCAGCATACGAAACCATGTAAGAAAACAATAATAGCTGTATTTTCTTAAATACTTTTAGGCAGACCATTGTTTTGGGCAGAGTTAGAAGAACATCACGATTCAGTACTGGTAGTGTCATGGCACATAAATAAAATTCTCACCGAGAGCATAACAATCGCTTTGTTTTGATGTGCACAGCTGAGCAAGAAGTCATCACCAAAATAAACTTGATTCAAACACACCAGAAATGTTTTTGTTTCTTTTCTTTTTGCTCTTTGCACTGAATTCTGTGGCATGCAATCTGCATAGACTAGAGATTAATATAACTATAAATATTCATTTTCAAAATATCTGTTGACTTATCTTTTTAGCCTTTTTTAACTCTGCCTAAATATTTTTCATTGCTCATTATTTTGTTTACAGCCATGTGATAAAAACCATGAGAAGTAGATGAGCACAACTCTAACTTGTTATGGGAAAGAATGTGAGATTTAATTTGCATGTTTGAATATAAGCTCTGCTTGGAAAGACTGAGCATGTGTGAAATTTCTTATCATAGAGGCCAAGGCATTTTTAAGGTGTAAAGTCAAGCATATATAATTAGCAGGGAGCAACACGGCATTTGGGTAGAAACCCCCTGGTGCATGAATGGGACCCTAGAGGCTTGCAAAGCCTGACCTTCCATTCTTCCAAGAACAGCATAATCATTACTGAAGTAATGATAATTGACAGTTCATGGACACACCTTAATTTTGTTTATATTTTAAAGCCTCCTCACATGGGAGGGGAGATATTCCCTGTCAGGCAATGCTTCCTCATTATTCTAATTTTAGTCTCATTAAGGAAATATTTCAAATCACCACTCCCTCCCATTGCTTACTTCCCTTCCCTACTTTTGCATGCTAGCAGTGATGCAAAGTCTTCAGGAATTTTCTATCCAGACATTAACTATCCTGGTTTCCTTAGAGGTATGAGATTCTCCCTCTCACACACTGTGGTACAATCTCAGGATAAACAGTGGTGGTATTGACAGAGGAGTCATGACTTGCCACAAAACTGCTCAGGGAAGGACATGGTCACCACAGTAAATCACCATACTGAGAGTATTCAGGTGGTATTCCAAGTCTGGTTTTGTCTTCACTACTAAAGAAGAGAGACATGAAAAGCTGATATCTGCTATTCTCAAAAAAATGCTAGGGAAGACAAAGCTCCTGTATTTTTCACTTCTAGGCAAGTTAGAAGTTTACCCCACAGGTAAAGCACAAAATGCTGAGCTCATCTTCCTACCAGAGGGTAAGAGATGCAGAGGTCTTGTTTCAACCAGGATTTTACAGCTTAGGTATCCCATGTTGGCTATCCACTGGGAAAAGTCCCACCTTTTTGGCTACAAAACTAAAACAGAAGTTTGCACCTCCAGTATCCAGTCAGTCTACTTGCATTATGACCTCAAACAAAACACAGTAACAAACAGGGCAGAGGCAACAATCTGTGGTCAATCACACTGAACAAATGTCATAATGTCACCAGGTTAAATAAAGGTCTAATTTAATATGGTATGAGCCATGCCCACACACAAGCCCGCTCATGGTTTAACATTGTGCTTTTGGGCACAAACAGCACGTGCTCTGCTGCCAGCTCTGATGCACATCTGTGTGCCTACGTGGATGCCCACAGCAGCGGCCAATGGCCAATTTATCCACATCATAAATACTGCTGAGTCCCCTTCACCCCCCTTCACACAAAGTAAATTCATCCTAATCACAGTTGGCTCTGGTGGCATTTTAAATTCCTTTTCTAGACTGCAGAAAGCTCCTTCTTTTTATTTTTAAATGAAAGTTAAGTTCTTATGCAACCAAACTCCAAGACCAAACTTTAAAGAACAATGCTGCTGACCTAAAGGCATAATATGAACCACTGGAGACAGCAAATCCATCACCACTGAATCAAGGCTTAGCTAACTTTGGATTATCTTCCCACAAGTGATTTCTTTATTGTTCTCATGAAAGTGACTTCTAAATTAATGAGAAATACCCTGGGTGTTTATCCTATTGAGCTCTTTCTCTTGCTGCCTGAAAAAAAAAATTAATCATTGTTTAATTAATTATTTAGTCAGGTCCCTTTTGCAAAGAAATATCTTCATGCAAGCGGCTCTCACCACCGGACTTAAACAAAATCAGCAGTCCTATCTCTTTTGATTTAATAGGAGATTACAGACTAAATACCACTTTATTATTACATACTAAACAAACACAAAAAGGAATAGTTCATCCAGGGGAAAACAGCAAGTTGGGAAGATCTGGTGTTATTCGCCTTCTACTGTCATCAAGGAGGACACTTGAGACTTGGAACGGCAGGCCTGTCATCACCACAGGATGCAGCTCTCATTAAAAGGGAATACTATTTTTAAAATATAACACAGATGTCTTAGCAGAATTCTAAACAGATGTATGATAACACACAATCCACACATAAATAGAAATGGCCAAGGGCAAAACAACACAATTGGGCAAAAAGTGAGACTCTTCTGTTTTGTTTTGATTCTTTTTGTAAATAAATATTGACTAATGTAATGCGAGAGCATTGCAACCGCATCCCCCCCACTAAAGGTGAGTGACTGAGACTGATATATCAACTTTTCTCATTGTTGCATTTCTTGGCTCAGGTGCACCTTGAGAAAAGTCCTTCCCAAGTGTACTTAGCAGCTGTTCTGAAGCCACCAAATTGATGAGTAACAGCAGTGCCAAGTCTTGACTACGAACAAAGAGGATATGACAAGAGATTGCAGTGGTGCTTAGGTGACAAGCCTTGTGGAACAAGTACATCTGAGGGACATTTGGGACAGGCAAAGCAATTCAACCAAGCAGTGAACTTGGATGACAATAATTCATGTTAAAACCTGTCAGCATCCAAAGGTATGATACTGTCTGAGAAGTGAAGCTATCAGCCTCAATCTTGTGTTCCTCCTGTTTAAAAGCATGAGCTCTGCTTCACTTCTGAAAGGCAGCAGAGCAGCCCCTTGGAAGGACAGAGTACACAGTGTACACAAACCACCTCCTCACTCACTGCAATTTTCAGTGCTTTTGTTGTTGATTTCTCTCCTCGGCCTCACAGAGAGGAGCGAGTCCCTACCCCTCACCATGGCTGCCCTACCACTCACCCTAGATAAAGCAAGGGTCTCTGCAGAAGAGATTATCCAGCACATGGGGCAGAGTAGAAACTGCCCCATCCCAGGCAACCACTTCTCTTAAGATCTATCTCGGGGTGGGGAGGGAGGGGCAGGGAGGGGGGATGGTTTCCTGCCTCTTCACATCTCTTCTCTTTGCTCATCTGTGTCTCCAGGTTTCTCCTGTGTGAAACAATCAACTTTGCAATATGATGGTTTTCTGACCAGGCTCCACCTCAGCATGAAGTTGTCAGAAGTTTATAATTCGCCTACAAAATGTCCCAGGACTTTCCACATTACTCCTCTCTGCTTGGAGAAAGGCATGCAACATCAGTCCACGCTAATCCTTATTTAATCTTCATGCCAATGATGCTGCAAGGCCAGGATACCTCCAGATCTGGGGATGAAAACCTGGCTTTTGAGACTCTTTCCCCATTTCAACAGCCCACTTATGCCGTCCCAAGGCCATGCCTCCATGTTGCTCTCAGTCAGAAAGCCCTGGAATTTCTCTGCTTTCTCTGAGCTCAAGGCTGGCTGGGCAGCCAGGGCTGCACTTTTCATCAAGCTCAGAGGAAGCCCTGACCATACTGGTGGTGGGTGGACAAAGCTGAAAGCTTTCGCACCCCTACAGTTCTGAAAAGCCAGGTGATACAATTCATAAGAAGCCAGGAAGTCCAGAGACAAAGCTGTGTTTAACCAGACACATTGCCTCCGACTTTCCTGTTCCCAGATTTAGGCAGCACACCACTGGTACTCCCATTTTTTTCACACAGAAATCCACATTCACAACATCTCAAAGGGAATAATGATCCCTACCAGTCAACTTCAGGAAATCAAGATGTGCTCTGCTCCCCATCTCCTAAGGCTCTTCACCTCTTTCCCTACTTCTGCCCCTCGTTTACTCACCATGAGCATCAGCTGCTTGGTGCAACTCATAGGGAAACCTCAGCAGCAGCATCTCTCACCTGAAGGAGGTCTGAAGAGCGGGGTGAGGAGGGGGAAGAGGAATCAGGTTACCAGAAAATCTGTCTTTTGTTTTCCAAACTGTAGTATGGAAAAAGAAAACAATATTGAGCTTCAGTTGAAAGTAGAAAGTTTTAATTCAAAACACTCTCTCTGTCATTGACTGGGGAAGGCATGTTTTCTACAACTAATAAGTTCTATATCTTTTAAGGGAATGTATAACTAATAAGGTTTTAAAGTAAACTTACTTTGTAAAAGACATTTTAATATCAGCAAATTGTAATTTCAAAGCTAGCTGTTAATTATTAAACTTGAGCATGTATCCAAGGTTATTTCTGTTCCTCAACATCAAGCTGTTGGATTAGTGCATTAAGATAAAATATGCTGGTTTATTTGTTATTGAAAGGGTATTTTCCCCTAGAAATGTGTACTTCTTTTATCTTTATAGAGTTATATTAAGAGAGAGAAAGAAATGGGCAAACATCTCTTAGTATGCAGTTCAGCTTTATCTGCAGCCCAATGGACTAACTTTATTTGTATGCATTAATTTTATTTGTTGTTTCAAACATTATTTGTTATTTCATAAATATATATAAATGTACAATCCATGTGCTAACTTATTTATAATTAACATCTTTCCCATCCTAGGAAAAAAAAAATCTAGAGTCCCAGGAGAGAGGAGAGGGAAGGAAAGGACATGGGAGGGCCAGGTGGTGGCAACTGCTTTCCTGGGAAAATGGAGGTGCAGAGACATCTCAGGAGGTTGGGCAGAAGAGGAGGAACAATGGAGAAATGGGGCTGCATGGAAGGTCATACTGCTGTTGATACTTTTAGAGGTTGGAAGAAGTGAGGGAAAAAGGAAAGAGTAAACACAACTGCTTCCCAATGATACTACCACAGCACATCCCCTTGCTCAAAAAGGATGGCAGCAGCAATCCTAGCACTGCACTGGGCTGTCCAGTGGTGGACAGTCATGGATTGCCCAAGAGCCAGCCTTCACATCAGCTGGACAGGACAGGCAGAGCATTCTTCCTGGGCCATCCTGCCCCACACAGCCCCCAGCATGAGCACCACGAACTGCTCTCCAACCTCATCTCCCCATAGCTACAGGAGAGACTCAGCCCCCAGGGCTCCTGTCTGGTAACTCGCCAGCACCAGGGTTAAGGAGCCCCAGAGGGCTGGTTGTCTGAATCACTCTGAGTTTTGGCCCAAGGTACTCTCAGAGTGATAGCATTAAGATAGGACTGACTGTAACCAGTTTGGGGCTTCCCAGTCCAAGATAAGAGTCCCTTGAGGGGCCACTGAGGTGCTGAAGGGACTGGAGTACCTCCCCTGCAAGGAAAGTCAGAGAAATGGGGCTGTTCAGCCTGGAAAAGAGCAGGCTTAGGGAGAGTCTCATGATGTGTATAAATACCTGAGGGGAGGGTTACAAAGAGGATGGAGCTGGGCTCTTCTCAGTGGTGACCTGTGATAGATCAGAATCAATGGGTACAGACTGAAATACAAGAAGTTCTCTCTGAATGTCAGGAAACACTTTTTCACTCTGAGAGTGACCAAGCACTGAGACAAGTTATCCAGAGAGGTTGTAGAGTCTCAGTCCTTGGAGATCTTCAAAAGCCATCTGGACATGGTCCTGAGTTACTGGCTGTAGGTAGTCCTGCTAGAGCAGAGAAGGTTGTTCAAGGTGACCTCCAGAGGTGCCTTCCAGCCTCAACCACTGTGTGACACTGCCCTTGCCAGTCTGTAACAGAGATAACAGGCTGCAGCCACATTGCACATCATACCAGGGCCATGTCTCAGCTGGGGCACATAGGACCTTGCTCCATCGGCACTTTGCTTTCGTATCCAAGAGAGAACTGGGCACAGAGGAACTTCCCTGTGCCTGCATTTCTCCTGGAAGGAAGCCCCAGAGGAACTGCAATGTGCTTGTCCAAACTCCAGCCCGGCTCAGTAGCAGAGAAGGTAAAATTCACTGACTGGTGTCGTCGTGGCTGGTGATCCCACTTCACTCAGGGTTTCTGGATGCTGCACCAGCACTGAAAGAGCTGACAAACGCAGGTGCTTCATGTCAGCCACGCTTAAGCCACCTGACAAACTAGCTCCTTCTCCTGAGGGACAAGCTCCCACGGCTGGCACACCCAATTTTCTAGTCAATGTTTCATCATTACTTTTAAAATATACCTTCCAGTTCATAATAATAAATGGAATAGGCTTTCAAAAGAGAGGTTGCTGCAGAAAAGAATTTCTCATATATTATTGCACACAAGTATTTGAGCCCCTCTAAGGCAGGAGTAATACTACAGGCAGTATAGAAAAATCTTTGAATGCCTTTGTACTTTCATATACTGTAAGTCTTGGTTAAAAAAGTGAAGTGCTTTTTCCAAAAAATTTACCCGGGAGATTAAGACCTGGGAAAAAAAGGAGCCATCTATCCTTTAATATGTGGGGTTTAATTTAATTTTTAAACCATACAAAATTGAATTATACATACTTTTTTTTTTATATTAACTCAGTCTTAAATGTACTAAAAATATAAAAGGGAGTATGGCATCGTAAAAGGAAGACATTTTCAGTGGGGAGAAAAAAAAAACAGAGGAAGTTAGTACCCACCCAGTGAAAGGTTAAAGGCTTGTCACTTGAGGAATTTTTATTGTTTATACACACATGTATTCCTTCGGCTAGGGCGGTACACCTAAATGGCGTTCTTACTTCCTCTCCCTGTGCTCAAGGTCTAATAATACAAATAGAATTAGAGATAAATATCATTTTTGTGCTTGTTTTTCATCCCTGGCAAGTCTGCAAAGTGATCTCTAGATAAAGTTTCAGGGCTAAAATAAATTCACACACTTTGCAGAAAGTCTAGATGGGCTGCAGAAGTAGTTACAACGAAATGTCATCTAATTACAGGAAATACGCGCTTCCTATCCAGACCCCATACCAATAGCCTGTGCCCCATCTTTTTCCCTTAAAGGGAAAATCCCAGACTTCAGGCATTAAATATTCTTAGGCTGGAGTGGGCTTGGGAGGCAGCTGTAGACCACACACCGCTGTTTCTAGAGGCTGCCTTGAGCAGAGGGAGAGAGGGGGTCACGCACCTTGCCTGCAAGGGATGGCTCGCCCTGGCTCTTTGTACTTTGCTCCCTGCATTTACACAGGGCTTGCCACAAAGATGGGAATAAATTGGTGCTTTTTGACACAGGAATGATACCTGCTGCAGCCTCGCAGGGCACCGACAAGCAGGCCTGACACCAGCATTTCACTACCACGGTCAGAATTACAGTGAGTGACAGCCAGAAAATTGTTAAGCATTTCAGCAAGATTGGGGTAGAGCTCTGATTAATATTTAAGCACCTGTGTTTGCAGAAGCAACGTTCTTATTTGCTTTAAAAATACTTCTCATTACAGTGTAGTCCAGCATTCATAAGGCAAAATATAGCCATGTGGCATTTGTGAGTAATCCTATGCTTTGTTTTCTTGTTTGAGACAATTTTCATAACCATGTGGAAGTATCTCGGTAATTCACACTGTAATTGAACTGGAACTGCTGGATTAAGACAGTCTGCCACCATCAATGCCTACCTGCAGAACCATTTTACTTCAGGACCTACCTCACAATGGAATACTGTGGAAATTGACAATTTTCTGATTGCAATTATTGGCTGCCGGTGCTGGAATGGCAGGAGACTGCCCTGAGTCTGTGAGTTTCTTCTGTTTCTGGCTCTTACTGCCATAAAACACCTCAACCATGAAGAAAAAAAAATTGGTCTCATAACCTTGAATTATATCTCCGTCTGCAACAAAAACATCGAAAATTTGAGGTGAAGGTATGGAAAGATATTGAAAGTAGAGTTATTTTCCTAGTTTAGGTGGGAGTTCCTGGAATTCAAACAAACTGAACTCTTCTCAAAATAGTAAATGGTCTGAACCCAAATGTGGAAAATACTAGACCTGAAGTATTGGTCTGGAAAAAAATACATGAGATAAGACTGGAGCACAGCTTAAAATGGGCAGGGCTCTTCCTTGCTGGTACCTGTGCAGTAAATCTCTTGTGCCATCAACTGTTTGAAACCTTGGGAGCTTTTGCTGGTGAGCCGTAGGAGTTACAGAAAGTGACCTTAAAGAAGAATCACAATGACAAATTTTCACCATCAGTGCCAAGATGGTTGCACTTCTATCTCTGTGCAAAACACAAAAAGCAAGGAAATTAATTCTGCAATTCACTGTTGAGATTAGCCAGGTTATGGATAAAATCCTGGAAATTAAAATGCAGTGAAATCTAATGGACATACCGGTGCCAAGCCAGGTCAGTGTCAGGTGAGAACTGTGTGCATCTAAGAACGAAATTTTAGGTGTGTTGCAAGCTCATATATTTATCTTGTAATTGGAAAAGGATCCAGGGTTCAGTGACCGAGGTAAACTGGAATGGGGTTAACACATTAAACTCCAACTGCTTCTACTTTCAACCACTGTCATTTCTGATGTGGGGCTGCAAGGATTATACATTAATTATCAAAAATGGATGTTCTGAAATTATCAAATATGCATGTTCTGAAGAAAGATTGTGCAGGTGATATGTGGGAATAGACTTGGTATAAAACCCCACATCTTTTTGGGCGTCAATAGGAGGGTGTTCGTTTATATCAGCTGAATTTCAGACCGACTGTCTGCAGAGTAATTTTTAAAAAGGGTGTGAAATATGAACCTTCTTAATAAAAGGGTGGATTTACTTATGATAGTTCATATCTGCTTTACTTTCTTGCCACTAGTAAATCTGTCAAATGAGTTTTCAAGGCACTCTCTAAATTCACCACTGCAGGAACCTAAAGATGATTTCATGTATCTTAAAGCACTGTGCATTACTACTAAAGTGGTAGAGGAAGCTATAAACAAAATTCAAATGATTTCAAAAATACCATTATTTATCTTAAAGCTGTCACTGTAGCACAGGAGAGAACGTTTCTACTCAACCACACGTGGCATCATGCAAAGTTTTTATAATAAAAGAGTTAAATGGCTACCAGCGAGCATAAACCAGCATACTGTGGATCAGTTCTTAACAGAAATAGAAAGCAGAGTGAGTTTTGTGCTTGGAAATATTCCATGAATGAGTCCAACATAGTAATTTCATTTGATAAAGGAGATGTCAGTCTGTAATTCATAAGGCACTTCAGTTCTGTGAGCATTAAAAACCGAGCCAGTTTAAAAGATTGCATATATTAAGGTCCTGGTCCCTTAGTCAGGCAAAATAAAATATTTTGCCTATGTCAAAGAAAAGCTTTGCTGTAAGGCTTCAAGACTGTATTGTAAGGGAGAAATATTGCCCTCTCCTCAGGCAGTAAAAGCCTGGTATTCAGTGAGCCAGTATGCTTCTGAAGTATGAACATGACAGGATTTCCGAGCAAGGAGTAAGCAAAGCCATTTTGGAGACCCATCTGCACGCTGACAGGAGTCTGAGAAGGGGAGTCTTCTGAATCACAGTGCACTTTAAAAAAACCTTCCTTTCTTAACTGCAAGACTCTGCTTTGCCTAAGTACCCCTTTCAAACCTTGTTTTGAAAGGTAATTCATAAGGAGTGTTCACACATGACTAACAGCATGGGGTTGCTGCTTTCATCGACCCTTGAAATATAATCACTCAAAACTATAAAACAGCTTCTGCTGAAGAGAATGGATTTGCCTGAGGAGAGATGATTTGCACACCAGGGCCACCTGTCAACACCCCAAACCAGCATGAGCTTAATCCCTTCACAAGTAGCTGTGATGTGCCCTCTTGGAAAACTATCGAGTGGCCAAAGGACATAGCTACCAAATCTAGACAGAGCATGTGAGCACAAATGCTTCTGCCTTCACCCACAAAGAAGTTAGGAGGCAGTCACTCAAAGCAAACCAAAGGTGTTGACCTACCTGACCCCTTTCCAATCATAAAAGCTTGCACAAAATGAGTTTACAGGCTATGTTTGGACGTGTATAATTGGGAAACTGTCTTTAAGGAACCTGTGAAAAAATTACCCACAAGTGCTAGCTTTCTAGAAAAAGCTAGGTCTTCCTTACCCCAGAGAGAGGTTTCACGTCACAGAAAGGGCTTCTTGCTCCACTGCCTGCACCACCTGACTGAGCTGGTACAGAGCCAATGCAGGCTGCTACTGAACTGAGAGGTAGCTTCTGCGTGTTCAATTCAGAAAACAATTCAGTGAGAGGGATCGGCACATAGAAAAATAAATTTCTGATGCCCTCAGAGATAGCTATGTATCCAAAACTTCCTTTAAACTCTGTATTGAAGGAAGCTGAGCAGCAAATAATCAAGATACAAATCCACATTTAGCCAACAGGGAGCTGAAGGGCAGTGTGCTGACCCAGGACTTTCTGGTCTGACTTCCATGCAGTATCCCAGCCTCTGTGAGCAGGAGAATAGAACTTCCGAGTCTGAGACTGGAGGACACAACAGATCGCTTGGGTGAAAAAAAAAATGAGGTGCTTAGGTATTGTGGCATGAGGCCCATGCAGGGAGGTTATCTGCAGCAATATCAGTGTTTCTGATGTCTGTGCCTTTTAAACTACACTGGTTGAAAAATAAATTAATCACAGAGTCATTTACTGCCAAACTGTCCTGCAAAGCTGAGGAGGCACAGCCAAGCCCTTCATATTGTAAGATGATCTGAAATACAGAGGATAGTTTACTTCTGTAATTGTCCTGAGGAATAACTGTAACACAACAAACATTTCTATGATTAATGGTATTTCAGATAATAGCATATACTGAAAATAGAATATGTTGAGAAATATGAGAAACTCTATGTGATTTGTTCCTCTGTTTCTTCATTCAAATGTTAGAGGCAGTTTTAGGCAGTTAAGATGACAATGAGGAATGAGACTGCAGAGTACCAGCCTCAAGTACGTTGCAGTCTTAGTGGGGAAGGCAAAATCTGGACGTGAAGAAAAAAAAGCCTCCAGTCTTAGTTGAAATGCAGCTACTTTCTTTCCATCACCAATTTTGAAAACACTAAAGGATTTCCCCCCTCTACTCCCCAGAGTGGCCTACTCCAGGTAATTGTGTTCATATTGAAATTAAGTTCTAGTAGGGAAAACCCTACAAGCTATGAAAAGCTTATGATGTCATTGTATTATTTTTAAAACTTTTCCTCCATCACTTAGCTACGAAGTGTCAAGTCTACTGTGCTCTGGTTTTCTTCACAACTTTTCAGTAAATCACTCCTGTTCCACAGTAGGTACTTAGCAGGATAAAAACAGAGTCAATCTCATACACAAACCCTTTCTTTTTAGTGATTTTCCAAAGCCATTGATTGCAGTGTTTTCTTTATCACTGAAACTCAATGCATTTCTATCCCCAAAAGATTTAAGTGAAAGGGATAATAAATAAGAATAATTCTCCTGATTTTATATAAAAGTCATGACTTAAAAGGATCACAACATGATTTGTTGTTTAGTAGGTATTACAGACCAGATTTAAACTGTGTTATAATCAATGGAAATCTTTCCTTGGGGCTTAAATTGGCTCCATATCAAGACACACAAAGAGATTCTCCTCTCTCCTCCTCAGCACCTCAGAAATCTCTCAGGTTAAATGCATAAGCACTATTACACCAGCTGCTGTAGCTTCCCAGTTTAGAGAAGGGAGATGGAAGTGGCACAGCTCAAGCAGCACAACGCCATAAACTCACAGATGCCTACTCTCTGGGAAAAGGGCACACAGAAATTGATGGAACACATCTATCCCACATATACAAACTGTTTTGAAAGAGCTGCTATCAGGCTGTAAAACCAAGCAGACAAAATAGCCCAGGACTGAACTGGGAGTGCTTGCACATCCTCACAGTGGGGCTTCATCAGCCCAGTGCCACCACAGCTCTGCACCCACCCACACAGCTGGGAGCTCTCTGCCCACTCCTCCCAGCACTCCCAGCTCAAGGCTGCGACCCAGGCAGCTCGTGTCTGCCTGCACCTCCTGGTGTGCAGGATTACTGCAAGAGCAGCACTGCACAGCCAAGGCTACCTGCCTTCTTTACACAGGTTCTGCTTGAACTGACTTGGCAGCTCTTTCACCTTGGTGCATGACCAGCACAAGGTTCATCCCAGCAGGCATGAAAAAGCAATTATATGAAGTGGCCTGACCCCTCAAATCAGTTGTCCTTCGTTCTGACTTCGTTCCTCACATCTTATGCTTGTATCACTTTCCCACTTAGCCTCCTGCTGACAAAATACCTGTTTGCTCTACTCCTCCCGGCCAAAACTTTTCCTGCAGCATCCTGATGAGAAACCCTGGTATGCTAATTCCTCCTCATCTTCCTCCACAAGGACTAAGTTACTGGATTTCACTTTGGGGTAAACACCTGATAAATGGCCAAGCCTGAGACCAGGACACCTTTGTCCCTACAATTAACTTCCTGTGTGCCAGGCAAAGAGCAGCTCCATCCCACACCCATCTAGGAGGAAAGCTCCACAACCTCCACTCAAACTTCTGGAACCAAAGAACAGCTGAGTGTAGTACTCACTTTCTGTTCCCCTTACACTTTTAGCCACTGTTTGCATCTTTTCGCCTCACATCTAGAATTTCAAATGTTTTTTCCCAGTCTTTACTGTATCATTCCTTATAAACAAGTAAATAATAGAAATGGGGAAAATTGTTCTGAAAAGAGATTTTTTTCTTCCCCTCTAAGAAAAATTGTAATATTGAAACAAGTTTGTATTGTACAGAATGTGACCAGTCATTTTGTTCCAGAAATTATCACATTATATTCATTAACCACAGGACAATGGTGCCTCAAGGTTAGTGCCCAAGGTCTGGGAGTTTAGAATTTAGGTGACAGCAATTGCATGAGCCATGAAAAAGACCACACTCAGTTAAGCCCTGTTTAACATGCTGCCTACGTCTGCATGGCAACAATGAGGGCATTATGTCCAAATCCTGTGATAACATCCACATCTGAAACTGAAATCCTACATTTAAATGATAAGACGGTGATGAAAGCCACAGACTGCATGACAAAGCAGCACCTGCAATCTCAGTCCTAAACTCTGAGCTGATGGGAGACGGACCTGCATGCTAAAGGAACAAGGAGAGTATCCATCACTTTTATATCCTATATTCATGACACAGAGGGAGGATACTACATCTGAACAAATAATACAGAATGATCTCGGTCTCTGAATACCTCGTGATTGAAAGGAGTGGGCATAATAGATGCACAGAGCTGCAGGCCACAAAAAGCAGTAATTAATCGACCCAGCATTTTAAAAGTGGCTAATGCTCATCCACCTAGTCTTGTACTGGAACCAGTACCTTGTACTGGAAGTACCTATTCCAAAGAGGCGATACGAACATCAGAAAGATGAGGAAGAAATTTGTGGGGGTTTTGCTATGTTGTTACCAGAGCTCCTAGTTCAAAATCTGTGTTTTATTTGCTGTCTCCGCTGGTATAATTTTAGCTTCCAGCTATAAGATCATGTCACACGCTTGTCTAGACCTCATTACTCTCTCTCCTTGAAAGAACTTCTCCACTGTAAACCTGTCACCTCTTGATTCTCATTGCTGATAAAATAAACTGAGATACTTAAGTCTTGTTTCAACACCAGATCCCTAAGCCCTCAAAAAACATTCACTCTCCCTTCATTTATGTTTCAAAAAATCCTTTCGAAACAGCAGACATTGGAAGACACTGCAACAGTCTCACTGTGGGTCACATAAATTAACAGCTTAATTATAGCTGAGTTAATCATATTAACACATAGGTCACAAACTATTAACTAATCAGTAAATACAAGTATTACCTATATTTCACATATATTTCACCACCCCTGAAGTAAAACCAAGTCCTGTTTCCTGTATATCGTCCTTCTCTCTCTTTCCTCACCTCCTTTGAGAGAGATTTTAATTTCTGAATTCCAGTGATTTCTTGAGACCACTACTGCACTCCACCAAAGCCTGTTTATACCTTTAACTATCACTTATTAAAACCAAAAAAGTCCCAATTTCCAACAGTGTTAAGACACTACAAGTTTAATACTTATTTCGTCTATGTTTATGTTTGCATGCTGCTTCCACTCCCATCTTTCACTTTTTTCTATAACAGAAAAAACCTTTGTTCTTCATCAGCCAATTGTATTACTCCCGGGTTTCATTCATATCAGTGAAAAATAACAGGTACCAGGAAAGCTCATGAGCTATTCTGATCATTTTTAAGAATGGTTTTCTTCTATATCTCAAATTTAAACTCATTTTCCTTAATATTAGTCTGAAAAAGCACCACTTTTATGTCACAAGCTGAGATGTTCTGCACGACAACAGTAATTACTGTATGTAATAAAGCACTTAATAATCTCTATTATGATGTCTACTGAGACTCATTATGTCTCAAAATAAAGTCTTAGCCCTCACAGTAGTATTTTGCAGCTCTATAAATCTTGATGTTGACATCAGCAGTAGTCAATGGTCATGACTGAGATTTCGATGGCATGGATACAGAATACAACTGAAATTAAAAGAAAGCTGAGTAAATATGGAAAAACAAACAGCTCACTGGGGCAATTTTTTCACATTAATCTGTAGATGACAAAAATCAGGCTGATCTTTGGTTCTTCCCCTTTGGTGACACGCATCAAAATTAGTCACACATCTGGATTTGAAATGTTGGTCTGAATGACCAACAAAGAATTTAGAAAATACTGTGATGTTTCTAAGTTGAATTCTACTATTGAGGAGTGAAAATTCCCGTTAATTTTAATGATCTCATAAATGCACAGTCCAGAACCTCTCAAATCAGCAAAATTAAAGTTGCAGCATTCTCATGGTTTACAACATTTCCAGTGACCAGCTCATCCCCCTCTTTTCATAATGAATGCCACTTCCCTTCTGTTGGTTTTTAGGATTTGGTTGGGGTTTTTGTTTGAGTGCTTTTTGTGAAAGTCATCTGTAGCAAACTTCCTTTTCAAAAATCTCCCTCGGGAGCCTAAAAACTGAAACTGAAACTCTGTTGCATGCCCCATGCAAGAGAGGGAAGCAAAGACACAAGATCATTGAGTAGAGAAACTTTGGAAAAGCAGCTGATTCCACTCAAGACCAAAAGATCCTTGCCATTTTCTACTGACTTTGCTAATCAGGACAAAGCAATTCAGATGTAAGAGCTCATTTATAATGTCATCCTTCAGGTCAGTCTCAGACAAACAGTGCAAAGCAAAAGCACTTTGCTGTTCAATGAATCATGTTGTGGGTTTTGAATATGGAATGTGAATGAGCTTGCTGCTGAAGGAGAGCAATGGGCAGGAGCCCAAAGTGTCAACAAATGGAGAAGTAGGTGTGAAAAATGAGGTTGTTTGTGAGCCTGGTGAATGGAGAATGAATGGTCAGCAGGATGAGAATGAACAAAAGTGAGAGATCGCTCGGCTAAAAAGCGGCAGTGTTTTCTACAAAATGCCAAGATGAGTATCTGAGGAGCAATCTACTGTCTCTTCTCCCCAACAATCACAAACCAGGTGGGCTTAAATCACTAAGTTGCAGAAAACTGCATCGAAAGCAAGCATTACTAAGAAGGGAAGGTGCAACTGCCACCATTTTGGGCTGTCCAGGGTGAAACGCTCTGACGGGCAGATACCTCAAGGGCTTGGAGTCTCAGCAGTTTCTGAAAACAGGATGCATTTAACGCGTCCCAGTTGGAGCACCAAAACAATGAGGCTTTGTTGCTGCTGACAGACAGAAACAATCAGTCACGGATAAAGGAATAAATGTGAACAAAGCAAGCCCCTTGTTTCTGCAAAGAAATCTATTTTTAGGTGCAGAATTCAACATCGTGGCATACAGCCAGGTTTCAGCAGACGAGCGCGTGAGCAAATGTGCGCGAACAGGTAACCACTCTGATCCTGAAGGAATTTCCCCTTAACTTCACTAAGAGCAGAAATGGATGCTAAAGGCTAATTCTCTGGCCTGAATTCTTCCAATTCTCTGAGCAGCTGCAATAATTTGACCTGTGAAGTACAGAGGTGAGAAATGATATCATCATTCAGCCCCAAGGATTTTGTGAGCCCATCTGACTCAGAAAGAACCAAAGATATAAACATTTTCTAAGCTCCGACCATGCAGCTGATCCTCATAATGCTGTCAGTGCAGAAGACTTGAGAGACAGCAGTTCAAAGGTCATAAAATCAATACACAGAAAGTCATCTCACAGAAAAGCCAATAGGAGAGTACCTGTCCTTTGTTTCAGAACAGGAGAGAAAAGCTCACATCCCTGATGGTTTCTGTTGCTTTGAAAGGCCAGAGGGGCATCTTTGGCTTTATACATCCAGCTCACTTTTGCAATCAGTGCCATCTGCAGACACCATAATAAGATCAGTTCTTAAACCCAGAGGTAAACACTGTTTCTCCTGGATGATTTACAAGCGAGGAATGAGAGAGGTGCTATCTGATTCTTGAGCCTTCTGGATGGACCATAAGCAGGACTCCTCTGCGCAGGCTACAAAAGGAGCAGAGCTTGGGTGCCTATGGCTAAAACAGACGGTTTTAGCTCCAGCTGGCTGGGTGAAACCACACAGGCTGCAAACATAGCCCGAATAAGCCCTGTAGCACAGCAGGGCTTAGGAGAAGCACAATATTCATTCACTTCCACCCCACAGCTGTGGATGCTTTCAGGACTCTACTCAAACCCTTCCAAGGATAAAATACGGTTGCATAGCACTTCTCCAACTGACAATCTCTGTTGTGGGAAATGTCACTGGATGGATGTCAATCATTTAGTTTACAGGTGGTTTTCCATCTGGACCTGGACTGTTCTGCATGGTGGCCAAAACTGCATGGGCAGGATGTCACGACCCACTCAGGAAGGGGTACGCTGTTCATTACAAATCCTCATCAGGCTGAACAAAGACACCAGTCCACGTGTCAGGGATCTCATATCTTTTTTTATATAGTTGCCTTAACTCCAGAAACTAGCCCACTATGTAATCAGAGAAGTGTTGGCTAACGAGCTCTCAACTTTTACAATTGCCTTTAACATGCTCTCAGTCCTCACAGTGAACTTCAGTACGGAGAACAGAGTAAGAATATGATAGCTGCACTTTGCCAAGAAAAAGCAAGGGAGGAGAGAAATTAAGATGGAAAAGGGAGAAAGAGAAAGAAAAAGATCACCAGTTCTTAGACCCCATGTTGGTCCTGCCACCATGGATAGTCCAAATCTGGGGTCAACAGAGAGAGAGAAAGAGAAAAAGGGACCGATCCACTTCCTTTTCTAGTTTTTCTGGTGCACATCTCTTATGTAAAATAGGTTTTTCGCACCACTCGGGTTACATTGTTTGTGCAGGCACAGACAGCTCTTTAGAGCCCTCCAGGAACTGAGCTGGGATGAGGGGAAGTCAGTGAAGGCACGCTGAGCACAAGCCTCAAGGCAGAAAAGGAAGCTGGCTGAGAACAGGGCTGCCTCATCTCCACAGGACCCTCTCTTCCACGAACAACTTTCCTCTCGCAACAGTCAAATTGTTTGAGAATAAAACATGCTGACCTGCTTATGCCTGGTCCTCCACACAAGATTACCCCGGAAATCGTGTATTTTCTTCTTGCATGAGGTGGCAACCATAAGCATAGAAAAATGAACTGTCATGCTGCAGGTGAAGGGAAAATAATGAAAGACCGACAGAGAGGATAGAGAAAGATATGATACACAACTTGCTATAGTGTAAGAAATCCCAGCAACTCAGTTTAGGTTACAAGCCTAGGTAACCATTTGGGTGCATAATGGATTTACTGAAGTGTCCCTTTCCCAGCAACCTCCCTGTCTCCAAACCCCACAGCCTAATTTCTTTTACCTGTTAAGACCCCAGTATAAAGTCTCCCACAGAAAATTTTGCCTATTTTCAGGTCCCAGCTACAAGTAATGCAACTAACCTGGGCATACCAATTATTCCTCTACAGTGTTTCGAGTGTTCTTGAGGGGTTATGGGCTGTAAGTGTGAAAATGTGGTGCTCTAGTAGCACCTGTACTTTAAAGAAGCTTGAGGGGAAAAAAATCCAAGTGTTGTAGCTAAAGAGGAAGATTCCATTAACCAACAGAACAACAGAAATGTGCAGGAGTGTCACTTGCATTCAGCTGGCAGTGGAAACTACCCTGTTTGCTCTGTGTCAAGGTTTAGAAATGGTGCTCCCCAGTTTAGTGCTCCCACTGGGACTCTCCAAACTACATGCCCTTCACTCACTCACTCCTCCTCCCTCTTCCCCTTCCCATGCAGCAGGATGGAGAGGAGAATTGAAGCCACAAAAGGTAAAGATCACGGGTGGAGAAAAGAACAATTTACTGGAAACAGCAATGAGATCTGAAAACAAACAATTACAGCAACAATACTAATAACAAGGGCGTGCAAGAAACAGAGGATTTGCACACAAGTTCTCACCCCTGACAATACCCAACCTCTCCCTCCACCACACTACACCAATCCAGAAGGGATCCCTTTCTCCATCCCTGGAAAATGACCTGAGGTGGTACAGAACAACCTCTGGGTCCTAGCCATGGCCCCTCCTGGACACTGCAAAAATTAACCCTGTCCTCCCGAACCAGGACACCCTGTTAAATGCATAATGAGCTCAGGAGTATCTATTTGTGCTTGCTTCCCTCACATATTTAGTCAAAGGAATAGAAGCAAAAACAATCATTGTAAAAGTGCAGTACCAAGAAATGCATTTTTTAATTTAAAAAAAAATAATTGATCAGGAAAAAGAAACAATATCCATATGATCTCTCAATAGAGATTCATGTGATCTATATGAATCTCTATTGATCCACAGCTCACCACACTTTTGGCTTTGAGATACCTCTGAATAATTTCCTGCTGAGCAAAAAAAGGATGGTTGAAAATGCAGCGGGGTACTCACAGGCAGTATGTGGTGTACAGTAATGTTAATCCAGCTTTGTTACAAAGCATTCCTCCAGATTTTCACATGCATATATTACACCAGTGTTTTATATAGATCAATTTGCACAGGACATTCACATGAAATTATTTTCGAGACAAAAGGGATGAGGAGATGCTTTTTTAACACTGGAGTATAGCTATCCAGTAATTTGGAGTCACCTCCTATCAGAAGGTATATCCATCCATATGTGTGCATGCATGAAGGAATGAAAGAGCAGAGAGAGAATGCTCCTAGCAAAACTGAAAAGCTCCATGTTGAGGTGAGATGCACTGAAGAGTAAAATTTCCAACCTTAGATGGGCTCTGAGCAACTGGGTCTAGTGGGAGGTGTCCCTGCCCACAGCAGGGGGTTGGAACAAGACGATCTTTAAGGTCCCTCCCAACCCAAACCACTCTGTGAATCTGTGATGATTCTGTGATTATTTTATATTAAAGGATTTTGCAAGCTTTTCCCTATGAGTCTCTTATAACCTTACAGAAACTATTCTGCATTGCAGAGGCTTCTCAAGCAAGGCCAAGTGATGTTTTTCAATATATGCAGCATTAAAGATAAACACGCATGTATGTATGCACATGCACATATATCAATGTCTATTTATACACATGGATGTTTATAAAACAGCTTCAGCTTGCACTATATCTGAATTTACACACAGATATTGGATAAACATGAAAGAGCATCTAATTGAGGCAGCATTATTATTATTGTTATTATTATTATTTCACAAACTTTCAAGGAATACATGTTATTAGCAAATTTACCCAATTCTGACGTGATACCTCCATCATGCTTCCTGCTTGACTAAAACCATACAGGCATACAAGAGGAACAATTTGCTAACACTGATAACTACACTACCAAAGCAAAGGACAAAACCATGTCTGCCTGAAATTTTTACTTTCTTTCACCTTTTAACTTGACAACTGTTAAATAATTTCCAAAGCAATGAAAGGGTTGTTTTAATTACATTAATATATGAGTTTGATGTTGATATATTAACATGCAATTCAATTTTGAATATATATGCAATTTTCACGTAAACCATATTCTGAAATGCAGGGTAATATTTAAAACAACTTTTTAGCAGTTCATTTTTAATTCAGCCATATATTCTCAAGTGATCAAGGTCAGAGACTTCATTTAAAAACAACACCTGAACATATTTTTAAAGAGGTATTTTAAGATAGTTGCTGCACAAGGTCTTCAGGAGGTGCCATATGGAGGGTTGGTAGTGGTGAGTTTTTCTTTCAGGTTTGCATAAGTAGCCTATGCTACATCTTAAAAATGCAGCATTATAGAACCTTATAGAAAGTAGCAGGGATCGTTAGACCATCCAGCCTGATTCCCAGTTTCATCCAAATATCCTGATGCTACAGGTATGCCTTGCTCCTTCAAAAGGCAAAGTATGGGGCACTCATGGAAAATAAGATGGAGGAATGTATCATCTCCACCTGGCAGCTCTCCAGCATCTGATCCCGTTTGGCAGACGTGTGACCCCAGCAGCTGAACCTCTCTGCCTATAAAGAGACAGAACACCAACACCCATCTAACCTTTGAGGGAAATATTTTTGCTGCCCTCAGCATTACTGATTACCATTGCCAGAAGCACGTGAGCAGGGCACGGCCATCAGGCATCTCAGAGAAAGCTCAATGCCAGCAGCGAGCTGCTCCATTCAATTTTATGCCTACAGAAAATGCCACATGCTTATCATTATTGTCAAGAAGCAGTGCTACCCATAGCTGTGAATGGTACCCTGCAGCGTTCAGGTGCCCACATATGCTAACAAAGTCACCTCCCCACCTCCAAAAGGGCCAGCAGAGGAAGCTGAAATCTTAACACTCCCCTCGAAACTGGCTCTTAACATAGGCGAATAATAATTTTTTTAGTGCAACAGATTGCCAGCCACAGGAAAACACCTACAGCCTGTTTTCCTACTTGGCTTCTACCGGACTCCTGGTAAACCAATCCAGCTGCTGTGGAGCTAGAGGGTAAAGAGGGACTTTGACATAGGGGCTACTGGACCAGCAGTTGTCTGCACCCTCCCTTTTGCTTCAGCTGTAGCACCCCAATACTCCTGGCCTGCTCCTTTTGTCCAACCACACTGCCAGCAGACACAGGATTTCCCAGTTCTGGGAAGCCCAACAAAGAAGAACCCTGCTTGGATGGTGCAGCAGGAGACTAACATGGAGGTGCCATGTCAGCAGCTGCTGCCCCCACAAAACCGGTGATCACACGAGTGAATTTGGTCCTGCTGGGGTGCCAGCACTCCACTGTGCACCTCTGCAATGCAGTTTTGGGACTGGGTGTCTGCCTGTGGGCTGCCTTCAGCAGCCCCATGCCAAATGGGATCTGCATTAATTTATTAGAACACAACTGTTTTGATTTCAACAAGATCATTTTCAATAAGTTGCAAAGGAATCTGGCCCTGTTTCAGGCTATGTTTTGCTTATTCTAGCTCTTCCTGGAGAAGGAACTTCTAGCTAAGCCATTGTAAATTTGTTTTCTTGCCTAGGTACTTCAAAGCCAGCTGAAGACAATAATAGCGAATGTATATAGATTTAACAACTGAACTCCACCCAAGCGTTTATTTTAGTGTGCTACTCAGACCTTATCCATTCCTTGGTCTCTGTGTAGACTTCTCTCATCAACATTTGCATACACGAAGAAAAAAGGAAAAGCAAACAAAACAAACATAATTGGAGACAAGAATGTCAGGGTGCAAGTAGAGGAAAATGCTTAATTTTAGATAAGTGCTTGGCTCAGTGTGCTAATCTGCTGTTCAGGAACACTCACTCATGCTAAGAGTATTTCACTCTCTGTTAGCCCCGGCGCTTCAAACCCCTCTCCTGACACGGCATCTCGCTCTGTGAGCGCAGGGGTGGCAGAATGAGGCCTCCATGATTTATCCACCTTCCTTGTAGAGCCGCCACGAAAATCTGCACAAGTTGCATTGTTCTCCTTGTGAAGGCATGACTGGGATTGGTCAAAAGTGATGATACATTGGTGCAATTAAAGTGCTCATCTGCACCTCTGACCAACTAATTAGGTTGGAGATACATTAATTAGGCTGTTGAGCTGAACAGCATCTTGGGAGCTTCATGCATGCCACAGACAATTGTCCTGGATTTCTAACCAGGGCAGAAGTGGATGAAAACACTGGTTTGTTTACTTATTTGTGTGTTTTGATTCCCCCGAACATGTGCTAAACTACAGCCTCCACATTTTTGGTTGGGCTGTTCGGGTTGGTTTTGTTTTGTAGTTCTCCGCAGATACAGGTAGGACGGAGAGCTGGGGGTCACTGAGTGAAGCAGACACCTCATTTGTTGAAGTCTAGGGATTCTCGTTTGTCCTGGACACAGCAGACTTGGAGTCAAAACCATGTATCCAGATGCCTCAGCAGCAAAAGCTGTATATAAAGCTGATGAAAGACTCAAATTAATTTGTATGAGTCGGGAGACTTGATATTTGGGTAAAAGATAGTGTCAGAGTGAAAATCGCTGAATATACTTTGTCAGCCATGCCACTGTATTTATTCTACTAATATATTTTTCAGCCATGCCAGGGAACACAACCAACACCCTTCTTCTCAGTAAGGTTTCCTGAAGGATTGATTTGACCCACTGCATTTTGCAGGCAGCCCCTGTCCTGGCAGCCTTCTGACTGTAGCTCCACAGCTCTCAGCTTGTGGCAGGTGATAGAAGCACAGAGAGAAAAAAATTGCAAGTGAGAGCCCCAGGCCAGGATAGTGCTGGCAATAATCTAAGCCCAGCTCAGGATGCGTGCAAATCAGCCAGTCAGTGCTGTGCCTTCCAGTCAGGGCTTCACCAGCTCATTTGCATCCACTCCTCCAGCCTGTTCGCTTCATTCCCCTTCCCTAGTGCCACCAAGAGCCCTGTGCTACATCTTCGAACACAGACAGCACCTAAAATACCAGCGAAACACTACAGCCTTACCGCTCCTACCCCAAGGTCAACTTGCAAGCGTGCCCATTCGAAGGGGCAGAGGCAATCACTCCAATGTAGCCACAAGGCAAAACGAGGAACCGGCTCTCAGCTGGGTAAATTGTTGTGATATCATCATCAAGCCCAGCGAAGGAAGAAAGCAAAGCAATGGACATCATCAAGGTTAGGAAGGCTGTATTCAGGCATTAAACACACAAAGCAATATACTCACCTCGGTGAAACTTAAAAGTGCCACAGATAACAAACAGCAGACAGCTAATCAGTCCTTCAGATACCAGGAGAAACTTCTGAAAAGCAGTCATTAATTTGGCTACCGTGATGAATTCCTCCATGGCGAAAGCAAGAACCCACTTCACTGCTTCACTGATTCATTGCCTGGGAGGCCATGAAGAACACTGTGATAATTTAACCTGTCTTCCTGCGTAAGACTTCAGCTACCAGCAATCTTTTATAATGCCTTCAGTTGGTAGGAAGGGGGTGGTTTTGATGAAACAACATTTTTCATACCTTTGTGTGCAGCTGTTGCCTCACTCCATTTCTAGTGGGGAGCCTCCTCCCAGCTTCCTGCACTGGCAACAGAGAGGAAGCCCAGCAGCAGAATCACTACAACTGGCCCTATTTTAGTCAGAGAAGTAGAAAAACATCCCACCAAAAGATGAGCTCAGCAGAGCAAACCTGCCTGTCACACCAACAGGGAGCAGGTTACGGCTGCCAGATGCTCGCACGCATTGCCGGTGACATGTGTAACTCTCACACTGGACATGCAGCCCTTGATTCCAGCATTGCAGTCTGGGACAGACACAAGTGCAGGGTTCAGGGGAGTCCGCATCTCCTGATAGTTATTCAACCCCTAGGCAAGCCTAGCTCAGTCTGTTTCTTTCTTTCTTTCTCTTTCTCATTCTCCATCTGTCTGAAGCGGTAACTGCTGACACACAATTTCTGCTCCCCAGATGTGTTTTCACTGCTTAGCACTCTGTAAGCTATTCTGGATAGCTCGATGACATACGAAAGGCTTTTACTCACTGAAGCAACGTATCGAGTCTTTGAACAAATCTGCCTTATATGAGACTTACACAACTGAAAATACCAAATGCCCTTATAGCAAGCTTTACTCAGAAGCCCTGTTTGGTATTGCTTGGTTTAAAGACACTGGAAATGTCCGCTACGCCTGCCTGTTGATGGCACAGGGGAAAAAAATACATTGCTATTTGAGAATATTTCCATCTGGCTTTGGAATTAACAGCTGTACTGGATCCTGAAATTTCTTCATCTGCAATCTACTGAATATCTGTATTTCATGCCAAATTATAAATCTCTCTCAGGCTTTTTCTCCCTTAACCACTTTGATTTTTCACTAGTGAAATCGTCTCTTGCACTCTCTGCCTGTTCTGTTTGGCTAAAAGCTCTCCTGGCCTTCAACAAAATTTCCTCTCCTCCACCGATTGTATCTGTCTTACTGTCTCAGTACTCCAAGTAAGTGGCATAACTAAGTCACCTGTACCTAGTTTTGATGTTGGCTACTCTTATTGAAGCCTTGAAGAAGGGGAGCTTGTGGGCACATTAATTCATTAATTTTCCGTTTGTTGCTTCAAGTAATAAAACATGTTACCTCACCTAACTTATTCTACACTCCTAGTTCATCCCAGCTAAACCAACCGTATTTACTATGCTATCATAAACAACAGAGCACTGTATGGTTTTTCCTTGCTTTTGTTAATAAAACCCAGTCAGACACACCATTACCAGGCATTTCCCTTTGATGATGCGCCTCTACAGTTCTGCCAATTGGTGTGTGCCCCCATCTCAGTGAAACTGCTTAGTTGTTTGAAGCGATGTCATGAAAGCTGTGTTATGACTCTGCTAATGAAGAGATTCAGCTTCTGGTGACAGCAAAACTCCACTTGCCTTGGGCTGTATATTGGCAACTAGTGCCACTTAAATTCATCACTCAAGACTAAAATATATGTATAAAATGCTAGAAGAGGCTGCATTTTAAAAGAAAAGGAATTGCATGAAAAGAAGCAAAAAATAAATTTTATTTCCTGTACTGTCTTACTGTTCACGGCAAGTTTCAACTCGAGTTTTTCTTCCGCTTGAGTCTTTCATTGAGGGTCATCTCCCACATGGTCTTTATAATGAGATTCAAGTACACACTGCAGCTTTTTCAAATATTTGGGACTAACAGGATCTGTCTCTCTCTTCCCTCTACTCTTCTACCTACACATCATCAAAACAGAAATTTAATTATCTTTTGGATAGCTATCACTGCATTAAATCTGGTTTGAAAGGTCAGTGGAAAGGGACGTACAGATGCAGAGTATGTGTGAGCATGTCTCATTTCCATAGGAAATCAGGCTTAAAAAAATGGAAGATTTACAAGAAAAATAAGCTGCACTTCTGCTCAGAATAATACACTGACTTTAAACTTCAGAGATCGGTGAATGTAAAAAGTTATCTATCTCTATTGTTCTTCTCCCTGGGTGTTGCAATTCCTCGGAGGTCCTCTGAAGCCACTGGATTTACATTCATTAATACCAGCAGCCCATTAGTCCCATATTTGTAAGGATGTATGCAAGTTAAGGAGGTAAGAGAGCATCTACACCCATGAGCATAGACATGACTGTGCATGAGCACGTGTGCACTCAGGCATCACAGAGCATTCACAGGGAAATATCACAACCCAAAGGACAGAGATTTGTACCTAAGCCAAGACCAAAGTTGTACCAAACTTGTAAAGGTAGAGCTGGCCAGGGAAAGAAGGGGAGTGCAAACCACTCATTTTTCTCTCTCTCTCTCTCAGAAGCTTGCAATAGTGGCTTTCTGGTGGCTCACTTGAATGTCACCTCCACCCATCTGAAACTTGGCTGAGGATCTCAGTCTTTCTTAATTACTGCGCAACTCTATTAAAGCTCTCAGTGGAACCGATGAGTGAATGTCCCAGCCAATTTTACTTCTTGTATTTTAAAAAAAGCACACACTAGTCTGTTGAAAATAGTTTTTAAGAATTTTAATCACAGCCAATGTGTCTGAACTGCTCTCATTAAAGAGGCATTTCCACCTATACAAAAGCCAAGACTACAGAGATTGACCTACAAAAGTACCATGTATTAAAACAGGGGTGGGAAGAAGGGGGTGGCTAGAAACTGAGCAGTGATTAAGACACCTACCAGGGCAGACACAGCAAGCAAAGAATGCTTCTCCAGACATTCTGATTTATCCAGCACTTTGATTTCACACTTATAAAGGAAATATTTGGCAAGGTTTTGACATGGTGGCCCAGCAGGTCCTGTATCGATAGAGGCTGCTTGGCCCTTCACAAGAAAAGAAGGGGGAAGCTATCTACAACCAAGGGATACGTGTTCTTGCTTCTGAAACACATCAAGGACTTCAGCTCACAGCCACTGAACACTGCCAGCCTGCTTATTTAGCTAGAATATAATTAATGAGGACTGGGGAGGGAGCCTGGGGAAGGCAAGGGACCATGTAAAACAGAGTGTAAAACAAGGAGCAGAGACAGTGGAAGAGCTCTAGGAGAGCCATGTAATACCTGCATGCCTGAGGCTAGACTCAACCTTCCCGCTTCTGGTGTAACTATTCTTAAAATAAGAGACAAGCCTTCATTCAGCTCTTGTGTTAATTAACACACTAAGTATGTGGAATAGATACACGCATTTTCAAAGCTGGCACTGAGATAGAGAACTAACTCTCACTTCAAAGCTGTGCTGAGGACACTTCAGCTGACATAAAGACTGTTCAGTATTTTTCCTTTGCCTTTTTGTTTTAACACCTGTCAAAGTTTATTTGCCTTCACCAAAAAAAAGAAAACAAACCCCAACCATCCAACCATCCTCACTCCTCCCTATCTCCCCTAGTAATACAGAAACCTTTGCTAATGGGGATAGCGCAAAGACAGGCCCTGTGGGATGGGCTTTTCACGTCTGCTTTAGATTACAGCTCACTTGCATTCTCTTTGGAGCAATCAGGGATACAGTAGCTGAAGTAATCTAAACGGATACCAACTGCAAGCAGCTCAAAATACACATGGGGAAGCTGTCGAGCAGCACCCCGAGAGAATGTGTGTGTGTGTGTGTGCAGCCAGTCCTGCCCTCCCGCTGCTGCCCTGTGCTGCACCAGCCTGCTGGTCCCGAAGCACAGAGAGAATGCCTCGCTGCAAGGACTGACACTGCTCCCTCTGCTCTTTCCAGCAACCACCAACCGCATCCGCTCACTCCTGGGACTTAAAAAAAATGTTTCTTCTCAGAGGTCCTCTGCTTAGCAAGGTTTAGTCTCCAAAACAGGAAGCCCATTGGGATTCATTTGGAGCACAGATGAAATTCAGGGGCACCTCTGCTTTCTCCCAATAGAGTTTAAATAGATACGGAACAGATGGTAAAAACGTGGCCTGAATGAAGAACAGCTTTACTCTTCTTTTTGTTTTTCTTAATGTCTGTTTTTGTTTTTTCCAAAACAATTATAAGCAAAAAGAATGTGAGGGAGGAGGGGAAGCACGAGAAATACGTTTTAGAGGCTACACAAAACAGCATCTGAGCAGCACGTTAACCCTCAGTGGAGCATCAGACACTGTGCCCTGCCACAAGGCAGGTTACTTTGGGACTTTCTTCACCTGAAGCTGACTAGAAGGGCAGGTCCTTCAGTTTACAGAGCACCTGATGGCCAGAAGAGCTTTACATCTCTGTCAACTTAGAAAGCTGAAGGAATCTTGCAGAATTTTACAGTTTCCTTTAAAGCTTAGAAGTCCTATCTACAGCAGAGGAACCCTATGCTCTTACCAGAGATGTCATGTTGGACCATTCCAGCAAGGAGCATTATCTGAGGTATGTACTTATGGGGCCATTGTTTCAACAGAGATTTGCGGTGGGTCACACCCCATCACCTGGTTCAACACCCCTCCCAGGACACCTCCTTCCTCTGGGCCACCAAGCAAGAACAGCAGGGTAGGACAGAGCCTGGACGATTTAACCAAATTTCCATTTCCTTTGGCAAAAGTTGAGTCACCGACCAAATCAAGGATTTAACAACCTCTTAAGGAGGTGGATAATTTGCCCTCAAAATTTGTAAATGTCTCCTTAGCAAAGGCTGCTTGCTTTAGCTCTCTAAAGTGAGGGCTGCCACTGCATGTAGGACGTATGACAGAGCCTCGGAGCCCAAGCCTGCTAACGGCTCTAAATGAGGCATAAGACTCAAGTTTGGTCTCGGAGAACCGGCAGTCACAACTAATTCCACATGCCGTGCTCTCTGTGCTCGACAGCCAGAAAGTCCAGGCTCTGCACATTTCAGCAGGCATTTCAAACTTAATGGGCAGCACGTGACACTTCGTTAAGATTTCGGTGCTACTGCAGTTTTCAGCTGTTAGGAGGTTCATGAGGTTTTACAAAACAGAAGCCCATGCACACATTTTGGAACTCAGCAGATCTAATCCGAGCCATGAATATGGATTTTCTTCTTCCTTATCTCCCTCCCTCACCAAAGGAAGTGGAATCGCAAAATTAATGTAACTGATACACCGAACAAAACAACAACAAAAAAAGAAAACCACTGAAAAAACAACAAACGAGCAAACAAAAAAATTTGATCCATTCATGTTAATGATCCTATCTTTAAAATCAGATTGTACAAATAATTTCTAGTCTCCGAATTGCTTTATCTTGTTCTACTATTGCTTTTTTCAAAAATACTTGGGCTATATTAAAGAAACAATAATCCAAAATACTGATTTAGAGAGGACCTATGATAATAACAGCAGATAACAAGGTATTGCAAATAGGACTCTCGAGCCCTTGAGAAGTTCCTGTTTCTGTGAAGACTTTGTTACCATTTTCATCACTGAAAATGCAGTAGAAATTTACAGTCACTCACACATACAAAGGTAAGTTTTTCCTTGCAAATCTGTAGGGAAACAGCACGGCCCAAACAAAGGGCTGAAGGAGAGGAAACAGGAGATGGCATGCTCCTGAGGAAGCAGCACAAAGTGATTTTTAGGCTGCTTGTTACAACAGACAAAAGAAAGAACCCCAACCCAAAGATGTCAAGCATCAACAATAACAGACAGTAGCAATGGTATTAAAAAATATCCTTGTTTATGCACTACTCCTGACATTTCTCTCGATCCCAGGGGTTTGCTGGAGCTGCTGCACGCTTGTTCTGCCTGGATGGCTGCCGAAAGACATTCAGTGTTGCAATCCTTTGTTTATCACAAAACCACACTCCTTGCTGGTAACATTTTACAACTCTTATCACGCTGTTCAATCCAGCTACAACTGTCCAAATCTCATCTTCTCTAAACCAGGGGAGGTCAAAAAGAAAGAACACACTATATAGCCATTGCTGTTAGCTGGTTTACCAAATACAACCATTAAGCAGGGATTCAGTTTTATCAACCTGTAGGTTTAGCAAATCCCTCAGCATTTCAGCACAGCAGAAAAGAAGTGATTAGAATTCAGTTTATTTCTCCCAAATTTTTTAAACCCTGATTGTTCTGGATTCCTAAGGTGGGTTTTGGCATAGGTTTGAACTGCAAGGTTGTGGGGTTTTCTACCATAAATTAAGAATTGTCAGCTATGTTGCAATAAGCAATTAAAAGCAGGAGCTACAGAAATACAAGTTTTTAGACTCAAATGCTTGAAAAGAGCTGCCTTGGGGTCTTAAAGAGCCTCTCCTAGTCAATATACTTTCAAATTTCAAAATAAAGCCTTCCCCAAAGCACAGCTTTTTACTTCAAATGTTCCTTAAGAATTGTGCAGACTAGCCAAGCATCAAGAAACAAATACTTCAATGTAAAGTCCACCTCTGTCCAAGAAAGCATTTAATCATCTGTGACTGAATCCCTTTGGCTTCCTCAGATTTAATACTGTAGTGCTTTCTCAGTTAGCATATATTCTGAATCATGTCCTGAGTATTTAAATACATTCCTTAAGCAAATCTTCGAGAAACATCTGCAACCTTTATTCAAAAAAACTTAGGCGAGAAATTATTAATTTGCAATTCAATCAGCAAATTGGCCATACTTGGGAACTGATCTCCCTGTTATGCTTGTAGCCAGCCCCACGTGTCTACCACGACAGACTGCTTTGACAGTCTTGTAAGATTCAAGACCATCATTTTTAAATTCTTCAGTGAGATCACACACTTTACAAAGACACCTGAATTCAAAACCATCTTGCAGAAGATGATTTTTCTGGTTGTTTTTGTTGGGTTTTTTTTTTTTCACATCTTGAGCCACATCCAGATTTCTCTCAAGCAGATGCAAATCCTGGTGATTTAGACTCAGTCAGGGCATGCAGGCACCTATAGGGCAATGCTTCCCAAATTGATGAGTGCAGTGACAACACACACTCATCCTTTCATAACTCTCAAGATAAGAATGTAAATAACCTTCAGCCTGAAACCACTCAGGCTTCTCCGTTCACATTTCTTTTTTTTTTACTTAATCTTGAAAACCAAGCCAGAAAGCTACAGACCCCTAACCTAATACTACTATTTCTTTTGAGTGCAATAACTGTACCAAATAGCCACTTCTTTTATTTTCAGCTTCTCAGATCTAATAGGTTCATTGAGTCCTGTCTTCAGCTGTTTGGCATTACCAACATTGTCAACTTCATTATTTGTCCTGGGAGACACGCATGCAAAGTTTTTATTTTAAACAATGTGACCCAACTGCACACACTGAGAATTAAAGACTTGGCTTTTTTATCCCAGTTTTCCCCCACTGAATTCCTGTTCAACTGTAGTCCAAGTCCTGAGCTTCAGTGATGATTCAGCACCCTAAAAAAATTTCTGTGCATCCATTAAGTGTTCCAGTGAGGTAGAAAACTGCACTTTTGAAACAGGCTGCTTCCCAGATCAAAGGTGTTGAAGGAAAAGCAAGATCTGGAGTTTCAATGACATTCTTGAGATACAATTTGACAGAAATTACATAAGCAGGCCACTGCAAAACATGCCCAGTAGATGTTTTTGCACATACAGTTCTGAATTTCCAGGCTAGTGTCTAATCACGTGCTCATTTTCAGGAGTCCTTCCTTTCTCCACCCACTCTTCACTCTTTCAAACCAGTTAGGCCAAGCCTTTATGTTGCCTTCCAGCTTTCAAGAGTGCTCTATGCAGTTCTGTTTCAAAAGAGCTCCAGTTGGTCTTCCAAACTCCTTATACACTAAAAGCCCAGGCATCTGGTTGTTCCCTTTTGGGTGGCTATTCCAGCCTGGAGGGACAGAGGAATGTGTGGTTCCTTACCTGAACTCCAGAAGAGGCGTCACCTGTGGAGCAGAGAGTTCCATCCAACAGCAGTAGGAGTTGGTTTGCAGGAGACAGCTCAGAGGCGGTGGCAACTCATCCCACAGGAAATCCAGGAAGCCGTAACAAAGCTTCATGATACCAAGCTATCCCAGCACCAGAAAGTACATGACCTTCCTGAGACAGAAGAGCCTGAGGCTCTTTTACCAGCCCTCTTGACCCCTGTTGACTCTACATGAGCATGTGCTGGGTGCACGCCCTCCCCAAGCACGGGAATGCGTCCCTGTGCTCGTACGTGTGGGTGTGGGTGCTCCGTGCATGCCCACGAACTCCCATTTCATCCCCGTGCTTATGTGCTCCAGTGTGAAATGGATGAGGAGAGTGAAAACAGACTCATGCAGATCTGAAGGGGGACTGTGGGATGGATAGGAAATGTTTTCTTCTGCCTGTGGATCTTAACTAATCCCTTGAATTGATATTCAGGAACATGATTAGCTCAAAAAATTACAGGATTTAGAACTACAATAAAAATATATTGAAGCACAAGGAAGTGCTTGAAAAATGCATTTTCTGAACATTCATTAAGCATTAAATTTTACTGAGCTTGGAAAGTTAATTTTTTTTTATTAGAGATGCTCAGGGCAACTTAAGAAATGTCTTGAAAATTGTTCAACTTGAGGCTGAATGAAGAAGCTTTGCTTGTTGACACGAGCATGCAAGAGGTAAAGTGACAAAGAGAGAGAACACAACAAGCCCAAGTGTCACGCCTACGAACACTGTGCAGCACCAGAAAGGTCACTAACATCTAAATCTTCTAAATCCACTGCATTTCCAGGCAATCTTGTCCTACTGAAGCTCTTACACAAAAACTTTACCTTCAGGGACAGCAGATCTTTCAACAGCCTCCCAGATGCTGCTGAGATTAATTTGCTGCCATGTACCTTCTTCCCTCCCTCCCCCCTCCATCCACCCACAGAAAAGTCTAGAAAAAATAAACTTCAAGCCACGCTTTCTGTGCAATTGGGGTAAGGAAGCATTGCAACCCCAACATTTACTAGAGAGGTGTTCACTCGACACGTATCATCTCCTGCAGTACTCATGCAAGTGTCTCATGCCAGTAGGCCCCATTCCCTGGGGCTAGTTTAGCTGTGGATGGTGGGTACAGATCCATTCTCACGAGTGAGAGGAAGCAACATCCTCTGCTCCCTGGCATTGTTGTGAAAAGATCCAGGGAACATAGGCTTGGCTCAATTTACGCAACAGACTGCTGCATGGAGCTTTTGATTCTGGGACGCCTCCAGGAGAGTTCAAACCATGTATTAATTGTTTGGGTTTGGTTCAGCCCTACTGTGAACGTAACAAAACCAGTGTGCAATATTGACCATCTCTACTCCAGAAAAGCATTTGCACTATCAAAAAAAGCTGGCTGCAGCAGTCATGTGACTGGGAAGGGGGGATTGAGGGAACAGGGAACCAGTGTACCAGTCTGTACAATGCAAGCTTAAGTGAAGGCCAACAATCCCTCACTTCCATAAACAACATGCTTACTCGAAATTTTTAATTTGATTAAAACAGAAAAAAAAAGTTTTGTAGCTTAGCAGTCATCAGCTATAATTCTGTATTCCACCTCAATTAAAACATGAATGCCCTTTTACTATTTACCACAACCCATACTTTCCACATTGCCTTAAAATGCTGAGTGATGAATTTCAGCCACCCTCTCATAAAATATGGAGCAATTCTGCCAAATTCCCTTCCATGCTCTTCATTTGATGGCAAAATAACAGAGGAACCATAATTCACTTGCTATCGTTCTTTTCCTGCTAACGTTTTATTCAGAATGAGCTTCATTAATAAAGATGAAACTTTGGACTCATGACTGCTCCATGTTTACAAAACATACAGGCTCCTTTACATCTCGGTTAAGCATGAACAATCACTGAACACACAATTTCCTAAAAAAATCCTGCATACCAAAATTGCATATTTTGAATTTTTAAAATTCACTAAACAAAATTTCACAGAGTGAACCCTAAAGTCTGTTTGCCAGCAAAGCACAAGCCAACAATGGAAGTTGGGACCATCCAGGAGAAAAACTGAAGCTGGACCCCAACACACACATCCCTCCTATTAAACAAGCAAATAAATACACATTCATACAGAGTAATGTGCTCTAAAAATGCAGGTGCTTGAATAATTACCCACACATTTTAGCATAAGTTTTGGTTTCTCTAACAGTTACTGTGTCACAGTAAGTTTCTGTCTTTCTTTTTCGTGGAACTGGGCAGTGACTTCTTACTGGACACCAGAGAGCAAAAGCTAACCCGGAACCCGATGATTTTGGCACAAGCCCAAACGTGTTTCTCCACAGAGGAAAAATTACAAAGACAAGGCTGTTTTTTTAAAATAATAATAATAATAAAAAAAAAATTAGCAGTATCACTTTTTAATGCCAGGTAGTGAACCAAGGAATGGGACAGACTGCACTGCATTTTTAAAGTAGTATGACTATTGACATACTTGAGAAACATTTTAACACTGTACATTACAACAAACTATTTAGTTCGTTTCTACACAAGTCAGCAAAAAAGCTAGGTGATCTAACATATATGACAGCTGTAAATTTAAAATTCTAGTCACAGTCTAAAGCCAGAACAAAAACTTTTCCAGAACTCCTATTTATAAAAAGGAATGAACATACACACCATGCGCATACACGCAGGCAAAAAATCTTGAGGTTTTACTTATTGCTCTTACACAAGGCTGTGAGCAGGCAAATGTCTGGATCAGAAATTAGGTCAAACATGCATTTCAGCAGGCACAAAAGTACAGGAAATTCATATTAACGAAACAATGTACTGTGTTACGTAGTACTGGATGGTATTCTGCTAATATAACACATCGTTAATTCCGGATAAACTCCAGGTCCGCCTGTTGTATAATGTGTTATGCAGTGTGGTATTTTAACCTAATTTCTGATTCCTCTCTTATTCTGCACTCTCCACGTGGAGATGAAGAGGGCCTTTCTTCGCAATGCCAGAGAATCCTCGGCCTCAAGAGCTTCAGTCGGGCAGGTATGGCTGGAAGGAGGTAACAATACCTGTGTCGCCAGGACCTGCTCCTTGACTGCCTCGCGGTTTTGTGCATTCACTGACAACTCAGACAAACAAATGCAGAAGCTGGTGCAAAACGCGCCAGCGCCGTTCTCGGAGCATCTTTCACCTATGCCACAAGTTTCTGGTGCACCCAGCAATTGCTACAGGATAAGGCAGTAGAGGGTCAAGTCCTGTGTCTGGTCAGTTCCTCAAGAGTCTTATAAAAGGCAGGATTTTTTGTGAACTGGCTTTCCTTTACACAATAAGCAGCATAGCATGGATGTCAGTAGAAATCTGGCTACCTACTAGCAACAAGAGACGAGCACGTTCACAAGACACATCTGGGAATACATGGTGTTCCCTACTGCAACCAAATGAAACATGCTGCGGAGAGGTGTCCATGTAATTACAACATTTGCAAACCAGGATCAAGGCATACTGCACACGGGCCTTGCACAAAAAAGGCATTGAGTGTGTTATCTGAAGACTTTTTTTCTTCTTTTTTTTTTTTTTCTGCGCTATGCATACATATGACAGTAGATAAAAATCAGCACAATGGTTCCTCTCCATACGCGACCGAACGCACATCATCACAACTAAGCACCCTATATTCTACTCTTCAGTTAATGGGAATCGAGGAAGAAAATGGTGGTTTAGGAACAAGGAAGGAAAGAAATCCAGCATGAAGTCAGAGGTATGTTCCTGACAGAAGTCGGAGCTCAGAATATTTATTGTGAACCAGCAACTGGATTTTGTGACACAACCAGAAAACCAAGGACGACTATGGGGCCAACCTGGGCACTGCATAGTCAAAACTATGTTATAATATGGCATTCGGCAATCTCCAAGAATTAGAAGGAGCGGTAGGTAGACAACAAGAGGACACGCTTCAGGGAGGTTATGCCTTGTACTCACAAGAAGCAGCAGTGCAAATTAACAGATTTTTCTGTCTTATTAAAGGTCTGTCATGTGCCCCTTGATCCAATCTCTAAATCTCACATAAGTTTCAGCTTTCAGACTTGCCAAACACCCAAATTCACACTGGGCTCTATTTTACTTATGAGCAGCACTACTAAAGCTAGTGGGACTGCTTAGAGCAAGGCGCTACTGCAGTGAACACTCAGGAATTTGGCTCTTCCCAAGAAGTGAACTGCAAATGACTGGGGTTTCATGACACTCACAGGTGGAGGGAGACACTTCCTGTGTTCGTTTTTCAAATCTGTCCTTATGAACACCAGCATTACTAAGACTGAAACATGGGAGGAGGTTCCGTTATGCTCACCCAGATATTCTGACACCAGGACAGCCACAGCAGTTTAGGAGGAGTGGCCAACCCAGTAATAGGTTAGGCTGGCCTGGATTCTTTTCCGAGATATGTCACTGCCTCTTACTAGATGATTGCATACAAGAGTCCTTGGTCTCGGTTTCAGTGAAGCTTTCTTAGAGCAACACCTCTGTCACACCACCCATGGGTGCACAGTTGCAACTCCTAGGAAAGAGGGTGGCAAAATAGGTCTAAATTCTTCAAAAACAATTGAGTAAACCTAACCTGCAGAAAAGGAAAATTAAGAGCAATATGTCATCACATCCTCACAGGAGTTCTAGGACTTCTCATGACCCATTTCTTCACTAATGGCTATGAAGGTCAGGTCATCGGGAAGTCTGCAGCCAGACTGGAGGTAAAACAGCATGTCCAGTGTTTACCATGCAAAGCCATCCTTTCCATAAAGCCAGTTAGGCAGAACTGCTTTGACTGCATTTTTAGGTATTCCTTCTAGCCTACTCTTGCCTCCCTTCTTGGAAGCTCCTTCAAATAAAAGATGCTGGAAATACCACTTCCCTGTAGTTGAAAGAAATGGGGGAAAATGGGGAAAAACAGAAGCAAAAAACAGACACCAAGGAAAGAAATGATTGCTTGTAAAATGCTTCCTTTTAAAAACTATTGTACAACTCCCTAACTTGGTTTAATTAATGCGCCGCTTAAAACATATAAAACGCTTTACCAGCTAAATGATTTCTCTGTTTTATGAGTCTCCCTCCCTCCCCTCATTAAAAAATAATGCATGTGTGGACTGGTATTGAACACCTCGTACAGTTGTGCGCCAGTTCTCATTTCGTTCTACGTGGAGCAGTTTTGATTTTAATATACTGTGTTTAAAGAAGAGCCCGTACTGTATATACTTCACAGTATAACCAGCAACACAGAGGTCTTTAATCTTGTAACACAATAAAAAAAGATCACTGTGAAGTTGCGGTCCCTTTGATAAATGGTTACGGTGACACATGCAGTCCTCCTCAGTGCCACTGCCGCCAGACACGGGACGTGATTTTCTCCGCAGGCTGCCGAGAGGCCTGATGCCACCCCTCCAGGGGCCGCAGCGAGGCAGGCACCGCCGACCCGGTGCACAGCGTCCTGCAGTCACTGGGGAAAGCTGCACGGAATTGTCTCGCTCAATACCACCACCACCGACCCGACCCGACCGCCGGGGGAGCGCAGCCCCCGCCGCCTCAGCCGCAGGAGATCACCGTGAAGCGCTTGGAAATGCACGACATGTTGTGGAGGACGATGCCCAGGAGGAAGACCAGGACGCAGGCCACCAGGATCACAGTGCACACCCCCGACCAGGTGGAGCTTTTCACAGCGCCTCTCCGGTCCGGCTCCTCCGCTCCCGCCTCGGCGGGAAGGCCGCCCTGCAGCGGCTGCTGCTCCGCGGGGATCGTCACCACCGTCAGGGACTTCTGCTGGCTGCCGGGCAGGAGGCGGCAGCCAATGTCTCCCGGCAGCAGCGCCCTCTCCTTGGAGAGAGGCAAGGGCAGCATGTAGCACCCATTGCTGGGGAGTTTGATGAAGACGGGGGTGTGCTCCGAGGTGTGGGGGATCGCGATGACGGCGATCACCTCGGGGTCATCGGGCAGCTGGGACACAGAGTACCCCGGAGGCAGCTTGGTGATCCCGCGGCACCAGGGGCAGCGCAGGTCCTTCTGGCTGGTCCTCATCTGCTGCAGGCACACGGAGCAGCAGGTGTGCTTGCAGTCCAGCAGCTTGGGCCGCCGCCGGGGGCTGTAGTAGTTGAAGCAAATCTGGCACTCCAGCAGAGAGTCCTGGGATAAGGTCTCCATGGTGGCCGGCGCAGGGAAGCACGGCAGGCCTTGGGATGAGCCTCACCCTGACACCCCGTAGGCGAGGGGTAGCAGCCTTCCCACCACTTCTCCTCAGGGCAGCACTGGGTAGCAGCTACGGAGAGCACAGGAAAACCTCCAGCCTGAAACTTTCAGTACCTGAGACAAACAGAAAAACGTGAAGGAACAGGTTACTCACAGGAATCAGTGGGAACAAAAGAGTCCAGCCAAGGGGGAATGCAAACTAACACTGACTTTGTTATCTGGAAACAAATTTGCGATCCTTCACTAGAAAGCATCTTCCCACCAGCTTCACCTAACAGCCCAGTGGCAAAGCTTCAGGTCAGTCATCAGTACTATCACTCGTTTTCCGTTCTTTTTTTTTTTTTTCCAATTTTCCCAGCAATCAAATCCCCATCACCCCATCAGTCCAGCACTCACAGTTATATCTATGCCCATAACAGAGGCGACTGTATAGTTCACTAGCCAGGTCCCACAGCAACCACCTCCTGTCATATTTTCAGGACTTTTCAGCCCTTCCTGCGCCAAAACAATTGTTCTCATTTAATCCTTTAAATCCCTGAGGATTTTTAGCTATTTGGCTCAACTGCTAAGTCTGTATGAAAGGTGGGGGAAAGAAAAAGTACGTTTAAATGGAAGCATTTCCACAGGCTCCTGAACTTGTGCCTGTGCACGAATGAGCAACCAAGCAACCATACTGCAACACCTACATTTGCACATAATGAAAAAGAATGGTATCATTTTCAGTCAAATTAACTGTTTGCCCAGTTACACATGCAGCTTGCTGAACATGGCCCTCTGAAACATAAACCTCCTCACCAGTGAAAACCTCACCTGTGACAAAAGGCTCTGTTTAGACAGAGGACCACTGAACACCATGAAGAACAGAAATAAAACAGAATAATAACAGAAAGATAACACACTGAATTAAAAGCCAATTGTTACTAATCTTGTTCTAAATGATTCCTTACAAAGGGATTCCCTTTACAATTCCCATTTTCCCACTTACTACTTACATCTTTGCCCAAAAAAAAAGGGCATCTGTGTTTACTTGCACAGTGCATAGTTTAGCTTTGTTTGATTTTGGTCACTCCAACACAATTAATGAGGGGGTGACAGTTTTACAACATTTTACACTTACTTCTTTCCTGTGTTTGAAGAAGTATCAGCCTGAATTTGCATCCAGAGAATAAAGAAAATCCAAAATAGTTGCAGGGTGACCTCTGATCTTCTCTTATTGCAATGTTATTGCCAAACTAGAGTTAGCACCCAAGGACCACAGCTTTCAGAGGACTTCTTCCTTTCTATACAATAATTTCTCGCTCTTCTCTCTAGATTATAGCAACTAGGTTGAGACATACTAATCAATGGGTGATGTCAATAAAACAAATACTGGAGTTTAAAAAGAGAAGGCAGGCACAGACGTGGGGTTTGCAATGCAGGACAGCGCTCTGGACCTCACTGTCCTGTATCCTGCTTCTGGCAGTTAGCAGTATTTGAATAGGGAAAACAAAATTCACGTCATCTCTTCAGATGCTGATGACTGATATCACCGACATTGGCAGAACTGGCCCTGCTGCTGATTTTGTAACAGCAGTGGATTTTGGCTCACAAGATGCTTCAACAAACATGCAGCGATAATCCTGACTCAGGAGGGAGCGGGGGTTGCAGTTAAGAAGGCAGGAGCTTCTGAAACATGTACAGTGGCTGCAGGAGGAACTGGCACACGCCGTCCACCAGCACTTTTGGGATGCTTTATCTCAATGCGGCACAGAGGCCGCTGCTGAGAGAGACCCCCACCACCATGAAAGCCCGTGGGACACCTGCTCCACACCAGTGCCGTGCTACACAAAGGCATCAACAGATACTCTGTGTGCTGGGGAGCTGAACACTGCTGCTGCAGAAGGGGTTACACATCTGCTGCCTGTGTGCAGGCCACATCGAGGGAAAGTGGAAGAAAATGAGGAGAGGTTTTATCTTCTTTTTTTCCTTATCCATTACTATCTCCATATCCCTATGGTACAGGCACACACAAAGGAAGACTATCAAGAAAGGAGCTGACATGATAATAGACTAGCATGCAGCTGAGAGAGAAAAATGAAAGAGAGATATCCATGATGCTGGGCAATTTCTGGCTGATAAAAAAATATTAAGAGACAAAGGCCAGAATAGAAATTAGTTATAGGAACTCAGGAAGGAATCACTGAAGCCACCAGATCCAGTTTTCAGCCACAAGCAACCCAGCAGATTTGCATTTTAAACAGAAGTATCCATACAAAATCTGCAGCTCTGCACCGTCCAAGTTAAAGTTGAACTCAGACTTTACAAGACACAACTCTTACCTGCTTTATCTGCAAATCTGTGAAAAAAACCTCAGGTATAACAATACTGCAGTATTATTACAAGAAAAATTCTCAATGCCCAGAAATTCAGAAATTAAGGCTTATCATAGAAGGACCTCAAAGATCATCTCGTTCCAACCCCACTGCTGTGGGCAGGGACACCTTCCACTAGACCAGGTTGTCAGCGCCCCATCCAGCCCGGTCTTGAACACTTCCAGGGATGGTGCATCCACAACTACTCTGGGCAACCTGTTCAGTGCCTCGCCACCCTCACAGTAAAGAATTTTTTCCTAATATCTAACCTAAACCTACTCTCAGTTTAAAACCACTTCCCCTAGTCCCGTGACTGCTCTGCCCAAGGACAGAGTGGAGGTACTCCTTCTGCAGATGTAAATCAGTATCACTGCAAGGTTAAGATAGGGCTTACCACCTACATGACATGAACTGTTCATACGTTCCCAAAACAGCTCAAATAATAATCAGAGGTGTGGATCATCGGTAATGACTAGTAAGCAGAGAGGTTAGTATGATTCCTTCAGAACTAAAGACAAGTTAAAGAGTAGCCACAGCCATCTAACCCCTTGGCCTTTGCTGACATTGCCTCCTCGTTCAAAGGTTGGACATGTAGCTTCACAGGTGCAACGCAATTTTATTTCCAACCATACAACCCTCTTGCACTCTGCCACAGCTCAATTTCAGGATAAAAGAAAGTCAAGCCATCATCTACAGCAAGAATCTATTTGAAATAAATTTGCACTACGTACCTAAGAAGGAAAAATCCATGGGAGCTCTCAGTACTCTTCTACCACTTCACTTTAATAACTGTGCCAAGAGGAGCAATGTCCTCTTGGACAGGGGACTGAGCTCTAGTTTGCCCTCACGCCAGCTGAAGGTACTGAGCTGTCACAGGTGAACAGCTCATTCAAAGCTTACTCAGACTGGACTCTTCTCTGCGGTTCAAGCACAAAGACAGAGGCAGCCAGGACTGCACATGAGGGCGGCAGCTGACATCAAGTATCAGACAAAACCATTGTTGTGTCATTTGCTCTTGTCACACAGTGACACCCAAGGTGGGCAAGGGGACTGATGACAGGAAAAGGGGGGGGGGGGGGGGGAAAAAAGCAGAAAACACTGTCAGGGATACCCAGAGGTCTCTGCAAAAGTGATTGCATGGATGGATGGATGGATAGGGGCACACAAGTGGAATGGGGGGCTGGGGACTACGACAGTGAAACCACACACACAGAAGCAACCGCAGCTACAAGTAGTGACTGCCTGGCACAAATCTGACAGCAACTGGAAGCTCTTCAGGGCTGAGAACTAACTTGTAACACAAATAATAACTAACTGAAAATGAAAATCCACAAGCTCCAAAACTCATGTGTCAGAAAGGTGCAGCAAGAGCAAAGGAAGCAAGAAGAGACAGGCCGTGAAAAGAAGTACCAGGAAAATTCTCTGCCTGCCCTGCACTCTCTTTCCCTTTCTGTACATCTGCCCAATATCCACAAGGTTGCCACTGGCTGGCAAGGAGAGGGATTCACAAGCAGTTACAGAGAACCAGGGAGAAACCTGCAAAGCTGATGGACCCCTGCAGCAGCAAGGTGGCTGAGAGCATGGCACAAAAGTCCTCCTTGCAGATCTGGGCTGCCCTCTGCACAAGCCATGAGTTTTTCAAATTGTATGACTCAAGAGCAGTAAAGCTCTGAAGAATAAAACAAATATTGCAGCTGTCTGTCAGTCATGCTATCTGCTCTGCCAGCACCTCGTTGGAGACCACAGCAACGAGGTGGTTGGGTTCTCTTTGTTTGGGTGAGCAGGAGGCCAGGAATGCCAAGGCATCAGCTTCCTACTCCCCAAGAAGCAGAAGAGACATTTAGAGCTCATACTATTGACAGCTTCCCAGCACAATGGGGGTGCTGCAAGAGGTGAACAGATGAAGGTTGCTGTAGCTGTGACAGTGAGAGGAAGAGAGCACAGGTTTGCTCTGCACAAACGCTAACTACAAACTGGTCCCAACTGGCCAGGTCAGAAAAGACAGCTATTTTTGGAACCCAATGCAAAGGAAGACACTGAACATCCATGCCCAGAGCTGTGCATAAAGTCAGAGAACACAGTAATTAATGGCAAACCCTTGCCTAGCAACATGATATTTTTCCCATGTAAGGATAGCCCCTGCCATATTAAGCAATGGAAACCACAGCCTTGAAGGGGTGCAACCTTCACTGAAGGACTCAGAACTACCTTAACAAATAGTTTAACTTACTAGGGCCCAGAATTACATTAACTTGAAAACTCCAAAAATACACTTCATTGATGCCTGTGGAATCCAATACAATTCACAGATGATTAAACATCATATAACATTTTAAAAGACTGGCTCTGGGGCATGCTGATGTAGTTAACTGATCACTGAGAGAAAGCCTCAAAAACTTCGCACGGACTTACACACGGATTTAGGCGGTCTACTTGCTGCACAGTAAGGTTGTAACAGAATTTCAGCGAGGCAGTGCATTGACAATACTTCACCTTTCCCAAGGAAGGTTCATTATGTAAACTCCCCAAACACATTAACAATTCTTTGGCAGTATTACTGAGTATGTATGATTTATGAAGAAGAAAGAATCATTCGTTTCAGGTGCCCTTAGGCTGTAAAGGAGATGAGGTGAGGAGGGAGTGCTGCTCTCAATAGGAGAACTAATTGCAAGAATCATGTGCCCACAGATACGGAAAGAAATGTATGCTAGAGTCGCTTCAAACAGATAATGAGGAGGAAGGAACATATTTAATATTTGGAAGCATTTCTGCTACAAAAATTCAGCATCGGTGAATGTTTTCCATAAATTCACGTCTGGACAAAACACACTCGGGCAACTGCAAATGCCCAGGACGTACTACCTGATCTCCCCTGAATATCCTTCACTAAATGATCTTATTTATTTTTAGGCTGTTCTGTAGCACTAATTACCATAGTAACTGAGAAGAGCACAACGAACAATTAATTTATTCATCACAACACCCTTGTTAAGAGACAAGTATTATCATCATTATATTCTTTCATCATCTAAGAACAGAAGTGCTGAGAGACAAAGCAGTTGGTCCAAGGTCACGCAAGCACCACCCAGATCACCTCAAAAGTTCCTGTGCAATTTCCTCACAACTCTACTTTTCACCCCATGAGCCACAGGGCAGAGGTGACAGATTCTTTTCTGCAACAAAGCTCAGAAACCTACACGTTTTTCCCCACCTCTTTCAGCTGGCAGCATCCCCATGGTATGCCTGGNTTTTGGGGGGGGGGGGAGCTTTCATTAAACATATCAGCTTTTTCACAGATCATGAAAAACACGAGAGGCCGTGCTCCAGAAGCTAAGTATCTCCACGGGCATAGTTCATCCACTGTGCACATTACAACTGAGAGACTACATGCATTTTGAGGGACATAAAGCTAACAATAAAACAACAAAGTAAATCCATTCTTCTCTCCAGAATTACATGTTTTCCAGGAACCTTCCTGTAAGCCAGGCAGCCTACACCCACCATCCTTTCCACTTAATTATTCACAATTGCACAAAAATATTGCAGAAGTAAAGTGTTTTAATTTAGCCAAAGCCTCAGCCAGTGCAAGCTGTCACTGCTCCTTTAGCTTTAGCCCAGCCAAGTCTTGCCAAGATGAGCATCTCGGTCTACACAGTCCTGGGTGCATAAAGCCCCAAAAAATAAAGCTGAGCGAAACTGTGATATATGAGTCTATAATATCCTGTGAACCAGCACCAGGGGATCCATGCTGATGGCAAGAGAACCTGCTGTGGATGATCCCGACGGTACACATCAGACAGAGCACCAGTCTGTCCTGCCTCTCAGGCAGCTGAGAAATCAGTGCTGGATCACAAAAAAGGAGCCTAATTGCAAGGTATCATTCCACAGCATTTACTTTAGAAATTGTCACCAGCCAGCCCTAGGAAGAGGAGACAGAGGCAGAAAGGTCACCTACAGGAATACAACGAGAGGCAGACGTTTATGGGTTTGGAGCAAAAACCGATCAGGTGAAAACACTAGACTCTGGTGTTTATAGAAAACAGAGACTCACATGCTGCTCCGTGTTCCATCTCACATCACCAGCTGCGCTGCTCCCTCCTTTTATCTGCAAACTTTGACACGTCCACATTCCCTGCCTCCAAAGACCTTATTTTGGCCAAATATGACCAGGATAAGCTGCACTTTGTTCCAACAGCAAACACTACTAATCACCTGCAACGTGCCAGGTCAGCAAACATTTCATCATGCAGAACAGTACAGCTATAGGCCCATCAGACAGTTTCACATGAGGCACTTTACAAGGGAAAAACATTATCTGAAATTAAAATATTCCACAGAAGTATGCCCACTTCAGACAGGCAGAGACAGAGAGTGGACAGCTTTCCTGCCTACACAGCCTCTCAGCAGCCCTCTGTGCAGGTGATCCTAGAGGCCGGGTGGTGGGAGCATGATCTGCCCCTCACCGGCCCAACTCTGATATGTCTGCAGGTTTTTGACAAGGTCAATCGTCAAGCTGTCCCAGAGCTGTGGTTCCCTAAATCTCCTAGCCCCCCTCCATCCTGGCAGAGCACCCCCAGGTGCGGCTCTGCCCTGCTAAAAGGAGCGTGATGGTACTTCTCACCATTCCTGCTGTTCTAAGTTTCCCTTCTCTCCATGAGGGGGGCACTAGCAGGATGAAAGATCTGACTGTGGTCCTTCACATACCACACCTGAAAACTTCCCAGCAAAGGATATAAAAAGGTTCCTCGCATTTTGCAAATAAACAGAATCTCTAGCATTCAAAGCATCCCAAGGGGTGATGCTCATTTCTACAGCCCACTCTGAGCACAACGCTTGCAAGGCCATTAGCACTCCCTCACTTTTGTTGGCTGCTCTTAACTATGCCTGACTCACTTCTAAACCCCAGGATGAGAAGAATGAAAAGCCGGGTTTTTCCACTACCAAGTGAGAGATCCATTTGCCATTCAAACCAGCATCATGGGGAATGGTGGTGGAAGGTGTGGTGTGAAAAGAATTCTACCTCTCAGCCCTGAATAAAAGCAGCACCGGTAGCTATTTATGACCAGGACAAAAGGGGCAAGTGGTTAGGTAGTTGGCAAAGACAGATTTAGAAGCTGCTTCCCTAACTTAAAGTGAGGTCACAAGTTAAGCCACTGAGGCCAAAATCCCACAAAATATGGGAGGAGCTACTGGTGCTAAACTCACGCTCAGTAACAGCTTTCAAATGCGGTGTAACATCCTCTTTCTAAGGGATTTTCACTTATGGCAATATGACATAATACTGTGGCATGCAAACTGCTGAGAGAGGCATGAAGCACCTGATCACTTAAATTACAAATTTCACTCTCCCATTAGAGCTTTATGCTTCATCTGCCATTGATAGAATTTGCCTGATACCTAAATAGAAACTTAATTAAAAGATTCTTCCCTCCCTCCCCTGAGGATCTGGTATTAGACTTACAAAATACACCATCAAAAAAAAAATTAAATTTAAATAAAGCTCAAATGCAGACTTTTCTCACTGATACAGGTCAGTGGGTGACTGAGTCTATTAAGACACTAGTCTATAATTACAGGAGAGAGTGCTACAGCTCTCCAAGGTCATTGAGTGGATTTTGATAAAACTAGGACAAAATCTGCCTGCCTATGGGCCCAAACAGTGAGGAAAGGAATCAATACTCACATGTTCATACACTGCCTATACAGTGCAAAAAACTGGAAACTCGATTTCACGCTTACCTCAGGAAACAAAAGCCCTTCAAATGACAATTTTAATTGCTGTGACTGCTCTGCGCCCCCACCTCGTACAGCCCCCTACACCTGCTTAACGTGGTTTCTGCTCTCTGCACTCATCCAGCACAGCTTCCCGAGGGTGTGACTATGTGACCCACCTTCACGTGGCTGCTCTCAAGGCCTGGGATGGCCTGGGGTTTGTTTTCTTCAAGTGCAGGAAGGGGTTGTTTCTTTTTTTTCAGCTTCAGAAAAAGTGGGGGGAAAAACACAACAGACCTAGGTGAGTCAAAGTAATACATTCTTTTACCTTGAAATAGATGGCATTAAGAAATTGGAAAATATTTTATTAAAAGCCCCACAACGATAAGTAAGGAATTTCTCTTCTTTCATACACAATAATTAGTAGAATAAGGTCTGAAAGAGATTAGAAGGGCACAGGGAGCTTTTTCCATCTTTTTACCTTTCTCCTGCAATCTGCTAAGTGGGCAGCACGAAGGAGTAAAGCCCCCTGTTTATCAACAGAGAATGTGTAACAGCAGTGCCAATGCCAAACCACCACTTCCAAGAGTTTATCCTCACAAGAGAGAGGAAGATAGCCAACTAATATGCCTCCTCAAGGTCAACGGCGCTGTCATTTCGTAATGCAGACAAATCATGATCTTCACGAAGTTCTGGCCTCTGGTAAGCGCTACAGCTACTCCAGGTCACAGCACTGGTCATTCTGGTTTGCAGATTACACCAAAAGGAACTGGAATTGATCCAAAAGCTCCTTTCTTATTGGAAACTAATCATTCACCCTGTAACATTCTGTCAGCTAGTAATATTAATACCACCCTCACTTCCTGGATTTTGGGAGCAGTCCAGCTCTCACTGCAAATATGGATCACAAGCAGAGTTAGATCAAGCCTGAACTGCATAATATTGATGATTTCCCATTTCATGATTTATCTCTCTGTCTTTACACCAGTAAAATCTTCCGAAGAGATGTAGCAGGCTATACTGGATAAATAATCACTTCCAATACTTTTCCAAACCACACGTTTCTACCTGTGACCACAAACACTCTGCAAGCTTCAGTTCAGGCCAGTCATGGAGCACGTGATGGGACGTTAGCCAGGGAAGTTAATGGGATGACACATGCTCTTGAGGTCAGTTGCACATTTAGGTACTTAACACACCATCTATCAACACCACCAATACAGAACCTGGTGCCAGAAGCCACAGGGAGATCAAGGTCATCTTCAAGTGCTGACACCTTTGCTTCCCCTACACTACCCTGAAAAGGTGCAACCTGAAGAAACACAATACAACCTTCCCAAAACAGCTGCAACTAAACAAACTGGTTGCACATCAACTATCCCAACTATTGCAACCAAACAATCCAACATTGCCACACAAATCCCTAGCACCACCAGGTGAAATTGCAGATTAGCGGTGAGACAAGAAACTAACACCAGGAAAGGCTCCTGGCTCTCTCCACGCCCATGAGCATGCCCATGATAGAAACAAGACTCCCAAGGATGGACTTCTAGAACAAAGCCTAAAAGAGAGTGAGGGATTTGCACTCTCCATCACATGAACCAGCACTGTTTTCAGCCAGAAGTAGTCTTGCAGCTAAGCAAAGCAGCGCTCTCTCTCAAGGGCAATGATCATAACTCAGGCTAGCACTACCACAACCCTCCCCGGTGGGCTGAGATAAATTACAGCTCTGGGACACTGAGCTCAGAGCTGCAGAGCTGCCACCCCTTCTGCTGTGGCAGACACGCTGCGGTGGGGACTGGCAATTGGCTGCTCAAATGCTCATGCACAGGAAGATGAACTATTCCCGCCCACATTATGTGAAACCTACTGTTGCTTTCCTTCACAGAGATGGTACTCAACTCCAAGAGCCACTCCCACAGCTGCATGAAGTTCATCAGACCTGCCAAGCTTCGTTAAGCTGAATTTCATTCTTTACAGTGAGTTTGAAAGTTTGGGCCAGACATCGCCCATCATACTTCTGCCAGTCAAAATCTGCTTTTGAAACATCCTGGTGTGAAAGTACCCTCCATTTGGCAGCACTTAAACTAACAGTTTACAGCAATTTTGCGGTATGAAGGAGTGCAAATGCTCAGAAAGGACTGTGTTATGCCACATTAGAGCAAAACAACCAAAGTGAAGCAAACTGCTTCACACCTCTTAATTTTGTGCTTGGATCTGCAGTCCTTGCAATGTAACAGCAGAACAAACTTAGACAAGGAAACTAGCATAATACTGCTAATGCTTAACACATCATCACAATCCTGACAGTCTATGGCCACAGTGAGTCCTACGCTCACAGGATTATGGACAGTCAAGTCAATATTCAGTAAAAAGAAGGCTGCTAGTCCCGTTTATCTGAAGAAAAGCCTGAAAACGTGAACTTCGGATCCCAGTTAGGTAGGACCCCTGAACGTCAGTCTCTGATTTGCAGGCCAGTCTCGTGATTGCTGCATGAGAGTCAGAGCTAACTAAAGAAATGAAGTTTTGAGGTGAACAAATTCATTGGCAGTTTCAGATCAAATTATGCAAATACTTTCTCCTTTGGCAAAAATGGAAATTTCCATTAACACGTCAGCTCATTTCAACTTCCATTTCAATCTGACTGTTTTCTTTCAGAAGAAATTCATAAAAAGGTAATGTAAAGGGCAAACAAAGCTTTTTGCACTGACTCTGGAATAATTTTTCTTCTGATATGGTCAGCCACTGTGTAAGCCAGAAGTGTCTCTCACACTGCTCTACCGTTGAACGTGGAATGCTTAAGTCTAGCCATACACCATGGTTTATTTTTTCTTTCCTAATCGAACAAAGGCAAATGGGTACACTCCAACTATCAGCTGCAGTTTTACAGAAGTGTGTTTTCAATAACTGTTATTCAGCTTTTTTTGGTTGTTGGCTTAAAAATAAAATCACGACATGGGGCGTTTTCAACAAACAAGTTACGTTTCATGATGTGACCGAAGCTGAAGAGGACGATGTGGTCAACAGAACTGTTGGGTTTTACAAGTGTTTCTTGCAAAGGATCTCAAAGATCTTACAGGGAAAAGACAGGTGGTTCCAGGATTTCTTAAAAAGAAGAAAGTCACACTCATCTCGATGTTCTCCAGCATTTATCCCAAAATCATTAATTACTTTTGAAGCCTTACATCAGACAAGCCTCCCCACTTATTTCCAACATGTATTTCACCTTGAATTCCGTGTTCAGTTCTGATCCCCTCACTACAAGAGGAACATTGAGGGGCTGAAGCGTGTCCAGGGAAGGGCAACGGAGCTGGTGAAGGGTCTGGAGGACAAGTCTGATGAGGAGCAGCTGAGGGAGCTGGGGGTGTTTACCCTGGAGAAAAGGTGGCTCAGGGGAGACCATATCACTCCTTAAAATTGCCTGAAAGGAGGTTGTGGCGAGGTGGGGGTTGGTCTCTTCTCCCAGGTAACAAGTGACAAAACAAGAGGAAACGGCCTCAAGATGCACCAGGAGAGGCTCAGACTAGATGTTAGAAAAAATTTATTCACAGAAAGGATTGTCAAGCATTGAAACAACTGCCCAGGGAAGTGGTGGAGTCACTATGCCTGGAGGTATTTAAAAGACGTGGAAATCTGGCCCCTGGGGACATGGTTTAGTGGTGAACATGGCAATGCTGAGTTAATGGTTGGACTCAATGATCTTAAAGGCTTCTTCCAATCTAAACAATTCTGTGATTCTATTCCATGCAACATCACACAGAACAGCAGTTAGGAACCAAAGGGGTGCTTTAGGGACGTCTCACTAAGGAAGGGAAAAGGCACTGAGAGTGCTGCACTGGATGTGATTATCTAATACACACAGCTTTATGCATCTCTGCAAGATCTGACCATATTCCACTCAGTTGAGTTCTCTATTTCATTTCTGTTATAGTATTGTATCTGTCTTACAGTGGCACACTGAACACTGGCAATGCCAATGCACACAACCAAACTGATCCCAAAGGCACCACACTGACTTAACACCCATCTAGGCTTTGACCCACAGATGGAAGCAAATCGGTGTTAAAAAACACAATCAAAACCTGCCTCTTTTATACTGCCAAAACAAGTTCTTGGCTAGGATGAAAAAAATTTCAGCTCTGGATCCAGATCTGCTTTGTGACACAAACTACAACATCCCTTGCTTTCCAGCCAAAAGGTCTCCAGAATTACTTTACTGACATAATTTTTACTTTTTAGAGTTGAGTCAGTGTTTTCTTAACTTTTGCCTAAGCGTCTTCACTGTCAGGTGTCTTTCAATGAAATGATTACTGCTTTGGAGGTTTTTCTGCCAACCAAAGAAATGATCCAAACATTTTACTAAAGCAAGCCATAAATTTTAAAAAATGCTTCATATTTTGCCAAATAGCAGCATGGATTGGAAAAATCATTTTCTATTTTTTAAACCACTCCTTCACACTGTGCTATTTTCTAAGCAGCGAAGCCTCTGCCAGTTTCTTTCACACCAAGTTTGCAGAATACCTGCCAGAGTGCGTTCTGTGCCAATAAACAGGATCCTTAAGTGCCATGATGATTTAAAAAAAAAAAAAAGAGTAAAGATCAATACAAATAATTAGTACTGTTATTCTTATTACTAACATTCATGCTTCTTTGCTCCAAGTTCTCATCTTCTGGAGCAGCTGCCTCTAGAAAAGAGCGAGCAAAGAGGGAAGTGCCAGCAGGTGGCACTCCAGAATATAAACCATTGAGCACCAGAGCTCACAGGACCAAGGAAGCCAGCTCTGCTTGGCTGCCCCACCATCTCTTTAGCACCCTTCAGGAGGTTGGGTTTAGGATGATCATCTCCACCTTCCCTCTCCCAAACAGCAGGGAAAAATGCTGCCAGTCCCAGCTTTTTTTGGATGGGATGCACCAGCAAGCTGAGATGCACCTTGTGCAGTCCTTTCTAGAAGCAAGCAAGGGGTGCCAGCACCCCCAAAGCACTGAGCTCATTACCCACTCCCTGACTGAGGGGAGAGCTCCCACAAGGCAGGTAGGGTTGCATTCTCACCTTGTGCATGGAGAGGTAGCAGCATCGTGCTGCCTCCCACCACTCTCCTACACTCCTCCAAACACAGGACAGAGCTGAAATAATGCTGGCTTTTACTGCTTTTAAGACAGCACCACCAACAAGAATCAGACCCCAGCAATTAGGGAACCAGTTCCTTTGTGTATATATTTAGCTATGCCCTACACACACGTAACAGCTACAGGGCACACCTGCAGATGGTTCCTCAAGGCACGGTGAAGACACCCACCCTCCTCTGAGCCTTGTGCCTTGCCCCAACACTCGCACTCCTCCCACAGCAAAGGCAGTCACACCAGCACTTCTTCCACTCAACCACTGACTGTCAGTAAAGCCTCCATCGAGATGTCTCAGCAGCCAGAAGAAATAAATCCACCTCAAAGAGCTGTGGCCCACCTGGTCTTTGCATCTCTCATTAACAGCAATTGCTTGTTTTGCTCCTGCTGAAAACACTCCCAAATCCTTCAATGTTGAAAATTATGCCCTTTAAAACACTGCGCAGCTTGAGGGAGACAGGAGGAGGTATCCTTAAACCTAGAAGGATTGTGCCATTCTATTAGAAAATGAAATTTTAAAGAAAAACTGTGAAAGACAATTGTTTTGACCAACGCTAGGCATCAAGCACAGCAGTCAACATTTAGAGAGGTAATGAATTGCTTCAGTTGACAAAGATGCAATTTTCACATCGTTCTACCCTGGAAAAATTTAGAGTTTAAAAGTACTGAAGGTCATACAACTGGGTGAAAAAAAAAAAAGGCCTGCATTTTTATCAGAAGTCTTCACGAATTACCTAAAAGCTATACAAACATGGAAAATAACCAGCCCTCTTGCAAAAACCTAAGTATTTACTGCCTAAACTCTCCTTAAAGGCAAACCTGTACCATAAGATCCATCTGCTCATGTGGAAATAGCAGAAAAGATCTGTCATAAAGTAATTTGCTTTCCTCTCCTATATATGTCAGTGGATCACTGGCATTTCCCTGCCCCCTCCCTCCAAATTGACCCCAAATATAAATAGACACAAAACTGGAAAAGTTTAAGGTCATATCTGTGGATATGAGCAACAAATAAAATCAAAGCAACATGTCCTTCTTGCAGAACAGGGGCCGCAATCAATGCCATGACATCCACTGTGTTTAGGAAATTCCTTTGTACCTAGAATTCCAAACTCATTTCCTCACAAGCTATGAACACCTGTTTTCCTGACGGTTCACTAGTATCACCCACTGAAAGAGGCACGATTCAGCTCAAGGTTAACGCGCTGTACGCGCTGCACACAAGTTCGCTCAAGACACGTTTTTAGGGTATCTTTTAGTACACAAAGATGGGCTGACGGCATGGAAAGAAGAATGAGGCAACTGTTCATGCTTACTCTGCCTTCCTAGCTGCTCTCCCACTGTGGATTTGGACCATAAAATACTCACCTGTGGAAAAACAAATCACGAAGCGTAACTGTAACCCATACACGGAGCAGCAACGAAGTGTGCAACTGTCTGGTTATTGCCCTGAAGCACCAGAAGTATTTCCAAGTTCACAAGTCACACAGCTGTTGCTCTAAGAACTTACGTGGATCTCCCGCTTCCATGGATGTCCCTGAACAGATGCATGGATGCTCTGCTCGATATTCCACCCACCTGATTGGGAAGCAGAACTAAAGGGTGGTGGAGGCTTCAGTATTCTCCTTGCTATTAGGTGCAATAAACCTCCACCTCTAATGAGCAACCTCGCTCTAGTGAGGAGACTGCACTTAGCGTGGACTCTCAGGAGCCTTAATGTTGCCAAGCAGCAAAAAGTAGGCAAGTGCATTTTAAGTAGGTTCAGAAAGGCACACAAAACTCTCTGGCATTGACTACTCAATAGATATGAAAAGGGTCAATCCCTTTGTAAGTTCTGAATTTAAATTTGGAAGAAAATATCATATGTTTAATTGAGGTAGGGGACCAAAGGAGGAACATTAGAATGAAAGCTTCTTGCTTTAAAGACAATAGTTTTATCCACTAATATTCTTTTTTTAGCTTGATTTTTGCAAATGAGCTCAGATTTTGCAAGCAGACTTTCAGGCTCCTCAAAATAAAGAATGCAGGTGCAAGACACAGGTGTGAGTTGTACAACCATGAGAATAGAGGCGTAAGACCTCTTTTTAAGAAAAAAAAAATCATTAAATATTTTCATTCCCATATGTTGATTGCATAACCCCTCTAAAGAAAGCAGTAAAGGTCACTGAAATGCACAGGCCTTTGCTGATGGAAAAATGCTATTGTATATTGTTTAAGATGACACAAAAGAAATCAGGAGGAAGGCTAGAAAATGAGACCTCCAAAGGAGTGAGCTGAAAAATTCCAGCTCAGCATTATATCCTGATTTTAAAATGCACACGTACAGGTTGTGGACCTCCGTGTCCCTCTTCATTTGAAAAAGCAACAGTATTATAATCTTATTAAAGGACAAATTTGTAGATTCTTATCACTTCTTAAAATTGCCAGTGCATGATCTTTAATTTTTTTGTTCTCCTTTCATAACCACCCATTAACATAGAAGATAAGAGCTTCTCCAATGGACCACATAAAGGAGTTTCAGCCAGCAGAGGAAGCAGCAGCACAGGAATGTAAACCCGTAACACTGAACAAAATGAGTCAGGTTCCTCAAAATACGAAGGGTTTTTCGCTGTAGCTCCTCCAAGAGCTACAACCATAAAGTTCCTGTAGTTGTGGGATTATGTTTCCACTGCCCTTCACCAAACACCGCCACTTATCCTTGGGTCACGCTAACTCCAAACAGAAGGACATAAGGAAGGAAAACCAGCATGTCACACAATTTTAACTTTCCTTCAAACAACTCCTCACTATCATAAGTAGCCCTGTAGCTCACACCTTTTTGTGTCGGGATGCGGCTGCATCAGAAGAGACCTGCACGGCCAATCAGGACTCCAAGAAGTGAGTCAATGTGAGGGAGTTTCTTCCCTAAGCTGCTTTTGAACGAGGGCAAAATATCCTCTTAAAATGCACATTTTCTTACCAAAATGCTTTTCACTTGTTTGCCTTACCTTTTTGCAAAGGTGTTCAGGAGCACCAGTATGATAGCATGAATTAATTTATTTTATGCATGAAAATATATATATATTTATACATGAGCTTTAAAAAAAATGTATCACAGACATTTTTTAGATGGACATACAATTTCTTTAAAGCTGTGAAAACCAGCCTGGGTCCAGTTCCACCAGGATTTTTTTTCTGCCAGTGACCACTGCATATGAAGCAGTTCCACTGAGCTGGGTGAAGCTCCTTTCACAGCAACTGCTCTCAAGAGCAGATTGGAGCCAGACTTGCCCAGGAATCCTTCCAGGGGAGAAGCAGTCCTGGTCAAATTCCAAAATGCCAACACATGTGACACGCGCTGTCTGAGAGGAACGGACCTTCCCAACCTTTAGGAAAAGAGGAGGAAGGCTAAATCTCAAACATTCAGCAAAAGCTTTCAAAAAAGACAACCACTGGATTCTTTTAAGACCACCTCAAAATCATCCTGACATGCCCTAGATTTCATGATCTATTTTAAAATTCCCTTTCAACTACTATTACTTGTGTTTTCTGTAGAAGTCACACAAACAGGGAGAGTGGCAGCTTGCAAGAGATCGTAAGCTGAAAGGCAGAAGACACCGTGAAATTGAGAGGATTAAGAATTCCAAGTTTCTGTACGCTTGAAGACTTTCAGGAGGGTCATTTTTCTTTCCGAAGGGGGTTGCTAATTAGCCAACCATAAAAGTAGCAGTTGTAAACAGTCCTTGTAAAAATAGCTCACTGCTTTTTGAAAGCAAATTCGTGGGTAATACAAATCCACTGAATTCTAACTAATTTGCCATTGCTGACCAGCTTCTCTCTTCTAGACTTCCTTAAACTTCATGCACTGACACATCTCCTGCTCCACAGACTGACTATATATCAGTCTGTTCAATTAACACAATTCCAGCATTTCTGCTGACTTCTATTTTAAGATGGGAATCTATCTACTTCAGAAAGTAAAATCTAAGTCTGAAGAGTAGTTTATTCCTGTCCCCAGTCTAGCTCCATTCCACATGTCAGAAATATTTATTCCAAACAAGAGGTCTCCTCGGGCAAGTCATATCAGTATACTTGCTATACTTTGAACTTACAACTAACTCCAGTATCCTAGTATCACACTTCATTAGTGTGGGACAAGCCCCTAAAAGTGGTATTTTGTGCTTGCAAATTAAGCCAAGACGATGAATTAAAAATAGAGAAAAGTGAGTTTTCATGAATATGTAGGGCTTCAAATTAAGACCTTATGAATTATATTAAATGAACAGCTATGTTACCTGTACTAAAGGAAGTGGTGCCTTTCTACTAAATATTGGAAATTTGGCAATCCATTTTCAGAACTGTGAAATGCTGCTTACTCCAGCTCAAGGTACTTGCATACAGGATGACCCTTGTTCCCGACCTCCAACAGGGACTGGGCTTCCCAGCTAGACTGCATCTCCCATAACCACAATGGCAACTAAGCTTTAAAAGAGGAGATGGAAGTCAGCCATAAAGCCAAACCCCAAGGGAAGAATGGGAAAATAAAGTATGCTAATTACAGTTCCCATGGGATATGGTGCTAGCATTCCTAAACCTAACCCTTCCGTTCCATTTTTCAGTGAAAGGAGATTTGTTTGGGGTTGAGGGGTGTCCCTCCATAAAATAAACCAATGAACTTTGACAAAATTAGGATGCAGGAAAACTCTTCCGGAAGGCAATGCAGGGCAAATCTTCAAACCAGCTTAAAACCACAGAAGAGGCAAACAGCTTCATCCTTGTACTGCTCAGAAGCCAAAGAGGAGGGATTTTTCTAAGAACATTCTTGAATCTTTGTAGCAATATATCCCTGACTCCATCCTTCACCATGCAGTTCTTCCCATTTCTGGCTTAAAAGAAAACCACTACACAGGACTGGATCTTTACACACTTAACTCATCAAAACCCCTTAAGGCTTTAGCTAGTTTGCACCAGCCTGACAGAAAGACCTTGATGTATAGTCTTCATGGTGGTGCCCCAGTGCTTGACACTGAAGTGAAATGGAATTAAGAGAGGCTCATGGCTTCTGGATGCTGCAAACACACCATTTCCTCATGCCACTTAACACCTCATCCTCAAGCTAGAATATAAATATGTCAGGGTTTAGCAATGGGACAAGACAACCAAAACACAGCAAGTACCTCATTAAACATGAGGGGAAAGCAATCCTTTTCATCATCTCCAGGATCCCTGTGCAAGTTACTGCAATGAAAAAAAAAAAAAAAACACAAAACTATTCAGAGAATTAGGTACGAACAATCTAGCCTGATGAAAAAACTCATTATTTCAACACAATCCAATAATCTAGCATATCAGTAGTGCTGAGAACCTGCTCTCTTCAATGGCCCCTTGTTCTTGTCCTCACTCTGAAAAAAAGCTATTCCAAGCTGCAGTACACCTGGAGGAGCAATGAATGTGTCAAGCACGCGTCCGTCACAGGGCTGGCTCACCTATGTAAGGGGCTGGCTTGAGAACTGCAGTAATCTCTCCACGGGGTATCTCGTGCTTACTTTCCTCAAGGAGGAACCTCAGACAGAAGATAATGTTTAAATTAACCGTTTTGCAGACGGTCTTTCAACAGAGTCTCAAGAGTGGCTGCCTCAAAGGGATCTGGGGAAGGTAACTAAGAAAGTAAGCCTGTTGACTGCAAGCTTAAATTCTGAGCAAAGATTACACCACCATCATTAAAAGCTTAGGGGGTACTACTTGAGAAAAAGTTGAAACACGCATAGTTGCAATGCTGGGTCTGTGATCTGCCATTTAGAAACCACCTCCATTAATACAGTTACGCACCGGAACGAGCATCTAAACTATTACTACTGACATTATTGGAGATCTCAGCTTTACCTGCAGTGTAGCGAGATCTAAGCTGGCCTAAATTTAGCTTCAAACAAGCCTTCAGTTCAAATTAAGCTGCATGCAACAGGGTCAGAACTTCCCCAAGCCAGATGTCAGTGGCAGACTCAGTGAACCCACACAAGAACCTGGCTATGCTCACGGCAGAAGGAAACTTTTCTTCACTGAGGGTGAATCTGACTAAGTTATAATATTCTTTTCCCTTCTCCCAGATTAAAGTTTTAAGTACCAGGAATTTCAGTAGTTCAGGAGAGCTTCACCAATGCCTCCTCCTTAACCCCATTCCACTTTGAAGTGCATAATTCAATATCCAGGTCAGAAAGGAAAAGTGAATGTGAGGGGAAGGAAGTTCCTGTCCCTGCTCCAATGAATGTTTAATTATTTTATATTAAAAATTAAATTGAAAAAGGGCTAGAATCCAGGCAGTCTAATGGGCTTACCTATGAAGAGAAAAAGATCCATGATCAAATGCTGCTAGACAAAGGTGGGAACTCAGCCTTAGCTTCCTTTGGGCTGAGTATCAGACCTAACTCAGAGAGAGCATGCCCTAGCTCCTCCACTGCTTACAACTCAGCAGAAGGTACCTAACCCCAAAAAGGAATACAAAGGAGCAGTTCAGCAGATTTTCATGCAACAGAAAGAGGGCTACCGACTTAAAAGTCCTCATCTTGATCTTCCCTTGTAGCCAGTTCATGTGTCTCCTGATTTGGGATGCCAGTTTTTGCAAATCCCATTCCTGGACCGACTTTTCTCTGGGCACTGCACAAGAAGCCTTGTTATATGCATCCCATAGAATACAGTGCCCAAAGGTTTGATACTGCAGTACTTCAAATCTTTTGTGGACCAACTCTGTTGCAAATGTTCCGGAGTCGCTTTAATGTTTTGAAAACCGTGTGATTAACACGGTTACAAATGACAGCCAACCCAACTGAGCTAAACACTGAACATCAAGTACTGTACCTTCCCATCCACTGTTCCCCCTCAGCTGAAAGAAGTCAGGAGGGTGTAGGGTTTCAGATACTCATCTTGAAGTCACATGTGAAGAGTTAGTCAGTATAAAGAAAAAACTGAGCTATTCAGAGGCATTTCACAAGCAGGAGAAAAAAGTCAGCAAATAAATTATCTGCAGCAAACAGCCCACATGCAGTTAGTTTTTGATTTAGTACATCTCAAGAACAGGACAAGCTAGCAGATTTTCTTGCCAGTGAACAAAAGCCCTACAAATAATCACACTGCCATAAAAAGGTTAAAAAGGGTGGGTGGGAGGAGGCATTCTCTTTGCAGAAATCAGAAGCTGCATCTCCTGTGCAAACAGGAAGCCATGACCTGGGCTGTCCCTCCGGCCAGGAGGCCAGACAGGGACTCACTGGGCTGCCTGTCCAATCAGGCAGCGCCAAGGCAGCCAGCAGTACATCAGCTGGCAGGCAGGATGCTGCAAAGCTCTGTTAAAAAGCCTGCCCCAGCATGGCCACCTTTCCCTGAACACGGGGGTTCAGCTTTTCCAATCAATGCACGTGCGACCGTGTCTCCGTCTCAACCACAAATGTCCATCCGCAGCACACATAACAAAACTTAATTTTCAAAACAAGCTGCTTGATTACATTTTTGTTATTTTATATGATTCCTCATTCAGAGAGTGGCACCATTATTGCCTTCGGCTAAAGCCACATAGAAGGGACAACATACCAGGCAGCTTTCACTGTGTGAACTGGGGGTAGAGACAGGAGGGGGCATTTCCTTTACTTTCTAGAAGCACATGAACTCCCACTCAATAGTTAATTCAGACTCTAAGCTATTTTCACCAATCACTTGAAAGTTAAATAATTATCCCATTTAAAGAAATCTAGCAATTGTATTTTGCATTTCCCCCCCTCCCCAGCAGCTATTGCTCTGGTGACAATATTCATCTTGTCCATGATGTCTATTATCTGCTATATAAATATTGATGATCTGAGTAATTGCTGTTCTGTACATATGCTTCTCAAAGATATAAATTTCTCTGCCTGAAGTAGGCTGCTGACAAAGTGCTTTCCTCCTTTTGCATGGCAATGAAACATTACTGGAGGTGTCACTGGGAGGGGAGGGAGAGAAAGAAAAAAGCAGCGAGTACCAACAGCCTTTGAAGAGGAGAAATGAAGTGATGTTCGTCTGTGCTGGGAAGACCAAATAGTAGCAAAGAACAACAAGTCAGCTAAGCTGGTATTCAGGCGGCTTAAGTTCAGCTTACGTTGTGCCAACACCAGGCACAGCTGAAAAGGAAAGAACTCCTCTGGACTCAGTGCTGGCCACGACTAAACTGGGCAGGCCTAGTGGTGACATGTTGCGTACAACATCCACGCTGTACCCACCCCGTGGTTCACTGATGGCAGGGGTTACTTTCCCTGGATCAAAATCCAACCAGAAAGACAAGCCAATCTTGTACTGGAGGAAGAACGCCACGCTGAACATTATGCTGGGACAAACAGGCGCCCGGTGCCACCCTGTAACCTTTGCCAGCACAAGGCCAACGTGTCACACAAAAGCAAAGATAGTCTTGACACACCCAACACTCATCCATGAATACCACAGGCACAAAACACAGCATCGCTTCAGTCTCTTTTTGCTGGTTCAGTGCATTTGCCCAGCAGGCTTGGTGAACAGTCAGGTAGTCCTCTGTCTTCCTGCAATTGATGAAAATCACTGAAAACACCCCACTGCATGTTCTGGCTCATCTGATCATATTGCCCTCCGGTCTGGCAATACAAAGACCCAATTTCGAGAGAACCCTCCCAATGGCACATGGCCTCACACTTCCAGACTTGAAATTTGCCTCTGGATAGTAAACAGTATGCGAGAGATGAAGGCTCTTCCTTAGCGGACGCAGACTTCCTGCAATACAAAACCCGAGTCCGAACCTCAGTAAAATTACCCCTCTGGAGTTATGGGTCAAGAGATTATTTTTTTCAGCTATGCAGAATTTGGCAAAGTTTATACTATGAGAGTTTCCTTGTAGAAATAATCTAAGGTCTTCACCAATCATTTACAGTATCTGGAAACAAACACTGGACAAAGACCTTTATTAAATTTTTTTTAAAATCTTTTGAACTTACATATGCTACAGAAATTAACGAGAAACTAAAAATCTGCCTGATGTACATCTGTATTACTGAAATTTAGGACGTGTGCGAAGAGGATGGAGAAGGCAGCAGGAGAAAAGACACCAGACTCCCTCTGGGAGCTGGAGGCCAGGGCAGCGGCAGGAGGTGGGTAGGGACAGAGAGCGAGCAGGAAGCAAGGGGGAACACAGATAACATGCCAGCAACATTTGGAGTGTCCAGAAGTAGAGAGAGAGGAACTGAATGTTTGTAATGAGCAAAAGAAGTACATCTGGAAGTCTTATTTCTCTGTTGCCTTGTTCTAACAACTACATAATAAGCCATTATACATAATCACAGCAGCCACAAATCTTTTTATATATACTATATGCACATGAACAGACTCAGTCAAAGCAGTTACTAAACACACACAAACCTATCTTCTCCCTGCAACACTGTGTTAAGCCATCTGCTTGTTCAGTGGATCCCTTGTCATAGAATTAACTCCTCTTCCAGTTTATACAGCTTCTTTCCTTCCCCTACATTTTCTACAACGCTTTGGGGTTTGTACGTTACAATCTCTAATCACAACTGCTGTACATCTCTGGATTTTGAAGGGAAGCTGCTTCCAGAAGAAAATTAAAGGTTGAACTCTTACCAGTAACTCTGGGCATGCTTAACTAATACTAAGCCACATAACATAGCCTAATTAGTCCAACAGGTCTTTTAAAAAAAATCCACACGACCTCGGTTCTTACACTGAGTCATTTTGGAGACCAGTTGAAACAGAGCCCTGAGTAATCCTCTAACATCAACAGCAGGCTGCATTACTCAAAGTGGACTGGATCCTCACTACAACCACATAACCCTCACCATCTCACCTCCATTTTTTTCTCCTTCTTCTGTTTTTAAGACAAGACACAATCTAGTGACCTCCAACAAATAGCCCATCTTAAAACTACATGGCCTCCTACATTTCTCAGAACTACTTTCTTTGTGTGCAGATTAGTAGTAACACATGCTATACACGCATGGAATGCTCTACTGCTAATGCAAATTACTTTGCATGTAAACACAAAATGCAGGTGGGCCAAGCCACTAACTGTACAACTCACAAGCACAGACTTCATGCTCTCAAGCTTTCACAGGCATATTAATTTCAATGCACCGAAATGTACCCATAACTTTCAAAGTCATGTTAAAACACCTCTAAGAAATGTGCCTCAAATCCACAGTGCTCACATTCCCGAGTCGCTAGAAAGTGAAATTAAATTATTTTCTAGGTAGTTCTTAATCCCACGTTTCACTGTGAAATCACGGTCACGTAACTTTACTAAAGCTATGCCTGTCCGGCGCATCTTTTCCTGCACAGCAATGTCGACCTGGAGTGTGACAAAATACAATCTCCATCCAAAATACATCACAACTGCATCGCCAAAGTTCCTCAGAGAGGATGCAAACCAGCAGTATTCCCAGCTCAGTGTGTTTTCATGGAGAGAGTAGCAGCCCTCATCACAGCTGTGCCAAAGTCGCTATGTCCACAAAAAGAAATGCTTCGCTGGGTTTGTATCCTGCTACAGTCTCTCTCACGGAGATATGAAAATGCAATTTCACTATAAAAATAAATACAGTGGAGTGAATAATTTCTTGCACTGGGCACATGGCCATCTAATTTCATTGCTTCCAAAAAGCCACTGTACTGAGACCTAGGAAGCAGAGAGTGTGCGGATTGCAGGACCCTGTTTCTCTAGCTCGTTCTGATTTGCCTCAGCTTCCCCAGAGCAAGGGTTGCAATACGGTATCTGTGCCTCCCAGACACCGAGCACCTTTTCTCAACAGGTCAGGGCAGGGGCACCTTCTTCTACTGGTGAAAGATCTGTAAGGAGGCCTTGCAGTGGCAGCCAAGGCACAGGGAAAGAGACACCCTTGAACCGTGATGAAGGAAGAGCTAAATCATCAACATGCATCCTCAAAGTGGCACAGAGACCTGTATGGTTTTGGAACGAGCACACCTCCTAGTCTTTCCCTTTGATAGAACAGAACTACTTTGCACCAGCTTGTTACAGGAAAGGCATTCACAGGAAGACATTTTGCCAATACCTGGAGTTTTGTGCTTTACAAAGCTAGAAAAATCCAGTCCAAAGACTGACGGAAAGTGTATGAGCACTATTCTAATCAAATTTATTTACATTATATACTTCTGATACAAAGCACCAGCTACCAAGTACATCACCTGATAATTCAAAGAAACCTAATAAGCAGTTTGAGATTCCAGGCAGTCCGCTGAAATTACTACTCCTACTAACCTTTTTCTTCTTGATTTTTGGCTACAGAAGGTAACATGCCAGCAATCTATCTTAGAACAGGAGCTGATGAATTGGGGGCATTTATTAAAAAAAAAAAAAAAAAGCAGTACAATACAGTTCATGAACAGGTTTGCTTACCAAATGAACATGTTTAGCAGTTTCCTTTTATACAGCCCTAAAGAACTGCAACTTGCATTTCTTCTGTTTATGATTTCTGTGGCTTAGACCTTTTCTTCTTCAGCTAACGCCTAGATGACTCCCAGTTTTCACTTTGAGAATATTCCAAGAATATTCAAGCTCCAGAGAGCCTGAACACATGTATCCTAACACACAAGACTAACCCCCACTTCCTAGGTGCACTGCAACCAAACCATAGTTCTGTTTTCGGATGAAGTTGATCTTCAAAAGCTTTAAAAATGTATTGAAATAAGGCCAGCAATAAATTTGGGATTGCCTTGAGGAGCAATAGGAGTGGTCAGTCCTCTTTGTACTTATCTCCAAATGTTGACAGTTTTGTGGTTTTTTCCTTTTTTTCTTTTGCAGTAAAGCTCAGCTGGTTTAAACAATTGCCTTAATGTTCACCAACACAGGAGAGAAGAGGAAGAGTTGACACAAGAAGCTGTTCCTTTTGGGCAGTTCAGAGCTTTCAGTGCTCTGGCTTGTAGGTTTCTGCCTGCTCGGGGCTTCCAATGGAAAACATTCATGAGATCCACCAGAGGTCACAAAATGCCGCCAGGAATCAGATGCAGACAACATGCACTAAAGAAGTAAAACAAACAAACCCCCAAACAAACTAACTGCTCCCTTACATTACTTTTCTTTTTTCTTGCCTGCAAATCTTACCGCAACTGAAAAAGGGGCAAGAAAAGAAAATGTTAATAATAATCACTTAACCCACAATATCACAACAGGTTTTCGAAGTCCTGTCAAGGATTTTCCTCTCTTAGAAAGGAAGAGGAATTTCACACAAAGAAGCTCAGAATTTCTGTCATGTGTGGCATTACCGAAATACTCAAAACCAGTTTCATCCACCTAGACAACTGCATGCATCCCTTTCACTGAACACGCAAGCCAAGGTGAAATAGAACAAGAGCTGCACCTTACGCAGTATGATTTGATTTACAAAAGGGGGAAGCTGATACATCTCAGAAGTATGCAGCATATCACACCCATGACTTCAGACCCTCTCAAAGCAGTCCCTGGCTTTTGCTCAGACACGTGTCACGAAGGAAATAGAGAAGAGAGGCTCCTGAACTGTGACGCAGGTCAGGACACTCAAAGAAGTGCACTGCACACTTCAGAGCCAGGAGTTGCCACCACCTGTAGTACTAACTACTAGGAAAAAAAAAAAAAGCCAATGAGCTGAAAGAAAATTAACTGGACATGGCTATTCAATACCCTAGACTAGTTTTAAATGAATAGCAACTGTGCTGTAAGTTAGAAAAGGATATGCAGGGGCAAGAGAGTGGAAAATTAAGCCTATGTTTAAGTACCACCAGAATACAAAGTGGAGTAACTTGCAAAGTTACTGCAAGTTGTTAAATGCATCTTTTTCATACAAGTAAATTTACATAAGTCACTGATTTTCACTAGCCTGTTTTGGGTAAGTCAAAAACATCTATGTATTTTGTTTTTTCCCTCCATACATACATGTGTGAATGCCTCTACAAAATTTTTTCTTCAGCCTTTTACTTTTCTCATTTTGCCACCAAGAGAAACACAGAAGAAAGAGGGTGACAGAAGGAAGCAGAGGAGAGGGATCTTTTTGTATTTTGCTTTTAAATTAAAAAAATAGGTGTAATACATTTCTTTTTATGGAAGTTTTCTGGTTTGGGAAAAAGCATTTTCCATTTGATTAATTCAGTCAACTAAGCATGTGACAAATACCAAGAACAAACAGTTTTGGACCAAAGAGCCTGGCCCCTTGATTTCAGCTGTTTTTTAAAAATGGGTATTTCTATACAAAGAAAGCCAATCATCAGTTCTAAACAGACATTCAGAGGATGTGAAAATCAGATCCCCATGCACTGCGCTGCTGATCCACAGCACAGAGGAGCATCTAAGCCTCTGTGGACCACATGCCACGGCTGCCTTTGTTCCCATTTGAGAGCACAGGACACAATTAGTATTTTCCAGCTTCTCGTCCCCACTGCCAGTGCGGAACAATTAAGAGTACGAATGAAGGTTTGAGCAGCAGGCCTCATAAATTACACACACACAGAGATCCTTCTGTTTGATCCCAATCTTCCACAGGTCTCTAATGAGAGCCGTGAACACCGTCTACTAATCATCTCATCAGTAATGCAAATAACCATCTTGACCTCTCATCAAGTGTCTCTCCAGCTCAAACACTGCGCCCTCAGACTGCGCAGCCCTGGCTGCCAAAGCTGCCGTGTCCCACTGAAAGAACCTCGGCACAACAACGCTCCATACATCCCACGGCCTGCTGAGCACAGCCACGCATCGGGAGCCAAAGCAATCCCTCAGCTACAGTAAGGGCTCACAGCCACATCCATCCCTGGCTCTGCACACACCAAACAGCCAGGTATGACAAAGGCAGGGATCTGGGATCTCACCGAGGAGCCGTCGTTCAGCTGCAGCAACACATCTTCAGGCCCCCTGAAACAAAACACTGAATAAGCAACACAGCACTGGCCTGGCAACTAAAAAATGGAAACATGACCTTGTTTTAGTCCCCCCAGGGCCATCACACCCTGCTCTGGGGATGTCACAGCAGTGCTGTTATCCTGGACGGACCTCAGGCTCATCCTATGCCCCCAGGCCCATCTCCATCCCCATCCCCTGCTGCTGAATGGACCCTGATCCTGGTGCATCGTTTGCCATGCCTGAGACTGTGGATGGACCCTGTTAGAGCACTTTGAAATCAAAATGATAAGAAAGGCATTCTTCTGTGAAACATCATTACCACCCTGCCAGCGAAGTGTGAATTGCAAGAGCTTCCAAAATAAAAATAAATGTATTTGTATTAGTCCTTTACCCTTGGCATCAGGCCCATACTGCCAGTTCTCATAACATTTATAGGGAAACTGGCATACAGAGCAGTGCAGCAAACAAAAGGAAATTCTGTGAGAATCAAATCAAAACACACCAAACGGGGCTTGATACCACAAAAGCAAAGACAAGCTTCACCTGGACAAGCAACTTGTAGCTGTAGTCACTGACGTTAACAGATCTACCACGGCAGCAGGAAGAAAACAGGCTCCCAAGCATCCGCAAAATATCGTATTTCAGGTTCTCTTTTAAATAAATAGGTTTAGAAAGTACTGCTAAGAGAAAAAAAAAAGCTTAAAGAATTTAAATATTCCAAGTAACAGTGCCAGCACTTCAGCACCTCTGGTCCTGCTGTGGCACAGCTCAGCCCCCACCGGCAGTTCCCTACCTCAGTGGAAGGAGAATTGCTGGGCTTCCAGTGCCACTCTCAGCAAATTTCTACTTTCCAAGCAGCAAGCGTCTGTACAACAGAAACCCTCCTATCAGCATTACCAGCTGTGCCCACAGCACAAAAAGCGCAAGCACGTACACTGCAAAATCTCAATGTTTGCTTGCGTGTAAACAGTGCACTTCTGGAAAGGCAGGGAGAATATTTCCAGAGCAAACACTGCAAAGATTTTGTGTCCTTTAGGATGTCAGAAAGCCGCTGTGATCCTCTGCTCATCTTCCCCACTTACCGCCTGCTCAGCTAAGGCGCCTCTGGCACTCACAGGGATCACAACCACATCTCACAAGCCTGTTTTCCTCCCCGCGAGAATGGGAGGAACTTTTCCTTCCAGCAGTCCAGCTCCTCGGTGTGCTACCCTCCCTAATGTTAGCTTACAGACATTAAAATACCAACCAGCTCCAGAGCAGGAAATGAAGCAAGAGGAACCAATTTCTAAACCTCACCACTGGGACTGCAGCTGCTGCCCCAGGAAGGTAAGTAGGGAGAAATGGGGGAGCTCCTCACTGCCCAGTTGGATCCCAGAAATCCTTACAAAGGTATGAGAGAGATGGAGGAAACACACATGGCTAAAGCATTGAGGCAGAAGACCATCTGCACCCCAAATTACTCATTTTCAGAAACACAGCAGCCTTCCAAGACCCCAAGAGTACTTTCTCTTATGCAACTTCACCTGCAGCTGATGGAGAAGAAGGCTTGTTTGATGAAGATGCCAGGACTTTGAGACCGGGACTTTAATTTAAAGAGGCCACTCCTGAAAGGTGTCCCATTCTCAGCTTTTGACTTGGGAGAAAGCAGGAGGAAGCAAGCGAAAAGACTGATGCTTTCTCCTCTTAACCACCTACAGAAGTACTTTTTCAAAACATGCAGAATTACGGCAAGCTATGTTTGAATTAAGGAGCCTGTGGGGAGAAGTTCTCAGTCACAGAGGAAAGAAAAGCTAGAAGAAATACTACAAAGAAAATTGGTTTATTTAAAGCCTGAAGAAAAACAAAACTTAGAGAGAAGAGAATATTTTGGTCCAATCCTGGGTGAAGCATACTCAAGCAAAACACCTGTCCAGAAGAAAAGCTCATCCAGCACACAACTGCTGCTTGCAGACTGAGCAGGAGGGCTTCATCGGCTGAAAAAGGATCTCCCTCGGGTTAAAGGTCAGTGCCTGAAGGCTGACATGCAGCATGGAGGAAACACAGACCCACACTGCTGGTCACCACAAGCCAGACAGCTCCATCATCCTCACTGCTTTCCATGGGGATGAAGGGCACACAGAGGAAATTACAAGTCCAGAATCTAGGTATCCCTTCCAGGTTTGAGCACCTTGACACCACATGTGCTTGCAAGAGCCTCTTTTTCCTCTAGCTGCACCGGGACAGTATTTCAGATCTGATTTACTGTCTAGACACAGCACACTATCACACAGGACAAGTGAAGAAGACTGAGAGCAGCAGAGTGTGGAAAACAGACTGGCCCAATCTTTTTCTTTCTTTAAAAACAGTACAGTGTGCAGTCCACATCAACACCCTCACAGGAACGCTTGATCTGTCCTGCACCTCAGAAGCTGGCTGCTGAAAACAATCCAGAATACAATTAAAACATGGATTCTGTTAACTTTCACTTCCCTCTGCAATTTTGTAATCGTCTCATCCATCAATTTTGAAAGAACATTAATAGTGGCATCAGCTGGCTCTCCACCTCCTCTGCTGAGCCAGCTTTTTCCAAGCCCTGTCCCCTGCCTCTCAGCATCTGACCACAGATGCTATGAGGAAGAGGAAAGGAGGGAGGCAAACCAAGGGTGGAGAGAGGCTAGCAGGGCACACCTAACATGGGGGCCACCCCACAGAGGAGCCGCTTCTTTCCCAGGGGAGCTATGGCAACTTACAGCGCCTGAAGGTCTGCCTAAACATGCTCACTTCAAAAGAAAACCACACACACAAAATAGAGAGAACAAGGTTCTATCAGGGCTTAAGTGAAGTCTATCCAAGCTCAGACCAAATCCAAGGCACACAGGCTCACCAGCACCTTCCAGGCTGGAGATGCTTAGGCCAGTGGTGTGCAGTGATTTTTGTTGTTTATTTTATCCCCCCACAAAACCCTTCCCCCACCTCTTAAAGATGCGTAGATGTCTCCATTGATACAAGCCATTTCTCCCAGCTAGACGAAGTCCCTGGATCCCCAAGAACTTTTAGGCAAAGAGCTGAAGACCAGTCCCATGTTCCTTTTAATTGTCTCTCCTTCTCAAACACACGAAGTTCAGTAATCAAATACTGGCTCTTGGACTTACACACCGTGGCAACGCAAGGAGAAAAACCGGTTGGTGCCAGTTTTTGGCATCTGGCTTATTAATTATTTTGTAAAGGTGTACAATCCTTTGAGTCATCTGAAACTTTTTAAGACACTCTGACATTATTTTATGAATCTAGTTTGACATGGTTTATAGTGATCACGGCCATGATTTACGTCACAAACTCCCAAGAACACAAGTCTGACTTTTAAATTATTATCATCCCAACTGTTTCACTGCAGGTCAGCCTGGTCTGTTCCAAGACCCGATTTTGTTGGCAAGCATATTTTCCTTGCTGGTACATCCACTTTTCCTCATCGAGTTAGAGGAAACAAAAAAATCCTAAAGTACATAAAGAAAGCCTATTGTTATGCTCATTGGAACACAATCAGAAATTGTCTACTTCGTCCTCTCTTGCTGCTGCGTGAGGTTGGTATTAACCATCCCCCTCCCCTGAATAAAGATGTAGGGAAGAGACTCATTGTAAATTGGTCAGAAGACGTGCAGACATCACTTTTCTGGAAAGCGGCCAAGTTCACCAACTTGCATCTCAGCTGGAAACTCAGCCTCTAGAACCTGCACACTCTTTCTTGCACTATCATGTTGCTATTACTTTCCAGAAAATAAAAAAAGCATGAGCAACCAGTGTTCCTCACTATGAACTGATGCAATTTCAGTGTAATATTCAACCCCATAGAAGGCAGGTGAGATCAAGCAAGACTGCATCCAACAAAACACTGAGGAACAGGGCGGAACACAGCATATTCTTTAGATAGAAGCTATAAACAGAGTTGGCCTAAAGCAGCCATCTCCCCAGTCCTTGATCTCAAAGGATCCCATAGTAATGGCTCTGGCCTAATAGTAAGGAAGATGAATCCTCTAAAATGCTTCAAAGGTATCGGGCTGGCCTTCACCTACAGTTTGAAGAAGCAAAAATTACAGAGCTACACTGGAATCAAGATTGTACATATCCCTACCAGGCTATCTGGGACCTCTGGAAAATGGTAAGTGCCACCAGAAACAACAGGCTAAAGTGATGTTACCCAAAAACATGGAGAGAAGCAGGTGGCATTTGTTAGGGAAGCAGAGAAACAGAGGGAAAGGAGGGAGGACTGGGGAGGGCGAGTTTAAGGGGATGACTAGGCTGCCGCATAGTAAAGAGCAGAACAGACACAGCCAGGTCAGAGAGGACTGGCTCGGGAAGCACCAGAACTCTGCCTACTTCATCCTTAACTGGGATCTGAGGGTATCCCGGCTCCGGGCTGCAAAGCCCCCCAGTACAGCACCAGGTGACCTGCTGAGCATGTCATCCCATTCTAGCCACTGACCACCATCCATAGCCAAAAAGTGCTTCCTCAGCAGGCCCTTATCTCATCGGTTAGAAATAAATGCTACATCCCAAGGGTCTGTGCCCTCTGGATGACTCAGGCCACTGCAGATTCATGTGATGAGGCCTAATTTTTATTTATTTCCCGCTTTTCCCTTTGTACAGTTATAAAATAACATTTAAACCTAGCTGTGTTGTTTTTTTAATACAAAGACTGCAAACTTGATCACTTCAAAATTAGGAGTTATCATAATGAAGACTGTCCATACAACCTTCACCCAGCCTCTGTATATATCTGCACTGTCTCTGTCTCCAGTTCAATGATCACCAACCATCTGAGCCCTGGAAATCAACTGCTTTCAAAAAAAAAAGCAGTAAGGTTGTGTGATAAAAGCAACAGCTGTCCCTCAAACCCTGCCTCATTCCGTGAAGGTCAGAAACGTTAGTGAACAAAGCAATGCAGGAAGAGAGAGAGACAACCACGTTGCTTGAGGAAGTTGGACATAGCACCTGCAGGCAGGAATTACCTCCTCCTTGGCTCCACACTCAACCTTTTAAGATGCTCAGCAAGTCTCTGAAACTAGTTTTCTCTTCAAGTGACCCCTAATGGGGCGGTTCCACCCTCGAGTCAAGGCATTTAGGGCTAATCTACAGACACCAGCAGCTGAGGCCAGCTATCCTTGTGCTTCCAGCAGCTGAACTGCTACATCATGCCAGGTACTCCAGGACGAATGGAAAATAAAATCATACCCAAGTATCTCTTTGACACAGCCAAAACTGAAGGTGTTTCAGTCACCGGAGATTGATTTGCTCTTTGACTTCATTCCTCTGCTATGAAAACAAAGACAGTACCTGTACCTGAGATGCTGCAAGAATAACTTCCCCACCTGAGAAAGCCCCCCAGGAAGGAATTAGCAACTGCTCAGTTCAAGGTCTGGGTAGGGTGTAAAATAAATAGATGTAGAGATACATGCAGAAAGTAAATGTGGGGAAGAAAAAATGAATTATGCAGCAATTACCTATCCAGTGAAAAAGGGACTCTGTGAAAGGTAAAAAATGATGCAATTACAGAATTAAAGATTGTATCATAATGCAGATGCAAAGGGGAGTTCTGCAACATTAGTCCTGGAACTTCACTGCTTTTGTCCACCTGATTTTGTAATGTCATTGTTCTCCTGATGTCATTATTTTGTAAGCAACACAATTATGTGATCATATGTTTATACCTTTCCATCATTAGTAACGTGGAACAACCGGCAGCCTCTGCTCCCAACATGATGGATGCCTCCAGCAGATGGCTGTGAACAACTCCCTTTCTTCCACCTTTATCTGAAGAGAAGAGCAGGGAGAGGAAAGGGAGAGGCTTTATACTTCAATTCCATGCACAAACATTTGGGGATTTTGAGGTTGTTTCGGTGGAGGAAACCAAGACCACTATCAATGAACTACTGTGAAACTGATTGTCACGAATCAGGTTTTATGAACAGAGGCGCTGAGCAGCTGATGTGCTTTGCCCAAGGTCAGAAGGAAAGTTCCCGAGGCCTGGATCCCAAATGACCCCACTAAGAGCCTTCTGCCCAAGCCACTGAATCCCTCCTACCTCCACACTTAAGTGTAATTATTCCTCCTAACTGCAGGTCAGGGAAGAAGCCCATCATCTCCAGGCTGTGTTTCTGTGTTTGTTGGTAGATGCAACCAATGAGCAACTTCGGGGAGAGTGTCATATAAAATACAACCGGCAAGCAAACATTACAGTTTTATGTGTTCATCCGGCACGATAATTGTTATATTGGGTCTTTTAAGTAAATTACCCTGCACACCTCCAACTTCAGGCCAATTGCCAACACGTTTCTCAGCGTCTGGGTCACCCTGCTTTGTGAGGGAAAGCAGCTGCAACAGCGACAACCTAACTTGTTTTATTTGCAGATGGTATTAGCTGGCAAGAGGCAGTGCTGTCTGACAGCATGCTCCCTATGCATGCTTCATGCTTTTTTAAAAAGTCTTACTTGCCTTTGTATGTCCTCAATTGCAAACACAAATCCTTTCTTTCTTTCTTTAAGTAGTATTTTCACCTTGTCGTCTGTAGGGTGCTAGCAGCTACTACCACAAGCTTTACATGATCTTGTGCACCTAACAAAGCAAGTTTCACTTCTGTCTTTCCCCATCCTCAGAGAGCGGAGCTTGCAAAACCTGGAGCTATCAAGTCCCTGAGGTGCAGTCAGTCAGAGCCTGCAGTGTCCCAGGCACTCGGGTCACACCGGCTCTTCTCAGTGCACATCTTTTGGAAAAGCTCCACCATGGAAAAGTCCACTGAGGTGATGGAAACATTGCAATCCTTCCCTCTTGGCATGCAACCTGCTCAGTTCAGTTTAAAAGCTAACAGAGAAGGCACTGCACTATCCCTAAATGTATACAGGTAGCACAACACAGTTAACGAGAACAGGCAAAGATGATACCACAGCCATGTTTTACCCCACATCTGCCTGCTTCAGGATTTCTGACACAGAAGCTTGGGTGGCTGGCACCTTCAGAGGAGGCACCTGCAATGCCTTGTCCAAGCCCGAGTCCATTCTTACCTACCAGAGTCATTTACCATGCGGAGCTACCAGTGGTCAGAGATGGTGCTCATGGATGGGGAAAGGAAGGGAAGCAAGAGATGTTAGGATTAGATATCCCTAATAGTGTAGAGAATTACACTCGGATGCCAGAGATGCCCAGGCAGAGTTTATGTGTGGGGAAAGGGAATAGCATTTTGCCTCACTGGCATGACTTGGTGCTCCACATCCTCCGTAAACCATGATGGGGAGCCAACTCTACAGTTCCTCCCTTCACCACACCTTGACAGACACATCTGGTTTTACCTAGATCTATATGGCTGTTTGAGATTTACCTTGGCCCTCTTAAGGTGGCACATAATATTTTGACATTAGAGCCTGACACTGGTGATCTCTGCAGGGCCACGCTCTATGACCCAGGACAGCAGGCATGCACTGTCTGACAGCCAGCAGCAGCAAAGCGGGTATCAAAATGCACAATGGGTGAGAAACCGCATGCGCATCCCATAAATGCTCGACACCTCGGACACTCCTATTTCTGCTGTCAATGCTTGGCTTTTCCTTCGGTCCAAGTCTGGAAATGTGCTCACCACATCAGCACAGCTACACTGTCTAGGACAGACACAGCCTGGGTGAGGGTAAATCTGCTTTTCTTAGTACTACAGTGTCCAGATTTTGGAGGCAGACCCCTCAAGACACCCATGCCAGACCAGCTGCATCTATACTGGGATGCTTAGCAACACACAAGCACGTCCCTGACATCTCACCACACCACTTCAGCCCAAGTGCACACCTACCAAAAGTAACTGGGGAGAGGGCTGCGGGGGAATCCAAGACTGGATTCACTCACAGAAGCTACTTTGGGAGAAACATACAGCACTGAATGTTACCAGTGTCAAATTATCACTGAATTCAACAGGATGGCGCCAGTGAACACCCAGATTTATCATACTGCCACTGCACATGTGTGAGTTTGCCCATGCACACACACCTCTGCTCAGTCCTGCCCAGGGTGCACATTCCCCTCTGCTCCAATGCTCACCTCTGTTCAGCCCAGGGTGTCCTGGAGGTCAAAGAAAGCAGCCTTCTCCAAGCTATGGCTGTCAGCCCACAAGCCTTCCTAAACCTCAGGCAGCTCTAGCTTGACAAACCAAAGGGTAGCCATGCTGCAAGGAAGAGTAACAAACAGGACTCGTCTGTGGGACATCTGTGTCCTCCGCCCTCCTGCCCCTGCAGCTCCCTTCAACGCTACCTCGCACCCACCCCTGCCCTGGATGCCACACACACCCTGCAAATTGGCCCGGGCTACTGAGGCGCTGCGTGTTTGCCCACCACACATGCAGGGCTTGGCTGGGCAGCCACTACCAGGCAGAACAGAGAGCAGCCTAAGCAGTCTAGTTTTCATCAGAGACAGCATTGCTTCAAAGATTTCCCAGCCACCCATTACTCTTAACAAACACAAGTGGGAAATTAGTGGTCTTCCAGACTGCCAACCATTGGTGCAATCTGGTTGAAACTGGCCAAACAGGAGACAAACAGCGCTCATTTCCTGGGGAAACTAAGTTAAAATGAAATACAATAAAACCAGATGAAAACTATGATGTTTGATTAGTGGTGTTTCCATGTTCTGCTACCTCCCAGGAAGCAACGCCTTGCTCAATCCAGCCTGTGAGCTGCACAGCACACAGTGCAGTTCAGCTCTGTAACTACCCAGATGTTACACATCTGAAATGGGAAGAGGCAAATTTCAAACTTATTTACATCTGGGGGTTACTCTGAAGGGGTAATTTCTGCAGCAGAAAAAAAGACGGGGCAAGGGGATTTGCATCTGAAAGGGGTGAAACACTTTGTCAGGGCTGAAGGACTGTTACTCAGATCTCAGTGTGAAAGCAGCTGAGGCTCATCTCTCCTTCACAACCCTGGAAATGAACTCATCCCAGAGACTTCAGCATCCTTCTCCTCGCCATCCCCAGCGTCCCTTAACCCATGCTGTTGGTGCTTGGCCACCATCGGTGCCTTTGAGGCAGGGGGCAGCTCTGCTGCAGTCACACCAGCAAATGCTGAGCCCTGGACAGTCTGGGACCCAGGGAGAGGCTGCACTGGTGAGGCCTGGGAGGGTTTCCTCTAACCCCGTTCGGTGTGACAGATCATGCTACAGAGCTACAGCAGTTCCAAGGACTCCTCTGCTCCCTTCGCAGAGCACGGCACAGCGGGAGGAAACAGCAGCGACAGAGCAAGAAGGCAACTCCAGACAGACTCAGAAACAGCTGTGGAATTTCTCTGAAGAGCTGCTTTCTGTAAAGGGGAGGAAAGCCCAGCCTCCCATCTGACTTCCAGCCCACCCACCCACCGGATAGAAGCAAAGCATAAGAACAGGAGAAAATTTAAGGCATGCCAAGATCCCAGGCTCTGGAAATTAGTTTCCCACATGCTCCACAAAAAGAGCACTCACACCCAAAATCTACTGCTTTGAACTCGGACTGCACACCATTTACTCAGCTGAATAACCACACTCAAGTCAGTGACATTACTTGCCTGAATATCTTCTACTTGATGTACAGAAGGGGCTGCAGAACTGGCTGACAAATAAACACAGGTATACAAAAGGCAATATAAGAACACTCTTCCTAAAAAGGCTGTATCCCTAGGCCCGGTCCCAAAGTCAACAGCCCTGTGGACAGAACCACAAATCACCAGGTCTTTGGTAGAGTCATGTCAACCGATCAGGGCATCATCTAGATCCATTCATACCTCTAGACCTGTATCCTCCAGGCCCCATCAACTGATTGGGGTCACAGTCTGAAAAATATTTCACTGACTTAGAAAACTAAATTCTGCTCGAAAGGATGGCTTGAGCACTTAGGAGTATAAGCTTCATTAGCTTCCAGCAAGACTTCAAGCCCCAAGCACAAACTAATGCTCCATAAAACTCCAGTAGAGAAGCACCACTGCTCCTACTCTGCCAGTACTGGTCCCAGGTATGGTCAGCTGTTCTGGATGGAACCCAAACATGACGATATGGCATTTGTTCTCAGGACCATGCAAGGGAAAAAGATGTGTGGTTCACACCCTGGAAAGCTTATGAGAGGCAGCTCTGAGCTTAAAAGCTTTATGTGCAAGCTTGCTTCCAAGTATCCCTCTAATTTCACTGGGGCAACTCACGTGACTGAAGTTAAAACTGTGCTGAAGCCTCCATCGGACTGCAGCTGATGGAGTTTCTGATCCAGTTCATCGAGGGGTCAAGGTGAGAACCCTGAACTGGGGCCAGGAACAGGTACGGCAAAAATATATCCACGGATTTTGGCAAAACTGAAGGACCAAGTGAGTCCCTCGGGGAAAGGTGACCAGCACCCAGAAGCATCTCCCTGCTCATTCCCTGGGCACTCTGCTAAGCCACAGCAGGTCTTTGGATGAGAGGCTCATTCTGAGTTCTTGCATTTGCATGTATAATATAAACACACTATATTAAGACCCAAAATAATGTTTATCGTCTTCCTGGCATTTCTAATCTGAATATCTCACAGCACTGTCCAGTACTCCCAAGAAGACTTCACAACATGCATACAAAACTTCCATCAGGTGTGGTCCAACCAACTTTCTTCCCCCCAGAAAAGCAGCAAAAAACCAGATATCATTTTCACTTGTCTTCACATACCTGGCCAGCTGTCCAAACCCTCTGAGAGACCTCACAGCTTCGAGCCAGAGGCTTGGGCTTTTTAACTGTACTGCCAGCTTGTGCATAGCGGGAATTTTCCACAGAGCCCCATCCCAACAGCCACGGGCACGCCAGTGCCACCAGTGCCAAGGCCAGCAACAGCACAAGGCTGTCCCAGCTTTGCACTCCTCAGCCAGGACTACTTTTACGTTTCACCTTTCACGCAGCTAGTAAGAAGCTAAAATCCAGTCACACACTGTTACATAGCCAAGAAGAGTGTTTTCAGCAGAAGAGGTTTTATTCCTAAATTGCTATTGCTGTCATCCCATAGGCTCTACATTAGTGCAGACTCGCCGGGCATTTCAAAAAGGCCTGTGGTACAGAAAGGCTGAGAACAGGACCTTCATACTCATCCTAAGTTGAAAGGCTACAAATAATTTCCAACAGCCTACATCAGCCAAAAAATCTAAGTAAATCTGTATCAAAAGCTCTCTAAAACGTACTAGTTGAAAACAAAAATAAAAAGCAAACACAAACAAACCACGGGCCATATCGATGAGGAGGAGGAAGAGTTTCAGTGAGCAAACAAGCGCAGAGGAATTACTGTGTTTACAGTTCAATTAATGGGACCTTATCAAAAGCCTGTTTGCTTTTTTTTTCTTTTTTTCTCTGGTAAGACACCTATTACACAAACACACACACTGAATGCTTCCCCGGCTGGCACCCCGGTGCACGTATCCCAAGTGTATCCACATTTCAGGAGAGGCAGAGCTGCTCCCGGAGAAGTCCCACCACCGGACGGCGTGTCGGAACAAAGCGCTTGGGTGACGGATGTCGGCAGGGTCCGTAAATCACATTTTTGGCAGCTCGACCTCAGCTGAGAGACGGCATCTAACGCCGTAAGGAACTCTGAGCGCTGCCGCTCTGTAAAGCGGGGATCCTACCTGCGAAGGGGGCTTCACGCCTCTCCTCCTGGCTGGTTAAAAAAATAATTAAAGCCTTTTTCTAAAAGCCCGGCGAGATGTCTGGCACTTAATGACAGCACCCGAGTTACCGCGTATCTTCTCCGCTAACTGCCGGCATGAGGAAGGGAAGGGAAATAAACCAAAAAAAACCCACCAAACCAACCAAAACCACCACCGAACCTCCCGCTGGAACAAAGGAGCCCACCAGACCCCGTCTCTAAGTTATCTGGATTTACTTGCTCGCAAAGCACACGGAAAACCCTCCTCCGCTCGGA
>VZTA01021403.1:0-22238 GCA_013398855.1 Mohoua ochrocephala | reverse complement strand
GAGGCTGCCCAGGGGGGCCGGAGCGGGGCGGCCTCGCTGCAGCGGCAGCCGCGGACACCCCGTGCCCTGCACGGTGCACCCGGCCTCGCCAGCGGGGAGAGGGACGATGCAGCGGCCGAGGGCTTGCTCAGTACTGAGAAAGGGCTCTGCGGCTTTAAGCCGCAGCTCGTTGTGCCACCTGGCCCAAGGTGAGGGACAGCTGCACCTGAGCGCGTTCCCGGCGGGACAGAGCGGCGCCTGCCCCGCGCACCCACCGGAGCTGCTCCCGCGGGGAACGCGGGGCTGTCGGACACCCCGCGCAGGGCAGGCTCTCTGCCTCAAGTGCCTTGAGGACCATCGGTCTCAGCTGGAGGCTTAGAGCTATATTTATTAGTAGTGCACATTAAAGTAAAATGTACATGTGGCGTGTTGTCTTAGCACAGCAGACCCAGGGCCGGGCGAGGGAATAAGGCCTCGTTTTTATCCATTGCACCAAGGCCTATGCCGGCAACAGAGCACAGGACCACAGACTCGTTTCTACTCTCCCTGCAGAGAAAACAATCCTATTTCCATCAGCGGCAAAAGAAAAAAATGTGTATTGTACCTCCTAGCGTCTCACATGGGATCAGTAATGCCAAGCGGCAAGAGCTACAAATGGCAACAGTAGGCAGGAGTCTTTCACTCCTCACTGCCTCATCTTCCTGCGGATCCGGTGTTTTTTGGGGGCAAACAGTTGCAAGTGATGTGAAAACAGACCTGTAGGTTATCCAGGTGCCAGGTTTGGTTAGAACACCCTTCTCCTCCCCATATCCTATCGCTCCGTGCTGAAAGTGTAGCCTATGAAGGAGTAAGCCCTCTATAATCAGCTAAATAAATCACTTTCACAAAATAAAATTCCTTTCCCCCCTCTTCACTGTACTGGGGCTATTTGCAGCGCAAGGTCTCCAGCAAGCCAGGCTTACCACTAGGGAGAGTCTATAATGCATTCACTAGTACAACTCCAGGTTCTGCTATAAATATTTAAAACTCAATTACCATTCTCAGAATGAACGTTTGAAGCAGATCTTTGCATCCCACAGTGTTTCTTGATTCAAAACTTCCTAATGAAATAATTTGGATAACGCAGGAGAAGTCAAATAGGTCAAATGTCAGCCTTCAGTCTGAGTCTGGTTCCCCCTTCATGTCGCTCTCTGAAGTATTAGTTACTACCATCTCTGACCTCTCACGATGTGTTTTACACCACAGGCATCATTTTAGCACATGCAGCTGACTTTCGCTTCTCTGTTGATCAGCTGGGAGGACTGTGAGAAATATTTTGCCGCTCTCCCCTTCCCCCCCGACCCCCCCAGTGCCCAGCTGAGTAATCTGAAGAGCAAACATCCGAATTGATTCTTCTGAGGTGTCCCTTAAAGAGACAGGGGCCTCCTTCCTGCCATCCTTTCCTCTGCTCTTGGGGATGGGCCATGGCCCATGGCACCTGCTGTGACCCACACCTTCCCACCCTGGCCACTCAAGGTTCTATGGATTTTGCTCAGAAAAAGCCTCTGAGATGCTGGAGAGGGGGGCTGTACAGTTGTTTTTGCAATTTAATGAGATGCTTATGCCAAAGTCACATCAGGCATTTGTGTAACATCCTGCTTTTGAAGAGATGTACCAAGTTTGGGAGGCACAATTCCTTACATGCCTCTGTGCACCGAGTCCCTACCCTTCCCTAGGTCATTTTCCCCTTTCTTCCTCAGAAAACAAGTGGCAGCTGGTGCCTACAGGCACAGTGCTATGGGACCAGAGCTCCGTGGACTCAGGGGAGGAAAATTCATTGCAAAATGGAATCAAATGTCCCTCCAACTCTGCACTGGTCAGCACTGCTGCAAATTATATCCACTAGTAAGGCAGGGGGGCTACACAGATGTGGAAAAAGATCCCACACTCACTGAGATGGATCCCGCAGTGCAGTGTTGAAGAGCGTTTACACGACGACTCAACGATAGTGCTGTTGTTGCTGCTGTGATTGTATCTTTACAGCAGAGTTTAGCCAGCTCAGCTGAGAGCAGGACACCCCATACACCCCCAGCTGGGTTAAGCAGACAGCAAAGAAGTGTTTCAGATCCCACATGCAAATACGAGGTCCTGGTCTGGAGGGGCTACCGCAGATTTTAGCAGCTGACTCCCTCTGCTGAATGGATTACCTGCACAGCTCCTGGCAGAAGTGCTGCCAGAGAGATGCAGCAGATGAGGGAGACTGGAAAAGGTAATTACTCCCAGGAGGATCCGTGGGTTGCTGCCATCGTCCCCCAGGTTGCACCTGTTATGAGAAGAGTCTGTAAGTCTCTGGGGAGGAAACCTTGAAAAGTTCTCAGCAATAGGCTTGGGGAAAAAAAAGAAAGATAAATAGATTTCATCTTCAGATTGCTTCACATGGTTTATTTCGATGAAACTTTTCACTAGGAGATGGATTTGTAAAAGGCAGCAAGTTCTTTGGTACTGCCCTTTTCAGTTCCTACCTGAATAAAAAGGATCAAAAGGGTTCATCCAGTGCCAGAGGCGTGGAAAGACAGAGGAAAGGACGGCCCTGCGCTCTGCCGTGCAAAGGCAGCTGTGCTCTTCTGCCCTTTGCTATTCTCTCACCAGTCTGGTTCGATATGGGGACCTTTTTTTTTTCCCGTCTGAATTTTTCTAACTATTTTTATAAGCGCATCATATGTAACAGTCGATGAGAGCAAATTGCTATCAGACACAGTCACTCAAGCATACCCAGTACTGGGGAGCTGGGAACACCCATCATTCACAGGAATAATAGCAGCAATCCCTACAGGTGCTGGGGTAGCACTGGGACACCATAGCAAAGGTAACTAACTCATGGCTTCTCCATTATGATCACCTAAGAGACCTCTAATACACAATATGTACGTAAGACCTCTGTGTCAAACTTTCAGTTCCAGGAACAAGTCACCAAATAATCATAAAACCGAATGGTTTTATGGGAGCTTGTGAGCATTTTAAAAATAATCAGCACATGGGGGATCCATTCCTTTTCATTTCTGAGTCAACACTGGAGGCTTAAATCATATTTCCAATGTTTATTCTGTTATTAAGAAGCCTAGGAACTCTTTTTAGCCCAGTTTCCTAGAGAAACAAAGTTTATATCATCTCACTGTCTGTGTATCTTTTTATCTTCCTGTTTTCTTCCAGCTGCTTTTGAAACAGTTGGCCAAGCTGTCAGAGGAGGAGAAATCAGAGACAGTAATGCCCCTAATTTTTGTTGTTGTTATTTATTAAATCATTAATGGGGCAAAGAAATCTTCTTTGAGGGAATGGGGGAAAGAAGCTTCTTTGAACCCTCCCCAAGCAAGAGGCAGGGAGAGTTCAGCGTTTTTCCCTTCAGTCCAGCAGCCAGCGAGCATACATGCATGAGACAGGGGTACCTAGCCAAACTTCATCCTATCCCCTGCTCATGTAGCATCTTTCAGTGGAAAAAAATGAAGACTTCTATGATCTCAGAGCTCTGGGACTAAGGGGGAAAAATTACATTGACCATTGAAATCGCTACTGAGTCAGGGCCTGTCAAACCTCACGCCTTGCACAAAAGCTCTGCAGAGGGCTGTTGCCTAAAACTGTGAGACAAAAGTACAGCCCATAGCAATTAAAAAAGCATCTATTGGTGGAAACAGCTTCAAGCCCCGCTGATCACAGGTAATTGTCACTTCTCATATTGATACCCTGTGATAAAATTACGATGAATATTTTGGCTCATTGAAATCTGACAGGCTCATACACATTCCCTTGTTCTCTTTCATAAAACTCCGTTTTATTGCATGCTTTAAAAGACTCAGCAGAGTGAGTATTTTTACAGGTCGCTAACCTGAAAACAGGCACGTAAAAAGGACGCGTATTTGCAGTAACTCCGTTTAATAAATTGCTGTGAAACTCCAGTCTCCCTCGAAAAAGAAAAAAACTCCACCCTGAAGTTAAGAGGAGAGCCTTCACCCCTTTGTTAACATTAAAAGCTTCAAGCAGGAGAACATGGTCGATGTGCCTACCTTAGGAGAGCAACAAATTCTCTATTCACCTGTGTGCCATTCAGCCCTCTTCTTGTCCTTGGGTTGGGTAATTTGATCAATAATTTTCTCCTGATAGCAATAGTTTGTAAATGCTTATCTATTAATTATGACCTTAATAATAGATCATAGGATCATAGGATTATAGAACCATAGAACGGTTTGGGTTGGAAGGCACCTTAAAGATCATCTTGTCCAAACCCAGCCTGCCGTGGGCTGGGACACCTTTCACTAGACCAGGTTCTCAGAGCCCCATCCAGTCCGGCCTTGAACAGTTCCAGGGACAGGGTATCCACAGCTTCTCTGGGCAACCTGTTACAGTGCCTCAGCATCCTCACAGCAAAAAACTTTCTCCTAATTTCCAATCTAAACCTACTGTTTTTTACTTTGAATCAATTCCCCCTTGTCCTGTCACTACAGGCTCTTGTAAAAACCCTTCTCCTTCTTTCTTGTAGGCTCCCTTCAGATACTGGAAGGCTAGGTCATCCCAAAGCCTTCTCTTTTCCAGGCTGAACAATCCCAACTCTCTCATCCTGCACTGGCATGTCAGGTGATTTGACATCTGTAAGTACAAAATGTAGGGAAGTTGCTCCTTCAGCACCAGCTGACTGCCTTTACACTCAAAGGGGAGATGTCCCTCTGAGTGATTCAGAGCAGAAATCCATACTCTGAGTCACCGTCTTTCTGCCTGGGCTAATCTCCTTCCATAGATAAGATAGGGGGAAAAGCTTCTTGCCCTGAAGTTTAGTGCCCAGAGACAGGCGGTGCAAAGGGCCCCCTGAGGCTCCCAATCTTGGAGACCACCTGGGTCTGCTGACACATCCCTTTGCTTCCTTCCAAGTGGTGGCCCAGACCAGTCTCAGTGAGTCACCTTGGAGGAGCCACAGACCCTGTATCCTACCAACCAGGGTCCCACCTGTGGCACAGTGTCACCGCCTGCCTCTGGGCAGCACGTGCGGACGAGCCTGAGATGTGTCAGGGTGGAAGGGGGCCTCTGCAGATCCTCCTGTCCATCCCCCTGCTCAAAGCAGGGGCAGCACCAGCCAGGCACTCAGGGCTGTCTCCTGCTGCATTTTGAACATTTGCTGCCAGTACAGAGAGCTGGATAAACACACCAGGGGTCCTACCGCAGCAGTTGCTCTCGGTACAGTCCTGGATATTGTCTCTGCTGCTGCAGCTGTCACGAAATGAAAGGGAGGGGTTGGTTATAAGCTCTGGCAATTATCTCCAGAGCTGCACTTTTCTCTCCCCTTATCCCATCGCAAGCTGGTATTTAGAAAAATACACTTCTACAAATCAAATCTTTGGTTTTTACTGTACTGAGTCATGCCTGTGTCTTCTTAATAATTCATAGTTCACTGTATGTTAAACAAAAGAGAAAACATATATGTGCAAAATGTTTTCCCATCAGTGAATTTCAATTACCAAAGCCCAATTATTTTAAAACCCAAACTCTTCCGTTATCCAAAGCAACACTGAACTCGTTGCTGGGCACTAACTGTATTGAAAGTCCATTAGTCAGACAGCCCCTCAATCATCCATGTTAATTCATTCTCCTCTGAAGCAGATGAGTTTTAAGAGAATTACAGTCCTCAAATACAAACAGCACCACAAATAAATGGCACGAAGATATTTCATCATAATTTACTAAGTGCAACAGCTACTCACTGTTCAGGACTTGCATACTAAAGCACCATGATAGCCCTTTGGCACCAGCTCTCTACAGAGGAAATGCAGGTAATCCTATCGCTGACAAAAAGCTCCATTAAAAAGAAAGTTGAGGTTGCAAACATAAGCATTGAAAATCAGAAAACACCCAAATTAAGGCTGACTGCGCGAGTCCCTCCTGACATAATCACATGCTTCCATTACCTGAGTGCGTGCTGCTTTTCACAGCATCCTGGGCTTCCCCTCAGTTGTGTGGGATCTCAGAAGCACAACCCCAGCATTCTGCTCCCCAGTGCCAACCTCCTCTGCCATCTTCCCCTGTGCCACCACCCAAGTTCCATGTCCCAGGCTCCCTGTTCCCTCGTTCCTGGTCTCCTGCCCTGATAGGCCACTTTTCACTCTTCAGCACCATCTCCCCCATTTTCCTTGTCCAGCTGTCGCCCACATTTCATCCCAGCAGTTCTCAGCCTCAGTTTCCAACCCCAACTCCCAGACCAGGTTTCTTACAGTGAGGCCCAAGTATCTTCTCCACTCCAAGTCCCCAGTTCCAGTCTTTCACTGCAGGCTGCTTTAGTCCACCTGTTTATGCCAACTCCACAAATAAAGGCCAGGTTCCTTCCTCCTGATCACTTGGGATCCAGGAGGTCATTGACACAGAGCACAAGTCTGCGTGGCTGTACCAGGAGGCACCAAGAAGAGCATTGCCAGAAACCTCCCACTCAGTCCCTGCAGCCGTAGATAGACCAGAGCACAAGTCTCCACAGACCGAAACATCAAAGAGATCAGCAGCCACACTTAGAAGCCTCTGCCAGGTGTGTGCAAACCGCAATTTTCCAAGGATTTATAATTCAGCTGAACTTGGGTATTTTTCACAGGAGCCCGAGTTGAGTTGCACCACTTTTTTTTGTTTTGCTCTTGCATTTTGGAAGGGGAACCACAACCAGGCAGTGTTTAATGTTATGTAGAAAATCTAGTTTCATGCATTCAGTGGTGTTATGTCTTTCATGGGAAAAAATGTCATAGAAAGAGCTGAACAGCCAGAAACATCCCTCCAGAATCAGACTGAGGTATTCATCTGGCACAGAAAATGTTCACCCAAAAGATTAAGGTTTCAACAAGTTACAGAATATGAAAAAACAAGTGGTGCAACTCAACTCTGACATCAATTAAAGCAAACTGAGTAGAAGAAAGGTTATTTTCTCTAGCCTAGCAGAAGTACCAGATATATTATCCTTAGGGTAGTAAGAGTCCACAGTTCACATTACAGGCCTTGAGAAGATGAAATATCACTGTGTAAACACTCTCAATATAGTTCATTGGGACCATTAGGACCAAACAGTCACCAGGTTCAGGGTGCTTTACACCCTGAAAAAACTGTTATAAACCCTATAAACCCTATGGTTACCCCAGCCCGTGTCCAACAAAGTCCAGCAATCATCAAGACATCGTGTCTGTCATCGTGTACTTTAGCAGAGAAAATAAAGTGGGGTATGCAAGTCTCTGTGTTTATGCAGACTTGTTTCTTGACTTGTTCACACCACACATTTCCAAGCCACTGGCTGATCTTTCCACCTCTTACCTGCAGGACAAGGTACTCTGAGGCATCCTCAGCTGAGTAATTTTACTCATACAGCGTTAACAGAATGAGAACCGAGGCCTGGAATTTCAGAGTCAAATGTGAAGCACACATGGAAAAACAAGCACACTGGGATATTTATGTGCTGGGTGTTAGCACGGCAGTGACCGCGCTTCATCCCCACACTTCCTGAAAATTACATCATTTATAATTAACACTACAGCTGCAGATTCCCCACCATTTACAATGGATTAAGTAGCAGAGCTCTTTAGGAAATCCCACGGATTTCCTGGGATAGACAGTATGGCTAGTTAAGTACATGAACATATGAAGTAAATTTTTTTTTTTTTTAAATTGGGACTTCTGAAAATGAAAGCATCCTGTCTGTGCCTCGCAGTGGAGATGGCGTTGCTGGGAGCCAAGAAATACATCAAAAACAATGCTGTCCCTGCCAGAGGTGCCTGCTCAAACTACGCTGGTTGGTGATATCCTTGCACAGCAGTCTTTCATTCAGGGCTTCATCCTGCAGTCCTTGCAGCCCTGGAAGAAGCTTGGGGAATTTCAGTGGTGTCTAATTTGAAATTTATTTATGCAAGCAAATGTCCTCAGGACATACCAGCCAAGGCAGGGACATTCAAACCTGTGCCAGCGTGTCCAGAGTCTGGGGGACTACAGTTGCTGCCGAATGTCCGCATGGGCTCTCCGCCTCCTGCCCTGCTGGATTCAAGATGATTCTGAGAGAATTTCTGCAGTGGCAGAGCTTCAAAACAGTCTTTTCCCAGCCTCACTCAGTTAGTAGGTGTTTTTCCAAACAACCTGCTTATGGTCTGAGAGAATAAGCTTCTTATGAAGTTCATAGATCAGTCTCATTAGTACTCGCTCTTCTAGAGCTCCAGTCAAGCGTGTTCATGTTTTCTATCACGGCACTGCTTGTGTCTCATGTCAGATTGCTGCCAGAAAATGAGTGCAGAGTTCCCAGTTCAGACCTGTGGGCTGTAAGGTTTGCTTAAATCCATGTCTAATGTCAGTCCTGTGACATGGCAGCTCTTACACATAACTCTGATTTTAAAAGAGGTGTTTAGAACATCATTTTCACACCTTCCTTGAAGGAGTACAGACCTCCTTAGAGATGTGGCTGAAGGGCAAAAAACTGCTTAAGTCTCATTTCTGTAAGTCAGATGGGACTTACACCTTTAAAGCTTTTGAAATATTTACTGTGTCACTGTTTGGGCTGAATAAAAATTACCTGTGAGAAAGGCTTTTCTTTCCAATACTTCTTTTAGGCTTGGGAAAGGCCTCCCCTTACTCAGGAAAAGAATTAAAAGGATTAAGTTGTTTTTCAACTTCACAACTTTCCCAATCTTTTCAGATTCTCTGAAGAGGCCACCGGGTGCAGGTGGGTGCGACTTTCACCCCTGTGAGCCTTGCAGGGCCGCACCAAGTCACGTTAAAGTGAGCGGTGGAGTTTCCATTGGCTACAACAGCTTTTGGAGGGTCCCATAGAGAAGCTGCTCTAGACCTGTGAGAGCTGACATCCCCGCCCACCTGTCTGCGAGGAGTGAGCACAGCACATGCAAGGAGGGAGTAGGTTACATCTCTCCTTTTTGCAAGGAAAGTCTGCCTGATTCTTTCTTATTTCAATCCCAGTATCGATATTTCAGCATTAATAATGGACCAACCTGCAAAAGGAGCTCATGGAAGCCTACAAAGCTGCCAGGTTTCCACCAGGGAGGCTTGGGCTTGAGGCTGCCCAAGGCAGAAGGGAGCTTTGGAGAGTGCTTTGTTTAAAGCTGAAGCGTTCAAAACTGTTTTGCACATTCATCATCCTCAAAGAGAAGTGTTTGGCTGCCCTCCACGGAGGGAGGGGAATGTGCAGCAATGGGACCCTCAGCAGCTGCCAGCAAAAAATAATCCAGAAGAACCATGAATAAATAAAATACACTTTGCTAGTCCTAATATTACATGCCTTTCTTCATGCTCTCCCTCTAACTTTGTAATTCCCTTCCAACCATTTCTGGTTTTAGTTTTTCTCATGGGTTGTTCTCTTCCTGTCTCTCTTCTTTCTTTTAAACCCTAAACTGATGCTTCTCCTTACCTTCAAGCTCTCCCCCTCCATTTCTTAATTTCCTACTAATTTCTCTCTTTTAGTCTTCTTTTAAAACCATTCTGACATAACTCCACAATACTTTGCAGACCTCCAAGCCTCTTTTGTCTTGTTGTTTTCTCTGCTAGTGTTGCCTTTCATCATCATCTTCCCAGCTTTTAACAAAGATTCACCTATGTGTGACAGAGCTCAATTTCATCTTAAAGTCAGAAGTGTTTTGCTTTCTCTGAATGTATTTTTACACCAGTGGTGCTAGTGACAAATGAGAGAACACAGATTATCTACTGCACTATATCAGAAGTGGAAAAATCAGTGGTCTGCAGGCTCTGAACTCAGGATCAGCATTTTGTAGGCAATGCCTGAACGGAATCACGAGAGAGACCAACTTCAGCAAACCCTTCTCTTGCTTGAGATGTCACCCTTCCTACCCGTCATAGCTGCTGTAGGCAAATTGGGCTGCTCTCCACAGGACACTCATTGGCCCAGATAGTTTCAACCTTATTCACTGTGGCTTTATTGAAGTTAGATCAGGAAGCATAGTTCTCAATGCCACGATTTTATTTTATTCTTTCCACCTCGTGGCCCATTAATTCCTTCCCTGCTGCTATGAAGTGTATTCTTCAGCCTGAACCACCTTCTTCATCCTTGCCGTGTTATAAATAACAGCATCCTGCTCCATCCAGACCCAGCCCCAGCTAGCTTGCTCTGTCCTCTAATTTATGAGGAAAACTTCTCTGATGTGCGATGGTGGCTCCAGGAGACTGCCAGGTAGCTTTTGGGGAAAGTGCTCAACAGGACAAGGAGGACCAAGCTACCGATCTGAGGTGAGGAGGAGCCCACCTCTGGTGCCTTGGTCCTGCTTTCTCTCCGTGCAGCCAGTCCTTGCCTTGCATTGAATTACTTTCGAGCTCTGGAAAAAGCTGCAGTTGCAGGTTGCTGCTTGCCAGAGCCTAATGCCAGAGTCCTACCTGTCCAGACATCCCATATAACAAGGAAGTGCTGATGGCAGCATGACAAACCTCTCCTTGGAGCTGATGCTATGGAGTCGTGTCTGCAGCTGAAGCCCCGTCACAGCCTCACCAGCGCGTTGGTTCTTGTGAATGCCGTGCTTTAAGGCAGAGGGGGTGCAATGGTGCTGCCACAGCAGGAGAAATGAAATTTTAAATAGTGGGTATTTACAGAGCAAAGTTATTCTGACTGCCTGTGAGGTGTGGTCTTTTTCTGCTGAGTACGTGTAGTGCACCATCTCATTTCGTGCTGCCACCTGTAAGCTTCGGCAAGGAAAGTGTGATATGGCATGGGGCTCTGCCTATGGACAAAGCAGTGTTTTCTACAGACCTCTCACACGCTGCTAATCACTTCTGCGATGTAGGGGGTTAGGGTGGTTTTTTTTTTGGAGTAGTATCAGAGGGGGAGTCTCAGTTTATGGCCCTAGTGATAAGAGCCATGGCTGCTACTTGTCCACAAAGGTTTCTGCATGCTTATCAGGATCGATAAGCAGCGGCCGTCACCCCCCTGTGACGCACCCTCGCCTGCAGCGATTGCTCTGGATGTGGAAGCTGACAAATCTCTGTTTATCTGCTGATGGCTTAACTACCCTTATCCCGAGTGTCCCTCTTTCAGGAAATATCCAGCAGAGTACTCACACTGGCCAGAGATGTAATTGGCGCTAAAACTTCATCTTTAATGTTGCAATACTGTAGCAGCTGCAGATTGATTTATTTAAAAAAAAAAAAATTTTAAAAGCCAACCACCACAACCCCTAATCTGTTTCATTACCATTGTCTTCTCCAGACAATGTCCCAGCAGTCTCGGCCAGGCTTGCCTGTGACCACAAAGAGGTGTTTCATTCACTAACCAGTCCTCAACATCTCTCCTGGCTTCTTCCCTCCGGGCACCGTGTGATAGCCTGGGATGTGGCTGGGATGTTCCCTCCAGGAGCTGATAGCAATCATGGTCTTTGCCTCCTCATCCTCTCTCTCCTCTGTGAGTCATCAAGATTCACTCCCGGGCCTTTGTCTCTTGACTTGGGTGTCATTTGACTGTATTCACGTTCTTTGTCTTTCTGCTCTCAACCCTTAATGGCCTAGGTCTTTGTTTGTCCCCCGTTCTAGCTTGTCCTTTGTTAGAGGAGCTGCGTGCGGGAGGGGGGCCCTGTGATGGTGACAACCCGCTAAGGTGAAGATTTTCTCTGTCCTTAGAAGGACAAAGCAGCGAAAACCAAATCCCCCATTGCCATACTTTCCTTCGTCCCATTTCTCACCTTCCCTCCATCTGGGAGCTCCCGGCCCACAGCAGCTGGTCGCAGACTGGGTGGTTTTCTCCAAAACTGAAGCAAAGCCCACCCACAACGGTGGACGACCATCATAACAGAAATGTCACCAAAGTAGAAAAAATTGAATGAAAGGGGGGGAAAAAATATTACCAGCATTGTATCCCACACATAGAAGTGCAGAGTAAGCAACTGCTGCCCTATAAAGTTTGTTTAAACGCCCGCGGTTTTGAGGGAGCAGTTTGGTACCAGCTTTGGCTTGCACAGTAGAATTGCAGGCCAATGCACATTCATCACTCTAATTTTATACAGCTGCATTATTTTCACAGTTTATGGTGGCACCATCTCATTTATGAAGTACACACTGCAGTTACACATATGGCTGTATTATTTTCAGCACTGCAAGTTCAATTAGTAGTTTCACTGAGCTAAGACTGTCAAAACAACAGCAGGAGTACACACCGTATTGCAGCTGTCCAAAATTTATATGTGTTTATGCAATAAATACGTAGAAGTTTGTGTGCTTCAACTTGGGTCACTGTTCTAAAATATTGCCAGAAACATCAGGTGAAATTCACTGTCACTGACTCAGTTTCAGTGACTGTGGCTCCAGCTCTTCATTTACACCTGGGATAATTATGGCATGATCATAGGTCACAGAAACACTGCTTCTTCCCTGCCCAGAGATGACATGAGACAAAAACGCTGATGTGAGCAACCGGGTCTCTTAGTCACAGACCAAGCCTTTGAATACAAATTCCTGTCCATCCCATTGCCCAAGTGGTAGGGTGCCAGAAGCTGGCCTTTGGAGACATCCCTGTCCATAATACTTTATCTGAGTCATTTGCCAGCACCATAAATGACTCTCCCCAGTAAGGATCAGTTTCCTAGGGAAAGATGGGCACGATGGGGAGAAGGAGAAATATTATGCAAATTTCCTGGGTGATTGTGCTTGCTGAAAAATGCGCAAGTTTGCATGTCGCTGATTTATTTCTAGTGCATTAGTCATGAAGGAGGGTAAAACCACAGTGATAACGAGAGGTGCTACCTGGTGCTGAGAACAGATTGCAAACTCTGCTTTAGTCAACATCGGTGCTGACTTTCCCCAGCATTTGCATACTAGCAAATATAGCAAAGAGGTGGCTGCTGTTCAAAGTTATGAGAAAGAGCTTGGCTCCTCCCAAGCCCTCGTAGCACTTCTGAAATGCTGACCTTTCATGCAGGTGCTGAGCAGTAAGAAACTCTGAAAATCAACTTTTTCAGCGCTCCAGTTTCACAATATGCACACCAGAGAGAACAAAAGCTACCTCCTGGTGCATTCGACAACTTATTTATAGTCTTCCAAGCTTTCTTCAACCCCTGCATGGAAGGTACCGCTGGGGCGTGAAGTGCAGTGAAGTTTCCTTCAGCTCCCTATGGCTGGTTCTGGTACAATGAGAAGAGGAAGTGGCCTCAAGGCACCAAATCCAAATTAACAGATGTTTCTAGCAGTCCTGTCTTCCTCCTTGCTCCACAAAATAATGGATCTGTCCTTATCACCATCCCTTACACATGGCCAAATATAAATATAAAGAGCAAAATACTTAGAGCAGGAAATGAAGACTTGTTGTGGGACTCAGCAGCCTCTGAGCACGTTTTCTTTCACATCCTGACAGAGCCTGGCATAAATTCAGCTTCTGACACAAAGGGGAAAGTATACCTTTTTTGCTCTACTTTTTTGGCAGTTGTCATTAATTTGGCTCGCTTTCCCCTGCAGTAATGTTGACAAACACATTGCTCATGGTAGCGTTTCAGCAAGCCCATTCAGGCAATTCACGTTTCAATATTTACAGGCAGCACTTCACCTCTTGGGCAGTGGGCTGAGCACAAATTTGTATTTAAAACCTTCCAGGACACATGATCCCCTTTTTATACCTTCAGATGGAAGCTTCCAGCACAGGATCCTCTAGCCACATGATCCATGCATGGGATTGGCATTTCACCCTTTCTGTACTGATGTCATCTTCCCTTCACCTGTCTCCTCCAGCCCTTCAGGACAGTTCTTCTTTCCATCATGTTTTAACATTTGTGTTACCTCATCACGAGCAATTGCCTCATGCCAATTTTATCTTTTTGTAATGAATGTGTTTTGACTGGAGACAGAGTGGGAACTTGCCCGTCACAGACATTGCACCTGGAAGTTTATGCCCTCAGTTTCACTGTACAAAGGAAGGAATTCGCCCCCATATTATGTGGTTTTATAGGCTTCAATTGGTGTGTTTCCTTCCCGTTCTGCTTATTGACTCATTTCCTTAAATCTGACTTGCGCTTGCTATTGAGTTTTAACCCCAGCACACCAGCAGTGACCATAACACCCCCGATCCAGCAGGAAAAGAGGTGACGGCAAAAGAGGAAAGATTTTCATGACTTTCACAAGAGAGTACAAATTATTGTTTTCTGATGAGAGACAAGGAAGAGTGGACAGGACGACCATGGAGCAGCTGACATATTTCTTTCAGAGGGAACCTTACCTGTCACTGCAGTGTCCCTACATGTCTTGTAAACCCCACAATATCCAGAAATACTGATCTGGATTCACAGAGTTTTCATCAATTCTCTCTTGTAGTTGAACATGTTAAAAGATCCCTTACAAAAGAAGAACAGACGCCAAGAGTGCTTTTTCCAGGAGCTGAGGAAATTAAAGAACAACTGCTTTTCCCCTCTACCTTAACAAACATTTGAGGGGGGTGCTGGTATTCATTCTATCTGGATCCCACTGGACATTTTGCTTAATATGAGTTCCTCTACTTTTTCTTTAAAAAGTGGATTAAACATTTATGATTTTAATCCACCAGAGCACAGATTTCAAAGGCAAATGCGATCTTGCTTTTCCGTGCTCGGGCAGATATTTGCTCCAAGAGAAGCCTTTGAGTGTAAATACCAAGGATACAGCAAATGTTCTTGATTCAAAATCGCTTTAAAGCCAGCAGCTGTCTGCTCCCTTATATCTGGTCCACGATTAAAGACATTTTTTTGTTGAGTGCTTGCCCCTGGCTCTCTTTCAGCAAGGTGAGAGACCTATTTGTGCAGTGAAATACATTGTTATAGGAGTGGCTGGCTATTCAGTGTTAGCTGGGCTCTGCCCAAGCTTCCAATGGCCTGAGCACAATTTCCTGCCTGCAAGTGCACCCATTTAGATATCTAACGGCGTGATCTGCGAGAAAGCGCTGTGGCTCTAGCTTTTTGCCAGCACTTCAGCATAGACTTAATAATAAACTGCAGACACCCTACTTGGTGCTCACGTTTAATTGCACCTGAACTGTCAAAACGCAGCCTTTGATCACGGGCATGTTTCAAGCTCTTGCTTGCAGTTAAGGAGGATGTTACAGGAAGCATCAGGCTGCATTTGGAGTGGAAGTAAAGGATGTCAGAAGAACCCAGGTGCTTTCATTCATGCTGAATTTGTGGGTAAAGACACTATGAGAATGAACTGAGACCCTGCCATTGGGACAAAGCTTTAGGAGCCCAGGACTCATGCATATTCAGGCCTTGATAGTCTTTGGCCTTGGGCAATCCTTTTAGCCTCTTTGGCTCCCCAAAAAAGATAATGTGATAACACCTCACTTCCCTCACAGGCCTTAGTGTGAGCTCATTACTTAGTGTCCTTAAGATACTTTGTAGATGAAAAATGCAATTGACAGCAAAGGCCAAATTCTCTTCTCTTTTATACCAGCCCAGCTGATATTAAAGTGAATTGAGGCTGAGCCAGGGAAACCCGGAGGAAGATTTGGCTGTAGGTGTGAAGTACCATGACTGATCTGTCTCTGCAGAGCTCCTTGAGGAAGCTCCCTGAGGAAGCTACTCCAACCAGCTCTCTGGCCTCAGCTGGCACAGAAGCCTCATGCTTATTTTATTTTGTTGCTGCTTCTTTTTTAAATTGGCTGCCAAGGTCTCTGTACTGCTGTTGCTGAAGCCAGTGGGCTTTGGCTTGTGTTGGCTGGATGATCTGCAGGCAGAGGCATCTCCCCAGGTTCTGCAGCGCAGGAGGCATCACTTTGGGGCAGGCAGTGCAAAAGTGACTGAGAGCCACCTGCATCCAACCCAAACTCTATGGATGAACCAGCATCGGTGTGAAGAAACTATCCCCAGAGAAGCCCTGTGAGGCTGGGGTCACCTGGACTGGCTGGTGTCATCATCTGGTGACAGTCTGCCTTATAAATAGAAGTGCAGAAAGGCAGGTGTGATGGCCAGGGTCATCCCTCCAAGGGAAACAAAAAAATGGGAGACTCTCCATCAGCCGGGTGAGGAGGCTTGACTTTTGAGGCTGTCCTCTCTCTGCCTTGGGGAGAGTGGCACTGGGCCAGGGAGGGTGAGGGGAAAAAGCTCCCTGCCCCAGCCAGCTGGATCGCTCTGCAGGGACCCATCAGCAGCGCACAGCCAAGCCCCACCTCTGCTCCTGGGATATTTTGATTGTAGTGAAAGGCTCGAGAGACAGAGAGAGGAAAAGCTTGTTCTATGCTAAACTGACATTTGAATTGTGAAATGCTTCTAATAAATTGCATCTCAAGGAGGGGCTTCATCTGATCGGCATTTGGATGAGTCTGACACCGAATGACATGGTATCCTATAATACACCACATCTGAGATTACTATTATTATTATTATTACTGTTACTGCTGTTATTATTATCATTATTATAATTATTATTATAATCTCAGGGTCTTGGGAATACAATCAAGAAAATATACATAGTGGTTTTGTCTAGCCTAGACTGTACTAAAAGAAGATAGAACTTACTGTCCCTTCTGGCTGTTTAGTGAGAAAGGAATGTCCTATACATGTTCTTTTTGGGAGAAAAAAAACCAACAACAAAACGAAAAAAAAAACCATGTTCATGATACTGGCTCACTCATACATCAGAAAATCAGGGGAGACAACACTAAGGATCAAAAGCTTGCCACACATCCGGCTGTGAACTTACTAGTGGGGTAAAGGACTGTTTCCTGCTCTTCTCCCAACCCCACAGTCCCTATCTGTCTGGTCCCTGCCTCATGCTGGGAATAAACACATTCCCAGACCCAACGGACACCACGGAGTTTATCAGCTGCCCCAAAACTGGTGTGATGATCCAGCTCACAGCCCTTTTCCACAGAAGCTTCAAAGAATAAAATGCATATCCATGCCAAGGCACGGTACATATCGTACTAAAATGTGTCCAGACTCCGGCTGAGAGAGACATCTCCCTGAGTCACGTGGGTGCAGATGACTTTTGGGTTCCATGGACCTGTCCTTTGCATGTGCCTCCTGGGCCATGTAGCTGCCTTTGCGTAAGTCACGCAACGCCGAAGGAGCAAAGCACCAGCAGGAGCCAACGACAGCATCATTAGCTTATAAACCTTGATAAATGGAGGCGAACAGCTTTTTATGGCAGGTAAAGTATGTAATAGTGGCCATCTCATGTTTTGTGGTGATAAATGGTATCACCACAATACCAACATTATGGTTTTCCAGGGGTAGCCTGTGATAACTGAGAATAAATATGCCTTTCTGTTTGTGGCAGGGAAGGGAGCCCACACAGCCGTGCCAGGAGGGCTGCCCACGTGCCCTCTTCCCTCCCTCCAGCCCTTCACACATTGGCAGTCAGGGTGATAGCAATAATTCACCTCTAGCCCAAGATCCAAGAGCATGGAAGTCACAAGTAACCCTGTCATCACCTCATGCGCCTCACCACCAGCAGTGGTGCCTCAGAGAGGGGAGGGGAGCAGTGGTGAGGTTGCGTGGAGAAGGGAGGGGAGGGATGGCCGCAGAGAGGAGCAGTCGCAGGGTGGTATCCACGTGAGGCAGTGCCCAGCCATGCTCAGCACACCGAGCTCGTGAGCTGCTGGCACCAGCACCACTCCAGGGAGAGCCAGCACCCCAACTCCATTGCTTTCTGTGAAGCCAGCACACGGGAAAAAATCCCCCAGGCAGGTCAGTGGGACAAGGGTTTTCCTTTCCTGATGATTCTGAGAAATTTCTCCTTCAGGTGGGCTGGGGTAAGGTGCTCTCTGCAGACACACTGTGCTAGCAAAACTCTTTGGTGAAGCAGGGTTTCCCCAGACTGGCTTTGGTTAAAGGCCCTCGGAGCTCTCGCACGCTTCTGTTGCCCTAAGGGAGAGCTATCACCTTAAAGTCTGGCGCTCTATACATCAAAGGATGTCAGGAGGAAAATTAAGCTAGATGTTTTTATCAAAGAGCATCATCTTAAAATCCACTTTGGTGTTGTTGAGTGAAGAAGCTAGGATCTGAAGAGAAGCTTAAATAAAAGCTCCACTTAAAAAAAAAGATAAATACAGAATATTTGTACCTTGGGACATTTGTTTTCCCTTTTGAGATCCTTCATGAGCTATGCTGGTGTTCAGCTTCTGACTCATGTGCTTGTTCTCAGGAAATTAAACACCATATCCCCCATTTTTTCTTTACATGAACATAAGATGAGCCTGTAAATGTAAGCTGTCTCCACATTTCTTAGTGAGCATATTGCAGCTCCTACAATTATCTAAATAAAATGCACATAACTGTAAGCTAAATTGCCTCTTACTCCATTAACTCGGGTTTTATCTGGCTGTTGTTAGGGACAACCACATGTCACTTATGGAAAGTCAGGGGTTTTGAGATGTAAGCACGAGGGATTCATTAGTTCCCCAGCATCTGATCTGACCCATCTTTAAATAACAGGCTGGCTTTTCAAAGGGACGATCCTCATCACTTCCTTAAATTGCTCAAGCCTCCTTTAAGTGTCTTAGACTGAGCCCATTAATGCAGAACTACCCGTGGCTATGTGAAATCACGGTATCTGTGTCCAGCTAAAGGACTAATTTTTTCAAATATCAGACCACACACGCTTGTATGACCACAAGAAAAATCCAGAAAAAAAACCCAGGTTTGACTAAACAGGATGAAAGAGACACCAGAGGGACAAACTTGGTTCGAAATACACATATTATACAAACAATAAATGCATATGCAAATATACATTAAAGCAAAAATACCACTAATGCTTGTGGTTCTTTTCTCAAACCCAAGAAACACTATAAAGGAAAATATTTTTAAATTTTCCTTTTTGTCCTAGGTCCTGAAAGTAAAACTAGTGGGTAGAAAAGAAAAAAGAAGCCAAATTTCACTGAATAACCCCCAAATGAATTAGAAGCAACCATGCAAAAAGATTGGCAAATACAAACATGTCGAATTCAACCCCTTCACATTTTCTTCATTTGCAGTAAGCCATGTCCATACTACAAACACTGGAAAAAGATTAAAAAAAAAAAATCTTTCCAGCCAGTGGTGCCTGCTCAGAGCTAATGTGTGCTGTGTTGTTTGCATCACGGCTGCACCAGGCTGTTTCCTGAGAGATTGGCTTTGCATTGCCTCCAGTGCCCAGCAGGACAGGATATAGCATATTACTGTCAGGATGCACCGGGCTGAGTACAACCAGTCGAAACTGTTCCCAGTTCTCTGGGCCAGCTCAGGCAGAAAACAAAAGCGAGTTTAAAGTGGCTTTAAAGCAGCTGCTCCCAGGACTCCATTAGTCATCAGTCTGCTGGGTCTTCCTCAGTCCCATAAACAAGCAGGTCATCCACCTCTGATTAGTAACCAAAGAGGGTCACCTTGTTCCAATGACCTGGGAAGGAAACCTGGAGAGCAGAGATTTGAAAAGTGCAAGGGTTTACGTACAGCTGAAGTGCACATCAGACTTTTATGAAAGGTTGTTATGCACAGGGGCATCATATGTACTGTGCCACTGTAGGTCTAAGTCCTGAATTTGTATTTTATACACAGAAACTAATGTGGGCTGAAGATATGGACTGCAAAGGCACATAATAAAGTGATTCTGCATCCGTACAATTTTTCACACTCCTTTCTGTATAGCTTTTCTGCTCATCTGTCCCCTGAAAAAACCCTCCTTCCTAAACACCCATAACTCAGCAGTTTTGAAGAAGCAGGTTCAGCCGAGCAGAGAAATGCAAGGGTGGGAATCGAGATCTAAACCTGAGCTCAGGCTGTAGAAGAAAATAATTCTTTTGATTCCCATATTGTTTGGGGGCCAAGAGGGTACACTTTTTTCTGTCAGGAAACAAAATCCATGGAACCCTCTTTTGGGGAAGGATTTTTCCTATTCTGCACAGTGATAAACAGCCACTCTTGTACAGCTGCCCTACCTCTTTCTTTGCCTAGGCTTTCTGAAATAGAAATCTTAGTTTAGGATGATGTTGGGGCTGGTTCTTTAAAAATGTCAAACCAATTTCTTTCCCATGCAGGTGAGGCAAGTTTCCTGGTGCTTAGGTGTTAATTCAGCTCACGGTTAGCGATGGGCATGTTCTTGAACAAAAGTCAATTCTTCAAAGCCTGGTAAAGTAATCCATCATGTTCCTTGAGGGTCCTAGATACTTCTAGAAGTCCTTCATAGCCTGAAATTGGCCTGGGGGGGACATTAGACTTTAACTGGAAAGGCAAATTTAGTCCAACATCCTAAACACAGCCACTCGGTCCTAAACTGTGGCTTCAGTTGACATGAAATGTGTCACTACAGAGGACAGCAGTAATGAACTGAGCAGCCATTTCCTCCCCCACCCAAGGCAGAAATCAAGTGTAAGCTGAACCCTGCCAATCACAGCACACTATTAACACTGGCAATTACAGATAATCACCGCAATTACTAATAAAACATTATCAAGGGTAATGGAATGCGTAATTGCTACCTTTCGTTTAAGAAGGTCCAAGACCATGGCAAGATTCACTCAAGAAGGATGGCACTACAATGATTCCCAGCTCCCTTCCTGTTCAATGGTGTCTCTTAGGAGACCCCACAGCTGCAGTTCAGGAAGAGAAAGAGCAAAGGTGTGTCAATCCTCTTCCCTGGAAGCAGCTTCCAGGGCAAGACTGGGAGCACAGCTGCAGTAAAAAGTACCAGCAAAATCACTACTTCTTAAGCACTGTGTTACCTGAGTGCGACTGAGATGCCCAGGGACCCCCTCAAAAATTTCCAGCTTGGTGCTTCCCAGAGCCACAGCTGAGGTTCATGCTTGCAGGCTCTAGCTCAGGACGGGCTCCTGGCAGCTCTGGGGCTTGCCTTGACCCCAAGCGCTCATGTTTGGTCTCTGCCAAGCAGGAGACCACACACCCTCCCTCAGTCCCCTAAAATGCCTGGCTGTTCACTGCAGGGTCTGAACACAGCTGTGGGAATGGAATGAATCCTCACTTCCAGCCTAGTGCGCATTTGCAAAGGCAAAAGTCAGTGCAGTGGAATTGTTAGGCCATCCGCCTTCCCGGCTGTGGGTCACCTCTTTACATGGCCATTGGGGGACACAGGAGAAAGGTATTTTTCCAGCTGACCTGCCGTCTTCAGAGGTTTGCATTTTACCTCACTCTCGGACCGATTTCCCACATTCCACGTTAAATTATATATGAGCAAGTGGCAACTTGTGTGCAGGGTGACACAGACCAGCAGCAGCAGTCTCCATGCTGAGGAACAGCTCATACACGTGCTTATTCTGTCAGAGGAGCTATGTTGAGATGGATGTTCGTGTCCTCTGCAGAGGAAACAGCACCGGTTGTAACCTGGTGCACAGGCACTTATTTAACTGGCATGCATCTAAAGCACAGGCTCCTGTTTCCTTGGGGATTATTCCACGAGGAGCCCCTCTGAGACCATTTGGAGTGTGCAGCATGGCCCCATTTTGTGGGCACAGTGCTGTTTGCACAGGGCGCAGCAGTGGGAAGCTCGTGTGGACAACAGAGAAACTCAGCTTGTTTGTCTCATTTTAATATATTCGAGTAAAGGAAAGGAGTCTCAGCAATGCACAGGATAAGAATAAGCTCAATCTTGGCCCAAAAGTGAAGCAGAGAGTAAAATTATTGCCCTTCTACATGTCTTCTAACAGTTCACACTGAGCATCGAATCTGGACCTTATCTCAATTCCCCAGCACATGCAGCTTTTTTTCCTGTTCACCAAAATATTTGCAGTCACAGGTAAAAGTACCTTTTATTGGTTTTACAGTCTCCTTATATTGCTGTAAAAGAAACAGGATTTGAGTCAGTAGCAACTATGTGTTGCTGAGCACAGAGCAAATTCCCAGGGCTTTTTATTGGATTTCTCTACCTGGTACTAGGCAAATCCCCCAGGGGGATCAAAATTACTGCAAAGTCCAAGAGGAGCAAAAGTTTCACAATAAATAGCTGGCCCAGATCCAGCAGGCAGCCTGGAAGTCTGCCAGGCTGCCATTCCTCAAGTAAAGATGGCTGGAATCTGCAAGTCAGGTCCCAGCAGTGTGAGCAAATTCAGGGCGATTAGCTGGCAGGTCGCTGCAGCACACACTGGAGTGGGAGGGGAGTCACACAGGTCTCCTGAGCAGGTGGCAGAAGGTCAGGGAGGAAGAGGACACCAAAAAGGGGTGAGGAGAGAGTGTCTATCTGATCAATGCACAGAAAAAAGCCCCTTACTGTTACAGAAAGTAGCACAAAGGCATATGCAAGTATTTCATTACGGTCCTGTCTGCCAGGTGCGCAAATGGTGACAACAGCATCAGGCTTAAAACAAGGGCTGGAAAACCAATAAAAACACTTCC
>VZTA01021399.1:0-87047 GCA_013398855.1 Mohoua ochrocephala | reverse complement strand
AGGGTGTTTGCTTTTCTGCCCAGGTTTAAAGAAATACCAACTGACGACTAAGAATGAGTAGTTTCTGAAATATTTAGTAATCTAGTATTCTCCTCTAGGAATATGAAATTGAAAGCATACAGTTCCCGTCTTTTTTCCTAGCTGTATGAAAATTATCTAATCTCATCTTGACTAGGAAAAAAAAAAAGAAAAATAACCTACTTGTGTGGGTTTTTTATTAACTGAGATTCCTGGTTGTTTTTGAGAAAATTAAGTTGTCTCTTTGCTTTTCAGGTCTCCATCAGCTATCTGGTGAACGAATAGCACAGCTTGTCTGAAAGCAATAAAGACTGCTAAAATGCAGTTCATTATGTTGACTGAATCAATAAATCACAATCATATTTCCTAAATTATTTGAGATCTGAACTGCTATGTTTGTGAAATCAGTTGAGACTGAGTTAATCACTAGACTCTTATGTCCTTTAGTGATATTGACAGCAAACGAAAAACAGCTGTTTGTTTTTCTGCATGCTGGTGACTTATTTGGAAAGATATGCGGAGATTTCTTTAGTGTCTGAGTGAATAATTATATTTTCATTGTTTCAATGTTTTATTTACATAAGTCTAATTTTCTTATAGAATAGAAGTACCTAAAAGGCACTTACAAAAATTATTCTTGCTTTTGAAGTCAGAAAGGAAAAGTCTTTTTCCATGTCTTATTGGCATATATAATTGACCTAAATTTAAGCTGCGCTATCAAAAGCATCCGAGGTAAAAATTTATGTCCCCTGTTGAGCAGCTTCTTAAAAATCAAAAAGGAGAAGGTTGCAAATTGATGTTTTTTACCTAAAGTTGCTACATTCCAAGACAGGGTCATCCAAGGACTGCCAAATGGTGGTTTCTGTCTAGATCCTGACTGCAAATAAATTTTGATCTTGTCATGGTTCCAGACACATGGTGGGGAATCCTGCATTTCTGTAGGTGACCCTGTGTCTCTGACCTCTTTCCCAGCCATTTGGGTGCAGCTGCTGTGCACCAACAAAGTTCCAGTTATGATGGCAAATAGCGCCTGTCTTGAGAAGAATCAAATCTGGGTCAGTTTGTTAATGTTATCAAAAGGATGTCAAATACCTGCAGTGAGGAGGCCTGGAACACTGCCCACGCAGGTATATGTGTGCCCCAACTCAGCATCAGCAGCCACTAACAGATCTGACAAAATAAGGTGAAGATTATTTTTGTTTTGAAGCAGAAAACTATTCACAGACTTAGAGTTTTTGCTTACTTACAGCCAGAGGTATAGTCAGTCTGCTGTTTCAGCATCCTTGTCTTGCATATATCAACCTCCACTTGAGAGCAAACCTCAAACTGCAGCCTAACAGCTGACTGTGACACCCAATATTGCCTGCAATAAGACAACCCTGTAACAGCACCATTGTGTTGCAGAAGTTACACAAACCAAAGGAAAAGGCACAAACCTGAAGGCTGATTTCAGTTCAGGTATGCTCTCCAGATAACTACAGTGATGCCTACAAACTGAAATGATAGCTGTGCAAGAACACATTTGGGTCCCTTTTAAAACAGACTTGAAAACACATTTTCATTCAAGTACATATTACACACTATCTGTTTTTCTTCCACCAAATGTGTTTCTGGATTATTAAAGCTACCACCATCACTCAATATAAGCAATGCAAAAAATAATTTAAAAATTACAATGCATTGAGTTGTATGAAATAAAATATATTGCAGTTACTTATTCTTGATAAAATATCAGGAGCTTTTTATGCATCTAGCTAGTCAACTAAAAGTTTTAAATTTGAACTTATTTGAACTGATTCCAAATGTTCTCCAATGTCAACTTTATTTCCTACTTTACTAATTCTATGTTTTATTTTCATCTCCATAAAGTCTGAATATCTTCTTTAAAAAAAAAAACAAAACAAACAAAACAAGATGGGGGGATATTAGTATGAAAGCTGCTTCTGTATGTCTTGGAGTCCAGTAGTCTTCTCAGATAAGAGTTGTGCATTCTTGTGTACTCATGTTTGTTTACTAGGGAGGTGAAAGCAAGTTTAGGACTGGAGTTTGGACAGGGATTTTCCTTTCAACCAAATATTCATTCGCCAAAATGCTTTTAAAGCTAAAGCTAATATTTCTTTATGGCATTGCTCTGAATCTGACAAAAAGAGCAGGCCATTGGCAACTTGGAAAGTTCATTTTGACATACTGGAATAAAATATTTCTGTTGTGAGAACTATTGCTCCATAATCAAGTTTATAGATTATAAATTTGCAGATTCTAGTTTATAAAACTGTACTGTCAAAGCCTCCATTATTCCCAAATGAAGTTATAAGAGTAGATACACCAGGTTACATTGCTGCTCCAGCCTCTCCAGTGTCTCATATCCAGCATCAGGGCCCTAGGAATCATGACTTCCTCATTGGATTTGATCTTTCGACCATCATTTTCTGGTTTTTTTTCTTCTTGGACACTCATAATTGTTTATTTTCTTCCTTTTTTCTTTTCCTTTAGGCCTTTTCTCCTGAGGAGGGCCCTAAGATTTAGCAAGGGCTTGGCTAACACCTGGCCTGAAAAAAGGAGTCTTCAATGGAAACAGATGTTCAAAGTAGATGACTGGAGAGCAGCATAAATGCAGGAAAGCATATTCAGGAATTTACAGGGTGAGTTCTTCCTCCACCAGATGTAATACTTGCATCGTTAATGGGCTTTGAAAGAATTTCCTTCCATTAATTTCTCCAGTTACGTTTTTGTATCCACATTAATTTTAATTATTCGGTGTCCCATACCAAGGAACTCCAAACACATACCATGTGAAGGACAATTTCCCACTGTTAGCTTTTAACAAGAGTGTTCAAGCTGGTGACACTTCATTCTTAGCTGAAAGTGTCAGTAAGTCTGCAGCCATGCTCTGCAAGGCACCTACACCTACAACTTCTACTGCAATCTTCTTCTATTATCTTTTACACACCTGAAGTATCTGTCATAGGCTTAATTAATGGTATTTGACATAATCATCTGTCTCTGTAGATTTTTTTTTGTGTGCGATGTAGGTTACAATACTTTATACAGTATGTGAGCACATCATGGATTACATGGTACAATTTTTTTCTGATTTCCTGTCTATTCCTTTGTAACAATTTTAAAAACAATACTTTTATTTGGACCATTAACTGGCAAGTAAAACCTCCTGCATCTTTCATTCAAGATGTCCCTGGGAGCTTACCTTGAATTCACGTGGGTGTTTTAGAAGGTGAGAGAAAATAAAACTCTAGAATTCCTTACTTAGGCACATTCATTTGTTGAATGAGGGCAATAGAAAATGCTGGCCTTCATTAAAAGGTTCAGACTCTATGACAGTATAAGCATGCATATAACACACATGCACATTTGGAATGTCTAAGGGAGCACTTAGTCCTAACTCCAGACGCGGTGCAATCACAGAATGTCACTTACAGGAGCAGCGCTGCTCTGGCTGTATCTGTTGGCTGTAGACTGGTTCCATAGCCACAGAATGAATCAACTAATAGGAGATCTTGCAGAAAGTGTTTGTGTTTTTTGTAGGAGGAAAAGGGGGAGGCAAGGTTAGGGGTTTTGTTTGGTTGCTTGGTTGTTTTGTTGTTTTGTTTCTTTGTTTGTTATACACATTTATTATTCTACTGGAGCAGCTCAATGATCACTATCTGCCCTGTGACCCCTCAATGATCACTATCTGCCCCTGGACTGGACGGAGAAGTGGAAGGATTTTGTTTCCAAGGAGCAATGACAAAAGCAAAAATAGACCCTTTGCTCTCAACCTCTAGCTCTTAATGCCTGCATGCATCTCCCTCACTGCATGTGGGAGGCTCAAAGAGCTGTGTAAACCTCACTTAAGTACAATCCAGAGTAACTACCAGGCCATGCTGAAATGCAATTAGCAAGTCTACAATGATTCTACCAGCCTAGGCATTAGTCCAGCACCAGATTTGTTAGGAGCACTAAGGTTCGTTACGTAGAAGAATTTGAGATCAATACTTTTAACGTGGGGAGGAAAAAGAAAAGGTGCAGTCAATTAGATGTCACAGGTTAACATTTGTAGAAATGTTTTAGCAGCTAATAGAACATTACTTTGCCCTCCCACACAGTCTCTAAGAGTCTGCAGCAAGAAAGGCAAACAATTGCATAGCAAGAGCACTCAAGCTATCCAACTACTTATTAAATAAATCATTTAAAACAGAATTTCCCTCCTGTTGTGCTGCAGGAATTAACTTGGTCTTGGAAAACGACATTAATGTAGAGAGCTTTCACCCTCTCCAGGGCATAATTATTTAATACCTAATAAATTATCTACAGTTATCAAGTTTGTTTCCCAATAAATCCAGCCTTAGTGACTGGCAAGAACAATAATACTTCAAATCACTGTGCGTTACAAAGAAATCACTTAAGAATACCATAAAATGGTCCTCATTAGTGAGCTGCAATAGAATGCCTTATGGCCCATTTACAAAGAGATAAAGACACTTAATTATCCAGCTGCAATGTAGTTCCTTAAGAGTTTCTGCTTGAGACAGCAATTTTGTGAGTAACTAGCTATTCACTGAGAGGAGAACTAAAGAAGTCTTTCACTAACTGTACAAGAAGATTAGGTTGCTGTCTTTGTTTAATATTTCTAGTGTCCATATTTCTTTAATTGATTTATATTTTTCCACACAGGCACCCTAATGTGCATTTAATGTTTCCATCTGAACAATGGTATGCATACAAAGAAAGTTTTTATTAATGAGCCATTTGGATGACACCGACAGTGCTGTTAGTTGGTTTATATATGCTGATATTCTCTGTAATGTCTTTGGTGTGAGGGAATAATACCGGTTTCACAAAACTGAGTGAAGAGGGATTTGGAGCTAACCTATACTGTAGGAATGAGGGTGGGTAATTGATTTTAATATCGACAATCAAGACTTGATACACACTTCCAATGTTAATTTTTCAGTATGAATAAATATTGATCATCTGCTGTGATCATCAACAAGTTAATAGGGATAAAATACCAGAATCCACAATTCTGTTTTGAAGAATTTAAATATTTTTCCACTGACATAAATTTCAAATGCCGAACATTCAAATTTACTAATTTCAGAACAGAATCTCTATTAAACTACAGCCTAACTTGCTACTACCTAGTATATTCTGTTGCACTTTATTAATAAAGCATAACTTTGAAATTAAGGTATTCTTGCCTAAGCAGGGTATGAAAATATTTTTATTTTTAAATCATGATGATTTGGAATTGATATTTTTTTAGTTTTAGAAAAAAACAACATAGGTAGTGATCATATAAATATCAGAACTAGCGTCATCACCTTTTAACAGATAATAGGGAGAAAAAGGGTACATGTAGTAGTAAGTCACCTCGTCATGAAACAACTCAGTTGGACAGAAGTGACTTTGTTGATCTAAAGGAAGTCCAGACCAGAACTCTGAAAATGTTAGGTGAGTCAGATAAGACTGACCCCAAAAAACTCTCTAATAGAGCTTTTTGAGAATCTCTGAAAATTGCATATCAACAAAGAGTCTTCAACGAAAACAGGAATTGTATAGCACCTGAACAGAAAAAACGAGGAACACAAAAGCTGTTGCTGATGTGTGTGTTTAACTGAATATCTGTGCAACTGCACAAGGTCAGAGCCCCCTCTGACCGCAGCCCTGCGGCCCTTCCCCATTCAGTGGGTCCGTTCGCTCAATGGGATCCAGCCACAGTAAGAGTAAGGGGACCCCTCTTCCCTGACACTGAGTGCAAAATAAAGATTCCGTTTTTCTCCAGCTTTCAAAATATAAATAAGAGCAGATCACATAATGGAATGTATCTTTATAATAGTGAGCTTTGTGAATTGCCAGTGAACATTTTCTGATAGTGATCTTTTGATCGCTTTAAACTAAAAGTATTTCTGTTATGCTTTAAGATATCATAATAAAAATGAAAACCTCATGCTCATAAAATCTCTAAAGATGGAGGAAGTAGAGAGAAACTGAGAAAATTGATGTTTTCCATAATCTTGAACCCATAATGTCAACCTTAGCTGAAGTTATCTGCTTTGACACCTTTGGGGAAGTTAATAAGTGCGGAACACCAGATGACTTCAGTGCATTAAACTCGATTTTGTTTAAAGCTTTAGTGTTGGAGTTCTAACTTTGTCGAGTCTGAGGTTTTAAATTTATTCTTAACTAATACAATTTTTTAAAATTAATTAATATATGGAAAGCATCATAGTTTGCTATTACACTGCACTACATCAGAACACATTGATAGGTAAAATTCAATTTCTGGTATAAGAAAAAAATGTCTGTCACTTCATTCACGAGCTCATTTCTTAAACCGTGTTTCAAGCACAATCCTGATCCACCTCAAACCTACAACTGTCAGCCAAAGCTGGTCAGAATCTTCTGTGCACCTAGCAAAATCTTATTTTATTTAATTCTATGTTTCAAAAGAAAAATAATGAAGTGACTGATGTGACACACTCCAAGTTTCTCCCTCATCAGTTATGTCTTATCATATTGAAAAAAACCTTAATAATGTCAAGGATGAGATACAAAGGGGAGGCATGGGCTTAAGGAATGAAATGTTTATAGGGAAATGGTATCAGACAAAACATGCTGTCACCTCAAAATATGTCTCAGATGAGTACCAATATTATTCTTTTCATGAACAGAAGGAAAATGATCAAGATGTGTATCATGAAACCTTGCTCTTCTACACTGCTAAAATCTAGTGGATTTAAATATCCTCATTATTGTATTCCAAATCATGGCTGAATCAATATAATATAGAAAATTTGTCTTACTGGACACGGTCCAAATACTAATATTTAAAACTACTGTTCTCTTTTTCTGTCCTGTGCTCCCACCAGGATTTTTGGTTTAGTTTGGTTTTGGCTTTTTGTGGTTTTGCTGGTGTTTTTTTTAACTTTGGTTCATTTTTTTTTTAAATACTAGCCTGTATTATAAAAGGTGCCTTTGAAGTCTGTCTAATGAAGAAGGCCAGCATCACTGCTGGGGTAATTCTGCTTCTGTCAATGGAGTTTCCCCCCAGCCTGTAACCTTCAGGTCATTTCTTTGAAGTTCTCATTCTATTCTCACTCTTTACACTTCAGAATAAATTTTCACATCACAACAACTTTGGACTAAGAAGTGGAATAGATTGATTACTGTTTAATTTTTTTAAAAAATAAATTAATTCCTGTGCCTTTTAAGAGCATGAATTCCATTCAAATAAACTTTTGGATGTATTTACTTTTCCTATCTATAAACTAGGAGACTTGTACCTTTTCTGAAATGCCAGACCCATTAACAATGTTCTTTACTTTATAAACTCAATAGGCACATCTGGGGAGGTAAATTCCTAGCATATACTTGTATTATTTTAAGAATTAAGCTTAGCATCTCGTCAGCATTCAAGAAGAAGATAATTTCTCTTGTACTAGGAGGTCACAAAACCAGACATTTACGACAAAACTTTCTCTTCTGTTCCATTAGTTTTCTGAAGTATGTAAGTTTAGGCCAAACATTTTAGCAAGGTATATTATTATGCAGTCTGAAAGACAGGCAAAGAAAAAAAAAAAACAAATAGGAAACCAAAACCAAGTTTATGGTTAAATACGCTTTTCCACTGAATTGTGCATTCCCTTATCCTGTGGGTAGGACTACCTGGGCAGTTACCACGAGTTATGCAAATTATTTTTAACACAATAGAAATACAATAAATTTTCTTATACTGGAAAAAAAGACAATGCATTTTTGACTGGGCACCTTTTGTGACTTTTGTCTTGAAACATAATTTTCCACTGGACCAATATACTTTCTGAACTAGTTAGTTTGCACTTGCATACACATCTCTGATTATAACGATTGCGTAAAATAATTTGTAGTATATGCCTTGTTTTGGGGTTGAGGAGTTTTTTGAGCAATATTCATGTGACTCTCTACTTTAGCACTACATATCTTTTAGATAAATAATTTTCTGATATGGCAGCTTGGAAAGTACTTCACAATACTATTTACTGAGCTACAAATGTGTTGTTTGACAGTGACAGCAATGTGCTTTAAAAATCTTCAGACAAATAATACTCAAAGTAGCAGGAAAAATGACCAGTTTAAAGAAAACAATAAGCACAAAGCCTTTTATGACCTTTGCTATGAACAATTTGATCTCTCTCCAGCTGTTATCTGCTACAGGTGAAGCACTTCGACAGTCTTGGATATAATCATGCAATATCTCTGTGATGATTAATTAGGCCTTTACTTCTATGTTTTTATTTCCTCATCTTTTGTTGGGGAAAGGTAAAAGTTTCATGCATTTATCTACATTTTAATTTGGAGATTACTTCATCTTTAAATATTTATTTTAACATTTACCATAATGAACAACCATTTTCTTTGGAAGGCTAGTGTCTGAAGGTGCTTCTACTTTAGAAATTCTTCTGTAGAAATTTACTGGCAGCTGCTGCCAAGGTTTTTGCCCCTGTCTAAAATACACACAGACAATGTGACAAGTGTGTTTAGCCCCAGACACAGGCCAAAATAGACACATGTGAGTCCCCCTGGTATCCTGCATTTGTTTGACTCTCTGTAGGCTTTGTGACCTATTAGAGTGTCTATTTGAAGGATTACATGCAACTGAAACTCTAGAATCAATCACACTGGGAGAGAGGTGGGTGGTATTTTGGAAACAGAACTCAAAAACAATTCCAAGTTTTACAGGTGGCCCCCATCCCAAAAACTGGTCTGTACCAAAACTGACACCGAAAATGGGATCTGGATTTTCTATTTAGGTCCACCTGTATTTTAAAACTTTTTCATTTGTGTTGCTTTTATGTTTTCAGTTGTTTTTTTGAGGTTTTTTTGTTGGTTGGTTGGTTGGTTGGTTTGGTTGGTTCGGTTTATTTTTCCTCTTTCTCATTTGCCTTTATATTCTTCAGAAATTCTCCTAATATATGCCTAGGCACCAAAGCAGATTTCTTAGGGTTTTCATCCAGTTCTAGGGACTATGTAAGCTCCTTAGACTGTTTAACTGAACAAAGGCAGTTTCTGTATCTCTACGCTATCCACCTATATTATTCACAGGCTCCTAGCAGGAAAACTTCAGATGCTGTCCCAATTCATTTAAATCAATCTAAAAAGAAGTCTTCTGATATGATTATGTCATTACTGGAGGAAGTATACTTCATGTTCTGTAATCAAAAAGCAATGACTATCACCAGATTGCTTTCAAATTAATTGGTTTAGCTGTATTATATTTTTCACTTTCACTAATCAGAAGATCCTCAATACTATGAGTTACAAGAAAAAGAAAATAATCTTCCTGTCTGTGACTTATCTTGGGAGAGAATTTATACATGGATGGATGGATGGACAGATGGATGGATGAATAGACAGATAGAAAGACAGACAATTTTTAAAATATCAAGGCATAAATGTAAGATATAATGTAGTGACTTACATTTTTAATTTAGGAAAATCTGAAAAAGGTACTTAAAGCCATTCTCAAAGTACCACAGGATTTAGACATACTTTGCAATTCCTCTTAACTCTGTTGTTCAGTCTTATAAAGTTACTAATCTTTGACAGTCTGGCTCTCTAGACTTGATGCTTCACTTAGGTTTTGCTTTCTGTCAAAGATGAGTGTCCCTATTAAAGACTCAAAGTTCTTGAGAGGACTCATCCTTTTCTACCTCTACAGCTTTCTAATAATTAAAAAATATTCATTAACCTCAATGATATCTAGTAACCTCTACCTGAGTTACTCAAGTCCTCTCTTTTATCAATGGAAAGTACTTCTCAGTGTTACTGTTCCTTTTCTCCCTATCGTTAATTATTTCGTGCATCTCCATAACAACATTCCACATATCTTCTTTCTCACCTAATAGTTCTGTATGTTACAGCTCTCTCTCCTCACAGGAAAATTGTTCCAGGACTCTAATTTTCCCATTGTCCTGTTCTTTACTGGACCATTTCCATTTCTGCTATATCCCTTATGAAATTCGATGACTGAGATTTACTGACGTATAAGACAGAAGAGGTGCCACTGATTTATGTATCACTTTTTGTTATTCTGCATTTCCCAAGAAACACCAGTTCTCACAGAGCATTTTTTGTTTTGAACATTAGTGCACATATCAAGACTTATGTAAGACTATCTAAACTTCACATTTTGGTCTGAATTTAGAGTATCTCCATTGGTACTTCCCAACATGCATACACTTCCACCTTCAACATATATTTGCACAGACTGAAGTTGACATTAATTTTTGGCACAATCTTTAGTATTTAGTCTTCATTAGAGTTGTCTTCTGCTACAGGAAAATATTACTATTATTTTAAATTAAGCTGTCTGGCTACTTTTTCAGCTGTGACCTACCAAAAATATTGGTCAGTTGGACTTAATCAGACAATAAGAAAGAAAAATTTCTGCAATTCAATATTTCTCATTAAGTTATTCTCCTCAAAGAACAAATGTATCCAAGGAAAATTCTGAACATGATAATACACAAAAAGTAATCAAGGGCTTAGTTAGCCTATATAAGTTATATTTAGGCTTTTAACTGTGCTAAGCATCATTTACTTCCACAGCTTTTCAGAAGTTAAAAAGACTGTTGAAAACTCAGGTTTTCAGGCACCTGAATTCGTACCCAGGAGCCCAGTTTGAAACACCACTTCTGTATTCTTCATTCAAAGTTTTTATAAGAAGCAGCTGAGGAAACTAAGTTCAGGGAAAATGTTGATTTGTTTGTTGTTTTTTTCCTTTGAATCAAATTCAAAACTGTTAGAAAATCTTTTTAAGCTTAAAAAGAACTTGCTATATATCTCTGTATGAGAATAATATATATTTCATTTTGATATTGATTTTAAAATACTCCTGAGCTTTATTAGAACTCTCTGGACACAGCTTGCCAGGTTTCTTTGCCAAAAGGCCATAAAACATAATAAAGGATTTGCATTGCATCACAATGTTTCTCTACTGATATGAGAACAGCCTACTAAGAAACATGTTATTTAATTCAAAATGCTAGGGAACCATATAACAGAATGAGCAGAAGGGAACATTTAGAATGAACATGAGAGAGGGGAAAAGGGTTTTTTTTTAAAAAAGTAGTCTATCAACACTGGCCCAAGCATGCAACACTTCCAAAGAGATGTAATCCTCATGACTGGAGCGGTTTAGCTTTAAGCCACACAAGTTGCATGGGAATATAAAGCAGAGAGAAAACCCACATTGCCTTGAGCTGAGTAGTTTGATTGATCTAGTATGTCTTCTGCCTCTTAGAGAGAGCACTGAATAATGATGCAGGTGATAAGTTTTCAGTTGGAGGATGGGGTTATTTTTTGCTGGTTTTGTTTTTGTTGTTTCTTTGCTTTTTGTTTTTTAGATAGTTTATGGCACTTAGAGCTCTAGAATGACAATAATCTAATACGCTGGGCTCTTTAGACTTCTGATACCTCTCTGATACCTTCTGATACCTTTGATCCATTGCTAAATGACTATCACAACTCACACATCTACGATTTCTCTCTGTGTTTATCCCATACCCTTTCTCAGAAGGATTTTTATATTGTCATTTCTGCCCATGACAATCGTCATTTCTAAATAACTTTGCCTGGTTTTCATAGTTACTAATATATTCTTCCCAGTGTCCCATTTCCATTTTTCACAGTGGTCTCCATTCACCCATCTCCCTTGACCAGTTCTGGTGAAAAGAATTTCTTTCTCAAGACATTCTGCACTGTCTTTGGCATTTGAAAATTGAAATTCTATCTGAATTTCTGTTTCTGTAAGAAAACTTTACTAAGAAAGACATACTTGAGGAAAATTGTCTTATAGAGTCTTTATGAAGCCCTTCTTTCAAAGCACGTTATTTCTACTTTTTTTTGTTTGGAGCACCCAGAAACAAACAAAACATAGCAAGACAGAAGAAAGAGAAATGATCCCTTATTATAAATAAAATCCAATTCAAGGGAAGGGATTCATCTTTTGTATATCTACCTACAGAACCATAAGAGCCTATATCCAAAATCATCAATATTATAACCCATACATATGTAAGTAACTCTGAATTACTTTCCTTTGTTTAGTAACCTGTTCTCTCCTTTGATTGAAAAGGAAGTCAAGAGTAGATGAGGTACAGATATCTGTAAAGTTAAGATCCACGGTTGGTTGGGTTACTCGCAGCAGGAGGAGACAGATGCTCAGACAAACAAATCAGTATTGCTAGAACAAAGGCAATGTAATTATGGCTTGTATCTGCTATGGTCAAGGTGTAAAAACTCAGTGATGCTAAATTCAAAGAATAAAATATGGCCGTTGGTACAAGGGTCAGCCTCAGCACTGTCTGAACTTTATTTGATTTTGGGTTCTCATCGGCTCTTTTGTTCTCAATTATAATGTCTTTTTCTTTCTTGGGATAAGACCATTAAGTTTCGCTTTCCCAAAAATTCATGACTTAGTTCACAAGAAATTTCCTAGTACTTCTAATGTTTTATAATGCCACTTTCATACCTCCTTCCTTGGAGCAGACGGTGATCAGGGTGTGAACTGTATCCATCAATTCGAGCTGCTGTTTCTGCAGGACACTGTTGTTGCTTGTTGCCTTGTTTAACTGCTTCTCTAGTTCCTGGATTATGTAGCTTTGTCGTGTGACTAAGCTTTGTAAGTTCTCTTTTTCCTCCTTCAAAGTGGCCAGCTCCTCTTTGTGCCTTTCTTCCATTTCTAGAATTCTGTGCTCAAGTAAACTAAAATGAAATAAAACAATTACTAGATATTATTTTATGCCAAAGCAATTAATAATACAGAAACCAGAACATTTTTTTCAGTGTATAATTCACTACCTAAACCAGTAATTCTAAAAAATGTCACATCCAGTAATTCAGCCCACTGAGTTTCTCTGTCAAGTAATCAAATATAACTGATCTCTAAGACTGCATTTAGTAATGTTTGCACGGTGTAGTGCCTAAAGGGCATGGAACAGCATATATAGGTGTTACTCTGATCTAAGTGCAAGAGCATAGAGCCACTAAAACGTTTGAGCGTAAAAGCTCAGGCAGAAAAGCCTCAGGTAGGCAGAGGAGGGAGAAGAGCGAGGTTTTGAAGAGGACATCATTGATAATATGAATGGGTCAATATGACGAGACAAAATTCACGGGAAAACTGCAGAATAGCTTGTGAAGGTCCTTGTCACTGAATGGAAGATAAGCATTATAAGTTATGGAGGACTGTCAGGGCATATGGAACCCACAATAAAAGTCCTTTTTGATGCGGTCTGTGAAGCTGGGATAAGAATTTCACACCAGATGAGCAGTACCTGCTTTCACGTTAAGAATAGTACTGTTTTCCCAAAAGGTAAATCAGCAGCTTGCATTTTAATGTAGGATTCCCTTGCTTTCCTCAAGACTATGTACATATCCCACTAACACTCCCCAGCCATGTTTGCTTGTTCCACAAAAGGTTCCTCAGACAGAAAACTGTTGGGCATCATGCTATGTGACCTGCTTACCTCAATTTTTATGAAGAACTTTACACGTGTATAGAAACACTTTCTCTGGATTAATATTCTTTTTCTAGTACCCTTTCTGTCCTGTGCTGGAAGTGTTCAATTTACCAAGATCAAAGGCATATCAGATTACATCTGGAAGAATAGTGGTGTTGTAGACTTAAAGGACAGCTAATATCTGTCAAGCGTGAACAAGAAGCTTTTCCAGGACAGTGCTTTGATGCTGTGGTGGGAATTGAACTGAAAGAATGTATTAGTATTAGATAAAGAAATGAATTCAATCTCTCTGCTACTTTCTCTTTGGGGGTTCTATTGTATACACCAAAAGTTGTGTTTCTTGTGCCCATAAACCAACTGCTGGTTACAGACTTGCCAAAAAACTGCTTCCTGTTCAAGTCAGTCTTAGGTTTTATTTATTTGCACTCTTCCTCTACCTTTGTTTTAGTTCTGGATAACAGATCAGTGGCAAAATGCCTGCATAATTTCAGGTCATCTAACCTAACTGAAGAATGTAATAAAATCCATATGGAGTTGCTTCTACTCCATATCCAGAGCCTTAATATGAGCTATTAGAGATGATAAAGATGCAAAGATCAATTTCAGGCCCTGAAATTTGCTGTAAAAGCTAGAGTGAGATTAAACTTTTTTTTTTTTAAAGAACTCAAGTAGCAAATCTTTTTTTTTTTCTGAAATATTATAAATGTGGAATTTACAAAGATCCTGATGAAAACATTATTTGTAATATCAATAGGTCTAGTTCTGTGAAAAACAGAAGTATCTGGGTAAAGGGAGTGAAAAAGGAAAAATGGGAGGGAAAATACATATTTGTAGGGTCCCAAACACTAAGGGGAACATATCTCATTTTGAAAGGCTCATTAATTAGAAACAAAAGCCTAACAAGGTTTAGTGGACTAAAATAAGATGGTAGAAGGTTACAACCTGAAACAAAATATGGATTTTGAAGCCAAAGACTATAAATTATTTTAGCACCTTATTGAACCTGTGGCTGATCTTTTTATCTCTTTTACACTAATATTAAAAATCATGGTCTAGATTCACATGGATTTTTTAAAGAATATGTATGTGGTAGCCTTTGAGCTTTCTTATGCAGAAAGTCAGATGTAGTTTAGTTAGACAGAAGCAGTTGAAAAATCTTCAGTAGATTTGGTTCTAGTCATAAAATATTGTCAAAAAAACCCACTTCCTTTTGAAATGTATCAGTTCTATCCACTTTTTCACAGAAATTATTGAATTGTGACTCTAGATTTTAACTTTTCTGATTTAATTTGGCATAGGAAAAAGGTGGGCCTGGTCACAGCCTATAATAGAATGGGTGTTAGGTGAGGCCACATCCCAGTCTGATATCTTACAGTCCCCTAAAATGTTGTGTATTATCAATGTAAGAGATGATGTCGTTTGGGAAGATAGAATACAGTTTTATATTTATATAGTAAGAAAAGACAAAAAAGTTCCTTTTATCTTTATCCATATAATACAGTACAATATATTTCCTTAATATCCTATCTGCATGTCCACAGCTAAATGATTTCCATATCTGAATGATTTCATGTCAAAGAAAGAGCCTTTGACAGCCACAATTTATGCATTGCATTATTTGTTTCCCACTGTGGCCTTCCTAAGGCCATAGTAAATGAACCCATGGTGATGACAATATTATTTGTAGCAGCACTGGCCATGTCAAGCAAGAAAAAAGAAGCTGACAATGTTTAGAGCTCCACAGTTTGGCATCTACAGAGACAGACAGGAAGCAGATGTTTTACGGCTTTAAAAATAATACATCCTAATATTTCTGAGTGGTGTGTCAACATGTGGTGGAAAGATGGAAGTGTCATAGCACTTGATTCCTTTAGTTTTCTACGTAGATTAAAGGTCCTGTTATTATAAACTGCAGAACTAAGCTATTTTCAGGAATGCATATACATTTATGCAAATAGCTTTCTATATCCATAAATCTATATCAGATAAAAGTATGTCCTGAGGATAGGACCACTCCTTGTATTCCTGGAAGAAGTCCAAAACATTCATTTTTGTTTTACTACGAATCAATGAGAAAACTTTGGTCAAATCTCCACATGAACAAAAGCAAAGTCTTCACATAGATTGGGGATTTCTGAACTGATCTGATCCAAAAGGAAGAAATCCTTCAATAGCATGAGATATCTGCTCTTAGGGCTTTTGACTCTAATAGGGCCAGAATTATTCATTTGTATTGTTACATTAATATTTGTTATAGATCGTTTAAATAAAAAAAAAAAGAAGTACTAGGAAGTTCGAAAAAACCTTGAAACAGTTTGAAAGCATTTAGAAAGATATTTAGGGGGTTTTTTAGCTGTTGAAAGACCTCTCTGCTGCCTCTTTTTTGTAACATCAGACAACCTCTAACAAATACTATTAAGAAATAACTTTGCCGAGTGCTTGGTAAAGATATTTTATCAATGTTTAAAGAAGTATTGCGAAGACAGAGTTAAAATTAAAAGATTTTTAATGATTTTCATTAGTGACTATTGCTGACACAAAATATTAATGAAAACAGAAAGAAAGCTGCCTCTATGCCCATCAGTCCAACATCGTCTAAAGGCCGACTGAAACATTCTTTTATAACACTTTCCAGCAAAATGTTATGGCTGTTTTTTGCAGTAAGTTTTCTGTATTTATTTCCCATACATTTTAAGTTCCTATACAATTCCTATATGTTTGAATCTAAATTTTTGAAAATATTGCTAATGTAGACAGATGAAACACTCATGGGAACTAAACACAATAAAAATAAATCGCCATTCACCAGAAGCATCATATAAATATCCATATATTTATTTATAAAGACACACACATAAACATATGTATGTGTATTTTATGATTGGAGCCTTCAATTTGGGGAAATAAATCGGGCATTTGGGGAACAGAATAAAGTTGTGAATAAACAGGTGTTGTTAACATGAGTAAATACCAATATTACCCATTGGACAATGACAATTTGGAGTCATTATCCAGGAGAAAATTAATTTAAAACCAAACACACGCACACATCCCAAACCCAGACAAATTTAATTGTTCTAAAGGTTAACTGTGTCTCAATGTCTATTGTAGTGGTGAGGCTAGGAATCTATTTTCAATGATACAAATGATGTCTTGACTTTGTCGGATATAAGCCTGTGGAATGACTCGGGGCACTGCCTCAGTGCAGCTGTGCTACATCCAGCTGATTCCGAAAAAAACCTCTACTAATGCTGGAGAGGGTAGAATACCCATAACAGAAGTCAAAGAATGACTTCTAGTGAAAGCTGTTGTCATTTTGAAAGGTGATGAAGTAGACCATATAGGAAACACTCTGGTAGATGTCCGAGGGGGAAGGAAAGTCTGGTTTAGACAATCTGCCTTATAAGGTAGGTAGTTTATTCACTAATCCATTCCAGACCACAGAAGTTTAAGAGATTTTTTTCAATCTTTGTTTTCAAAATCCTCAGTTTAGACATGTGAGAACAGGATAAAGACCAGGCCGTGGAGATCAACATCTTTTGCATTAAAATAATCTTTTAAAAAATTATGATTTATTGAACATACAGATAAAACATATACTTTGTTGAACTACTGAATAACTAAAGACAAATAATGTCACACCAGAAAAAAGTTATTTGGCCATAAATATGTAGGTTTCTTTTATTATATATGAATGAGAAGACAAATGGGTACAGGATTTCAATGCCTACTTTTGAGTGCAAGAACATTATTCTCTCAGCGAGACAGCTTCTTTGTACTTCCTTTAAGGTGAGTGAAATTTTCCCTGTGTTTTTAGGTGCTGACCACTCATACTTACCTTGGGAGTCTGATACTGTCTGATGAGTTTAAGGAAATATGAAAATATGTGTCCCCATATTTCTCAGGGCCAGTAAAGTAAGAAGTCACTTAGCGCCAGTAAGCATACTTTTTATACCAGTCACAAGATAATTCCATTGAAATCACATCAGTGAAGTGTAAAATCGGGATTTGTCTTTTTAGCATATGCACAACCTGCAAATAAAACTTGCCAGACAGATTGTGTTTCCTCATCTTTCACACAGTCAGACAGACATTCAAGAACCATTCTTGAGTCCTTGCTTTTTATAGCATACAACAATTCTGGTACTGAATGTGTTAATCTAGTACTATTTTCTGCAAATTCAAGCAAGGTTTTGCTTTTAAATTTCACTTCTGCTATTTGTTGATGGAAGATGGAGAATTCCATTATATTTTTCCTCATTTGTTTCATTTTAGCAAATAGGAAGGTTTTTTACACTTGCATATTGAAACAAATGGCACACTATAAATTAAATGCAGCTGGTACACTCTGGGGAAGAAAAAAAGGGGGGGCTCATAAGGCACTTAAGAAGGGAAATCTTTCAAGAATAAATCAAAATAGCATTTAGAAAGCTCTTGTGGGAGAAAAAAAGGGCAATGGAAGAAACCACCATTTACATTATAGTGGGTGGGAACCCACAAAACTGAATTATTTATGGCATGAGAACACTCAATAGAAACATGATTCTAAGGCAAATGTTACTCTACTTACGCCATGGAATATCTTCCATTTCAGTGGAACAAAAAGAAAAAATTGGCCCCTCTTCCAAGAAGAGACAGGGAGTAAAGAGAAAGGCCAAGAATAGACATATTTCTAGTCTAAAGAACATGCACTGCTCCCTTGTTGATATGCAGTGTTAGTTCTATTTAAGGATAATATGGAAGTTACTGTAGTACATCAATGATCAGTTATTGTTACTATAAGATTTTGCATTACTTCCATCCAAAATTCAGTTCTTTGAAAGTGATTAAGATATTTATTGTTATTTTATATAGAGGAAATTTTAGCAGAGAGAAAGAACTTAGCAGCCCGCAGCACACCATCTGTTTTGATTGTTTTTGCAAAGACAGTAGGTCCTACACTAGTTCCCACTGTGCTCTGAACCTACTGCAAAAGAAAGACCCTGTCCAAAAAAGCTTGCAGCTCACGTAGGTAACGTGGATTAAAGCAATTTTCTCTTTTTATTGGTGTGAAAGTGATATGGAGAGGGATGAGGAGAACTTAACTGCAAATAATGAACACAGCCTGATGAGTAATCTGCAAATATTGTTTCAATTTAAGCAAGCTAAAATCATTGGCATGTCCAGAAGCCTAGTACCTGCTGAAATCACCAAGATTTGTCCCGCAGTGAACCTGGCACACACATAATTGGTTTCAAGATCAGAACCTGCAAGGCAAAGACTGTACAATTCTTTGTGAGGAGTAGATGATGATACAAGAGTGGATGATCCATATTTTAGTGTAACCGTAACACTGCCTTCTCCCTAATTTTACCGGTCCAGAGGAGACTTTAAAAGAACCCACACAATGCACGCCAGGTCCTTGCTTCACTATAGGATGAAATTCTGTGTACCTTTCCATTCATCTGCAAATACCTATACCTCTGAGACAAGCAATAAAAAGTGTGCTTTTAAAAATAGCCCTCCTTTTCTTCTGACTTTTCAAAAACCGTTTTATCATCATGTCAGCCAAGTCAAAGGTCAATTCATGTAGGAGTTATTTGTTTACTGACATGAAGACTTTTTACTCTGATTCATTCCTAAGGTAAATAAATAAATCCAAACTGTTAAGTATACAAGATTCAATGTCTTAAGCAGCCAACAAAATTTTGTTGCTAACCATACTGCAGCTTATAGAAGTACAAGTACTTATATGCTCAACTAATGATTGAATTAATCCCATTTTGAAATAGATTTGTAAAATACCTAGAAGGAACTGCCCCCTGCCCGTATGCACTCTCTCTGTGGATTAGAGGGAGAGCCCACAAAAGCAGTTTAGGTGAAGTAGTTATTCTTGAGATGGCCGAAGGCAAAGTTAATCCCACACTAATTTATTCATATTTCTGATTGGTTAATGGACATCTGTGGAGTTCAAGAGTTTTCAAGGTAATACAGTTTCTTCAGAATAACATTTGCTGGATTTACTAGCTATAAACATTTTTTAGATTAAACACATTCAATTGGTTTTCATAATCAGTAGCAACAATGATATTTTATTCGACCAGCTTTGCGACTAGACACATTTAACAAACACATTTCTTTTTAACAATATTTTCTATTTTTCTTCATTACCTGTATTTTTCCTTCTTTACCCTGTAGCCTCTTGCCCACTCTGGTGCTAGTCTGCCTTATGCATAGCCCTGGGCAAGGTTTTTCTGCCTCAGCTGCCAATTCTTGACCAGCAGCGTGGGATCACACTGCTCTCTTTGGAAGATTGAACTCAATTAAAACAGTCCTCTACAGCTTGTATCACTTGCTTCGGTGTCTGCCTTATCTTTAAAGCTGTTTGCCGTATTTCAATATCAAATGTAGACAGAGGAAATAGAAACCTTAGTCCTAGTCAGACTGACCTCACAGTTGTTCTTTGTAGAAGGGAGCTGAGAGTGGGGCTGAGGAGTCAGAGCACCCCCTGTACTCCCTGCTCACACCTGTCCCTTACCGAGGCAGCAGCAGATTGGATGTTTCCAAGGGCAGTCAGGAAGGGGAGCAGCATTTCCTGCTGTACTGGGTGCCAGTGCTCAGGTGCAGCTGCTGTGAGGAAAGGCCAGAGCTGCCCCGTGCTGGGCACATCTGGTTCCAGTCAGCTCTCCAGTGTGAGGAGTACAGTGCGAGGAGTTCCTGTCAGGGTACAGTGTGAGGAGTGAAGGAAAAAGGGAGAGAAACAATGCTGGGGAGACATCAAGGGCAGAGAAGGGGAAGGAAGGAGGCACTGGATCAGATATAACCTTGCGGCCTGTGGGAGAGACCATGGTGCAGCACATATTTCCCATGGAGGATCCCATACTGGAGCAGCTATGTCCAGAAGGAAGCTGACACCGGCGGTGAGCCCATGTGGAGCAATCTCACCCTGAAGGACTGTGGGAAAGAACCATGCTGGAGAAGGGAAAAAACGTGAGGAAGAAGGAGAGGCAAAGTATTGTGCACTGTCTACAACCCCAATTCCTCATCCTCTTGTACTGCTCAGGGATGGTATAGAAGAATCAGGAGTGAAGTTGACCCTGGGAAGAAGGGGGCTTAGAGGTGAAAGGTCTTTTTGGGTTTGTTTCTGTTTCTCACCATCCTACACTGTTATTAATTGGTAGTAAATAAGGCTGTTTTGCCCGTGACAGTAACTGATGAGTGATCTCCCTGTCTTTCTCTCAACCACGAGTTTTTTCATCATATTTTCTCCCTGTTCTGATGACGAGGGGGGGTGAGAGAGTGTCTGGGTGGGCGTCTGGCATCCCAGACAAAGTCAGCTCACCACACATGCTCTCTGACATACTGAATTGCTAAGTCCAGTGACTTCGGCTGCTGAGTCCCTGTGTCACAGAATGAGAGCATTGGAACTGCTTCCCAACTCTCAATTTGCTGCTTAAAAACTTGTGCTGCTAAATAGCTTTTTCATCGGCTTCAACATAAAACCCAAATGTTTACCACTGACTTCTTCAAAGGGAGAATGGCTACAAGTATGCTGTAGATAATTGAGTGCAAAAGGAGAGAGTGATCCTTCTATATGCCGTATCTTTGTATCCATTAAAATTAGAAAGACGAACTACCGAAGATTTTCTGTTTCTGATGCACTTTAAGGTAGTTGAAAATCTCATAATTTATTATTAATATTTTTCTACTTGAAAGTGCTCTTAAAAGTTACCTCTATGCTTTTTGGCTGCAGGAACTGTGGTCATATGACTAAGCTGTCACGACACAGAGTAAGATGTAAACTTACTGTGAACATGAAAAGTGGTAAAAATCAGTTTACATTTATCATACAGTACATAACATAGTGTAAGTTCACATCCTATGTATTTTAGTCCGTTCATAAATATTACCTATGCTGTCCACTTACCATATTTGCTCCTTTCATTTCATCAGTTGCTTAAAACAAAGCATACAGAGACCACTTTTTAATGAACGGAGAAAGAGACCAACTACTCGCTCTTACCTGTTTTTCTCATGAATTTTTAGGATTTCGTGTGTCTGTTGTAGCAGCTGTTTTTCTAGCTTGTACGTTGACAGGGAATTTTCCAGTAGCTGAATTTCAAGTCTGGATGTTTGATTTAGCACCTTAAGGATAAATTAAAAACATTAATGTTTATATTGTCATGGTTATTTTGCTATAGCAGCATAATACAACCATTTCATTCCGATTTGATGATTTGTCAAAAATTGTTTCTAAATCCTTTTTTAATCTCAGCTGCTCAGCTGGTGCAAATGAACTCAATCAAGCCACACTGATGTGTACCAGCTGATATTCTGGCATTCTGTTTACTGTAGAATAATACTAGACCAGCAGAAAAAGGCAAGGTGACTGCCAAATAAGCTTCATTTCAATGGAAAGAACAAGAGACATGCCTCAAACATGCATTCCTACAAAGCATGCTTAAACCAGAAAAGTGCAAGAGAACTTGGAATGAAGTAAAAGTGTTGCATCTGCTATTTTGTAAACAGAGCTCCGACTTTAGCTTTCCCCTGTGTTCTTTCTTTTGTGGTGTTGGCAGTTCAGTGCCTTATTTTTGTTTGGAATTGTTGACATTCACAGAGCAATCTAAAATTTTCCTATTTTGTTGTCCTACAGAGGTTGAATAATTGGGAAATGATAGATATGCAGTAACAACAACGAAGATCAAAAGCTATGCTTTAGCCTGTTACTCATTATTTAGCCTGCAACTTGTATCATTGACAGTAGGTAGTTGTTTATTGAAAGGCAGATGCTGATCTAGTTTCCTGGACAGTCCTACCTTTGTTACACACACAGAGCTAAATATACTAACCAAATTAAATCAAAAGAAAAACACATAACAAGGGTCAGTCATCAACCCTGTCAGTACCGAGAAACAAAATGTGTTTTCTGGAGCCCTGTGTTGAAATGTTTTGTGTGGTGATGCATTAGAAAGGAAAGAGTTTGGGAAATGTTCTCTGCAATTAACAGCTTTTTGAAAACCACTCTGGGAACATACCTGGGTTTCAACATCCGTGAGTTTCCTTGTCTGCTCTGCTGTCTGGCTGAGGAGGCTGGTGCCTATCTCGAGCATGGTAGCAGTATGGTTCTGCACAGCATTCTGCTGCAGCTGCACCATCTCTGATTTCATGTTTTCTACAATGTAGTTCTCGAGCTGTAAAAGAGAAGAGGTTGTAGCTGTAGTATTTTTACCTGTTTAGGCATTCTGGTGTCATAAAGGGAATTCTTGTCAAAAGCAGAAATTTTAATATTTTCAGGGGGATCCCAAGCCTCAGTCGACCATATGGCTATTGGGGTAGAGATCCGAGTATCTTCCCCTCTCAGTAAGAGAGGGAAAGATATTTTTCCAAATATCATGGTCGGCTGGCATGAGCTGGAGCAGGCCATGCCTTTATCTGTGTCAACGTTGCAGTGAACATTTGTCATGGAGATATCACGGCAGCTTCAAAATGAACCCCTAAAAGAGCAAAGCACAGCAGAGGAAAACATCAAACCCTACTTGTACATCATAACTTACATGTGAGTCTTTCATGGAAGAGATCCTACCATATCCTACATCCCCTGGTTTATGTCTGTCATTCAGCCATTCAGGAATATGATTTTTTATTTGGTTGAATCCCCAGAAAATTTTTTTCACAAACTCAGCAATAAACACAGCTTAGTTTAATTGAGATCAAAAGTTTGAAAAGGAATGGTGACACTGTCGTGGCAATAAAAGCAGGAAGTTGTTGCCCAAGAAGCATAGAAAGCTGGTTTGCTCCTTTGCTTTTGTGGTCTTGGTACTTGGTAAATTGTTGAACAAAATCTGAACTAGGACCCTCTAAATAAACCGAGTATCCCAGAGAGGGGTGCTTTCTGTTACAGGGAGTTTTAGTCTACACAGGCAGAATCATTCCCTTCTAGCTGACAGTGTCCTTGCCCTGCCACAGCAGACCATAAACTCAGGGCTAGTCTATAGTATGATGAGATTGTTTCTTACTTATACAAGCATTGTTCTGGCTTGATGTGCTCCACAAAGCTTTAACATAAAGATGGGCGGTCCAGAACATAGTTTTCAGCACCTTCCACTGAAATAATCAGTTGGAATCCAGCAGGTTTAGACCCAGTGAAGATTTGGTTCTCAGTTTTGTCTTGTGACTGATTATGGTTCTTTATGGTTAGCTGACTTCAGACCTAAGCAACAACTGTTTAACCTAATACTTTTAAACATTGGACCTGTTTCTGTAACAGTAAGCATATTTCACTGTGGAAGGTAAGTTGCACAACAAAATAGTAAGAGCCAGATGGAGTTGATTTAAAGACTGCAAAAAGGAGCAGGAGTCACATATAGAGTGCGATTTATAAGAACAGCTGCTTTCATTTTTTCTATAGGTATACCTGTGCTTAGGGGTCGCTACTCTTAGATATTCTAATGAGTCACTTCAGTTGAGCTCACAAAATATTTATTACAAGTTTGATCATTTATGTGCACCTCCTAATTTTTGAAGATTTTTACAGAAATAGGACACTGCCACAATGCAAAATATTTTCTATATAAGAAAGTTGATGATGTTTTCTTTGTTTGTTTGTTTATCCCAGTTTGAAGAAACAATAACCATCATAGTAAAAACTAAAGTGGATGTCCTACGGTTTCAGAAAATAAAAAAGTTTGCTTGAATTGCCAGGTAACCACTCTGGGCTGAAAACCTGCGGAGTGTTTTAAGGGGTTGGTAAAATTTATTTTTGAATACTTTGATAAGTATTTAAATGAGATTTAACAGCCAAAGAAAACGGTGTATTGTAAAGTAATGTCTACAATGGATGTCACCATTTTCCGCTCCCAGTGTAAGTTTAATGCTTTGATTTAGTTTATTACTGTGAGGCATTTTACAGATATTAAGCTGGTTCAAGGCAGATTTTATTGATCCATTGCATTTAACATCCTTTCATATTCAGAAGTATTTTGCCCATCTAACTCTTTCCCATAAGATAACATATTTTTAGTCACCCTTTGCTTCTCATTGTTTTCTAAACAGTTGGGTTTTTTCCCCCAAACTGTCTCTTGATTGCAAATAGTCCTTGTGAATGAGCCCCATAAACTGGATGGTTGTCCTTTTCCATATCCAGGTCCAGAATATGGAGACTGATTCTGGAACATCTGAACAAAGAAGTTCAATTTCTCCCAGGAATTTCACTTCGTAATGAAACACAGGGCTCTCCAGTCATGATACTGCTCATGACAGGTTACCAACACACACATTTCCTCACATCCAATGTCTTTTGTTTGCAGATAGGAACAAAGCATGTCTGTGGTGTGGCTGTACAGTGCTTGATTTGCTAGCCTGCAGCTTTCTGAAACTGCCTTGCTGTACATGGAGCGCATGGTGCATGTATGCAATGGATGCCTCTGAAAACTCCTGCAAAAATACGGTAACTGCATTTATTACACAATAGAAATCAGAAATTAGGTGTTTTCACATATAAATAAAAAGCCCACAGATACGGATATAAATATAAAAAGAAATGTATATTTTTAAGTCATTTTCTTTGCCTGTTTCATTACTCACATTACAGAGAGGATTGGGATTGTGATTGCATCTGTGTGGAGCTACAGCAGTTTTGACTAGCAAGAATACAGCCATAGATTGAGGCATATTGGATAACTCATACTTTTAATTACTCCAGTCTAACACTGTCCCCATGGTATCCAGTCTTTGGCAATTGCCCTTGGTTACTCACCCCTAAAACAGCCTCAGACTGAATCTGAGACTGACTCATTATAACAACAAAGCTGACTTTCCTGTTTCAGAATTACTCATTAAATGTTTTTGTAAATATTTGGTGTTCAGAACACCACCACAATAGTTTCTGTGAGCACATCTCTGGAGTATCAAGAGCTGTTCACTTAGGCAAAGGAGGGTTGAACAAGGACTGAAATAACATAGGGGTTCTGTTACATTAATTCCCCTTCCTTCCTTCACCTACTTCTTTTAGTTTGCTCAATAGATTTATTGGTTGCAATACTGGCCCTGCTAAAATCAATGCCAAATTCCCATTGGCTTCAACAGGCCAAGATTTCACCTATTATTTTTATTGCAGGAAGCCAACAATTTACCAGGTTCATTATGGCCAAGCATGGAGTTTCATCTGAAGCCTTCCCTTCTTTGGAGGCCTCGTATTAAGCGTATGAACTGAGCTTTCTTTGTGGTCAGTTAAGAGCAATAGCCTCTATTTACTAGGTGATAAAAGGATCCTTGCAGGGTGGCCTCACAGAAGATCTGACACATAGAAACCTATTCACAGAAGTAAATTCAAGAACATTTAGGGGTTTAAGTCATTTTCTAGAACTCCTTCATCCTATAATTAAGTTAAATTCAATTTCTCCAGACACTCTGAATTAAACAAGTCCTTAAATTACTGTATCTACTTATTTCAGCTGGTTTTTTTTTGCAAAAGTGAAACAGAATTATATTCTGCATTCTTTTCCCCTCATCCCACCCCTCCAACTATATGGGTTTCCAGAGTGAATTGATATCCTTGCTATTAATTTGGCTGCATCTGCTTTCAGTAAGACTCATTACATTGCAGAGGAGTTTTGGGTAATGCTGAATTACCAGCGGGATGCGTAAGAACGTTATAACATACTGAGAAATAAAACTGTCAGAAGGCTCAGTGTTATTGGTTAATAAACATTCCAGAGGATTATATATTAAAAGTATCTAGCCTTTTCTGGACAATGTTTATTGAATAATCTCATAGAAACCACCCAAACACTAATGGAACTATTAAAATGGAAACTCAGGGTCTGTGTAAATGATAAGTGTTCATGGCAGATGGCTTATAAATAAAAGGAGAGCTTTTTCTTTTACTTTGATCAAATAATGTTGGTCCCAGGTAACAACTAGACGTTAAGAATTCTTATGATATTGAGATGATATCATCTTATGATATCATCTTATCATCTCTCTTGTGATATCTGTTTTCATACAGTGCCTTACAACAAGAATACGAGTTAAAGTAACAATAGACGGTTCTCCTCCTACCACAGACTGAACATCATTTCGAATTATAGCAAGACAAGGCCCAGTGTTATTTTGTAAGAGTGGTTTTGTGTTGTCTTGCTTTGCAAACATGACTATGTACTAGTAATGCTACACCAGAACACAACTAATGAAAGCTCAATTCTTCTCTCTTTGTTTTTCAGTTCGAGGGAAAGTCATGCCTCTCCAGTGACAAACTGCCTCGGGGAGTGAGATATAAAAGCAACATTTGATGTGATTTGTGTTTTACAAATACACAAACAGCCTTAGTGGGAATAAACTGGAAGAAATAGAAATATACAGAATACTTTAGAATTTCTTTGACTTTTGAACAAGCAGAAAGGGGTTAGAAAAGACCTTATCCCTGATAAAAGTGATTTTATTTGTGTATTGAAAAAGCTAATATTGCATCTATTTCAAAATGTATTCTACAAACTATTTGTCAATGAGGAAAGATTGATAAAATGGTAAATTTACAGTGATTCAAACTTCTTATATTAGAAATGCAATGAGTGGAGAACAACAATCCTTCCACAATTTCTGTCCATGTATGATTACTGGGAATCAAGGACAGTGAACGTGGATGGCACATAAAGGCAATGAGTAATGCACAAATGTTAAAACTCTAATCTGTACCACTTTTGAAACAACCTTAACTGACTACCTACATTAAGGTGATACAGGATGCATACTGATAACTTCAGTAAATCTATTAAGTCCACCTTGCAAGCTGAAGTGAAAGCCTTAAGTAACTGCTACATAGATTGGACTCACAGAAAGGCATGTTGGGATATGTGGTCTATGAGGCTTTCACAAAATCATTGGTTATGAAATATACTGGTTATGAAATATATTTATGGGTTTAAATTCCAAGAGACACCAGAAAACTAATACAGCAACTCAATGTGTAGTCAAATACTTTTGAGGAGAGCTGGCTGTAACTGTTTCCTTTTTTTTTTTAGTTCAATGTACCCATATTTCTAGCCTTAAAGCAGCAAGAAAATAAGCCCGTTAGTTTTTCAGTTGCATGTTAATAAAAGTAAATATTAGCATGATGCTTGCACAATTATTCTGTACTCGTTTTTGCATTTTCATAAGTTTCCGTGATATTGCAACTCATCATTTTGACTTCTTACTCAGACATTTTTTATATCTCAACTCTCAATCACAGTAGTGTGGTTTTCCAAATTCTGTTCCTGACAGAGGAACAAACAATGACTTGCAGGGAATGTATGTTCATTTCTGAACTGGAACGTTGGACTGTTTTTTTCCAAACCAAATGTTCCAAACACATAAATGATACTTTTCCTTAAATCCTTGATTCCTTGAACGTCTGAATCTTTGGTGTATCCTATGTTTACTGTCTGGCTATGAGGCATAATTCAATAGATGCAATTCCACTGTGAGCAGCGAAACCACAGCTGCGTTCTCCTCATGCAATGACCAAACACTGTTTGGTTCAGCCGCAGCTGACTGATACTGAGATTTCTTGTCTGGTTGGCTTCCAATACACTAATGACACTTGTCCTCATGGAGGCTGAGCTTGGTTTTATAGCAACCTTCAGCGAAATAAAAGTGTGCTATGAATGTAGAGAAACCTTTCAGCTAGCTAAAAACCAACCAAATAAACCAAAAACCCAAATCAAGCAGGTTTTCCCCTTCAGGTAAAAACCAGACATCTTCTTATCAGAAGAAATCAGGGATAACACGTGTATGAGATTATTCCAAAACACATGAAGTAATCTTTCTGCTGAATACAGCATCAGTATAGGGTCTGCAGCATTTTTTTTTTCAGTTCTGAATGTTGCAATTCAAGAAAGATATACATTATTTGGAAAAGTGTACAGAAGATCAAGAGTTGTCATAAATCTAGAAAATAAATCTAGAAAGACTTAGAAATGTTTAGCTTGATAAGAAGACTAACAAGAAAATAACTTACTAAACTAACACAAAAATGCAAAGGGAAAATGAATGACCTGCTTTCCACATCCATGAAGCTTTAGTAATGGAAGTTTAACTTTTACACATTAGATGAAAATTTTTCTACAGCACAGGTAATAAAATACTGATAGGGCTTCTTCCATGAGCAAACTGTGAGAAGTCCATTGCTGTGGAGAATACTTCAGGTAAAATCAGAAAAATTATGTCATTTTATGGTTCTTTATAGTTATATTGATTTCATTATTCCTAGGGGTTTTTTTATTACTGTGCTTCAGACCTAAGCTTGCGGGCTCAATGTTTGGAATCAAACTCAATAGTAAAATCTCCATTGAACTGAGAAGAGGTTTGGAAGACTCATCTCCTAATGAAACTTTTTGAAGGAAGTCAAGTAAACGGAGGAGTCTCCTGAATTAAAACCACAAAAATTAAAAAAACAACAAGCAAAAAAAACCAAAAAACCAAACCAAGACAAGCAAGCCACACACAATGATATAAATAAAAGCAACTTTTCTGGATAGACCAAATCAATAAAATGAGGGCATTCACTGAGGAAGTTTCCGAATGAATGAATATACTTCCATAGGGAGGCATTCTGCAGAACCATCTAAGAAATTATTGCATGAACCAGCTCTGCAATTATAAATTGGCAGATATTTCTTAAACTCAAGTTACTCTTATTAGGCTACCATAGAAACTTCAGTCTCTGAAAAATCAATCAATTTGTGGATATACAAGCTTGTGTCAGTGGTGTCTTGGCATCTCTGTACCATTTTATGTTATTCAATAAAGTACATAAAATGCAACAGGCAGTAACAGATAATGATGGTGGAAGAATATTCTGTGTGGCATCCCACTAAAATCTTAGGAAATTGGAAGGGGAAGTATTTTTTTATCAATTACAGTACTTCATTATGAATAGATATACAATATATGGGCAACACATAGTTCTTTGTTTCAAGATATTTAAAGACACCCTCAGCTAGGTTTACCCAATAGTGTAATATTCAAATATGAATTTCAGTTCCTCATTATGTGGAAAGAAATATTTCCAATTTGTTTTTGAAGTTTTATGTCATTCTAAAAGTTTAGCCATTTCTAGACCTAAACCCCAAAAATCTATATGAATGGAATTTGTCACTTGAAATGTAATTAATTACCTCTTCTACAAAAGCATACAAAACATTTAGGAATAAATTTCAATTACTTCTGTATGACTATTCGTTCATACAATGCGGTTTTTAACCTTAAGACTTAATAGAGTCAATAAGCAGCATAATTGAGAATCATATCAAACATGATTAAATGGATCCCACAAGGAAGCTTCTTATAACAAGTAAATCATAACAAAATGTTCTCACTTTCTACTGATTAGTAATATTTCTGGTTCAAAGAATTATCCTGTTGAATGTTTACATTTACAATTTTTTTTCTTTCTTGACCATTTTCTAAACCACTCAATTCTATAAACTAAATTCATTTGGTTTTACAGTTGACTGAAAATATGAACCATCCTCAATATAAACTGAAGGGAAAGACATAGTTATAGAAAATGCAACATCTGACATATCATCCTAAACAAATTAACATCTGTGAGGATTTTTTTAAAAAATAGTTTTCCATTAAAGTGTGGTACTAATTAATTTTCTTTAACAAAGATACTTTTGGGGAGGTCTACTTGTCAGAAACACTAATTTTGGAACAACTTCTGTGTAGAAGAATATTTAAACGCCTTTTGGCTCATTCCTAGCTTATGTGCATAGGACTTATAATTGAAATTAGTTCCACTGAAATATCTCCTTACTGCAGTGCTTATGGTTCTCAAAAAATGTAATCTTAAACTGCATAAATAGTTCTGGTTGCTACATTGCTCTGCCAGCTTATATCTAAACTTTCAGTGAACCTGAGAAGCTGGAATATAGTTCGGAATCTATGTTTGTTATAGGAGATAATAGAATGATTTAACATTGTACTACTCAATCTATTTTTAATTCTCCTTGGTTTCTGACACTCATCACTATGACATATGGACACACTTTTCTGAGAAATGTTGTGAAATTAAGACTCAATGGCTTTATGTTCTAGTGTTTCAACAAGATTCTTCTTTTCCTATTTTATACATATATATAAAAAACAGAAGGTGAATCTCTTTTTTCATTTCCATGTGCTCTGCCTTCAGCTCGTCAGTTCCCTGTCTTAGGATTTTCCTGACGAAAAATCAAAAATTCTCTTTTATTATCATTTGTCTCTCATTCCTGTGCATAATGGAGATTATCCCTCTGCCTTTCATTTACCTGATATGAACTCTCAAAGTCAACTGAAGACGCAGTACATTGTATCATAGTGGTGACTGCCAATACAGTCTCAATTTTTAATCTTTTTTGAAGGCATAAACTGTAAGTTTAAATGCACTGAAACCACCGAAAATACTGCAATTTCAGTACGCTTGGGCTACAGGAATTCAAGGGCATCCCCTGGTCCATAAAACAACTTCCTCACTGTTCTAGGCAACCACTTATTTTTACCTTCATCCAGAGAGATACACAAAACATGCACTCTAGGCATCCCACCAATCTTGTAACACTAACCACTCATGACCTGCACACTCTGTATTCACATCCTCTGTGTGTGTGCTTCTATCATAAATCACCTGCTGCTGAGGACAACTGAAACATATCTCAGATCTTTTCCTAGGTGATAGGGAGCAATGAAAGCTTCCTCAAGTCTGATTGTTACAGGAAATGTAAATCATATTGTACACTCACTGTCTTATGATGTCTCACTGGCACCTGGTAAGGACTGAATCATGGTAGGGTTTTGCTTTGTTCAAAAAAATGGATAAAGTGCAGGAACACTGTGAGTACACAAATAGTGTCTATGCAGCTAACTTTAGTTCAAAACACACGGAAAATAGAACATATCTGCATGGACAGCATGGTTCATAGACTGCTGTGAGAGCAGAGAATCCCGCTACCAACTTCTGACTCAATGAAACCTCTGACAAGGTAAAGCAGCTGAGTGCACAAGATATTTGTAAGCAAATGAGATCCTTCACCTCAACCTATCTTATTTAGAGAAAAATTGTTTATAAAATTCCTATCTAGACTACACAGAATACTACTATTTTAATCAAGAACACTGTCCTTTTCTCCTCCCTTCCCTTACCTAATAATGGCAAATACTATTTTGTTATGCTTTATGTCTTGTGTTCAGCATTTGGCATGATTCATATTGAAGAAAGACGTTCTTGTCTATTGGTACCTAATATAGGAAAGAGCAAAACCTCTGTGTGCTGTAAAATCCACTCCCCTGCAGAACCCAGGGAGGCCAAAACCTGAAATCTGCTGAACTACTTCAGTCAATAAGGAATTAATATCGAGACAAGAGTTTACATATTCTCACATATCGTATTTATGTGCATGGATTTACATAAGCGTATACATATTATCTCTTACATTATGGGGTTTAATGTATGTAGGCAGCAACGTTCATTTGTGTCCTACAAATATTGGCTATATTTATGGTTCTCAACTTTTATTACAATAATCTGGGCACAAGCATTTTAATGATAGATGTTCTGGATATGTGGCAATGTTTACTCTAGTTTTAATACAGACATTAAAAAATTATATTGATACATCTCCGCTGGAATCACTTTATAATTTTAAGGCACAAATAAATAAAATTTCCAGAAATATCTGTAGTAGTAAACTAAGAGCTTCAATTTCCCACAGCACTGTAAAAAAGTTAACTGCTAGTACAAACTCTAACACCTTTTCTTCCCATTCTTGAAACTCTATATATACACCCATTAATCTCTAAGTGCCTCCAGACATACCTATAATTCTCAGCATTATAGTGAATGTGCAACTGCATACCAGGGAGATGGTCCTGCCAAAATATATGCAGTCCTCAAAAATTGGGTTTCTTCCCATGCTGATGGATCTGATTGCCTTCATACATGTCAAGCAGTGTATTAAAATACATAAATAAAAATCTTGCTAAATACTTCCTCCCAATAATTATTAAAATCAGAAAAATGCATAAAAATCTCAGAGTGAAACTGTCACATATTCAGTACACACGTGCGTATACTTACATATGCACACACACGCATGTGTACATAAAATGAGTTAATTCCAGCAAATAGATTGTAAAAACTGTTTCACAAGTAGCAGCGGAGATAACTGAGTCTCTAAACAATGAAACGAAATACCATTTATTTAAATAAGCCTGTAGAATAGACTAGGAAACTTAATAAGATAAAAGTGCCTTGGTTTATCTGAAATTGCATAGTTCAAGATATATATCTTTTTATGGCTTTAATAATTGTATAGAAAGATAAGACCTTTTTTTTAATAGGAAATATGAGAGCAGCCAAAGCATATAAAGACAATTCTGGTCCTTCTTCTCATTACATTCCTCTTGAGATTTTGAAAGGGGGCAATCACATTTCCTTTAAGTAAACGTGTGCTAATACAATCCCCTTCATCCCCAGTTGTTGGAGTGAGATTCAGGGTATGATTATGGGGATCAAATCCTTGCCCTGAGTTTGCTTCTTGAATGCCACAGTCTCTAAATGAAAAACATAGAACTGTGGTTTCTCCAGTGAGAATGAGGGTTTTTATTTCCATTAACTGCTAAAGGAATAACCATACTGGAATTGCAATAATGAGGAGCAGAATTGGGCTGTTCTGTGCTTAACACTGAGTTCAAACACGGCAGTAAGAACAAGAAAACTGGATAGAAAATCTCTGTTTTAACATAACTCTGTAGAATAAAAGCCATTTCAAATGTTTAAATTTAGAGAAAGCCTGAAAATAAAAATCTTTTGGAGATTTTCCTGCAGTTAAGTCACTGAAAGAGGAGACAAATGAAAAGGAATGATGGAAGAGTTTCTGTCCTAAAGCCTTACTTTAGGAGAAGCATTTTTCTCCCTTTTTTTTTTTTTTTTTTAGGACCTGGCAAGAATATTCCCTCCTACTTCAGTTTATCATAATCACAGCTCTTCCTGGAAGTCAATGTTATTGTGATGCATTCTTTTCTAAGTCATGAAATCATGAGCTGAAGTGGGGAAGTTTTCAGCCTTCAATTACATGTCTGCTAACTCATTGTCAGTAGTTTCTCTTTTTATGGCTGGTGTACAGTTTCTGTTGCTGTTCTTAGGACAAATAAATTCATAGATGAACTACTAAGTCTGTCCATGGGCACTCATGCAGTACAGACATAACAAATTATAGAGGAATAGGGACATATATTAGAAATGGACCGGCAGAAAAAGAGATGGGCAGTTTGGATGCAGAAATGTGAAAATACATCTGGTTTTACAAGGGAAAACAGAAGCCACCAGGCATATATTTTTCAACTGTTATACTTAATGGCCACAATTAGACATGAATTGTTTAAGGCTCACACTTGTTCAACACAAATTCAAATCATCAAACTAATAGTGAAGCAGAATGGTTTTAATTATTTTTAATAGCAAGAAACTGTTCAGATGTCTTTGGTATGTCCTTTGGATAATCTAAATATGAATATATTTCTGGTGACCCAGGAGTCCTGGCACCCGTGCTGCTCCGGCATTCCCAGCGAAGCGGCAGGGTAGCTGCCAGGCTCACTCTGTCACTGATTAAGTTGCTACTTTTGTTTGCAAATTTCTACACAGTGTCCCTTTGCCCAAAGTGATAACGATCACAGTCATTTCCGATTTGTAATCCAGGAACATGTACAGGCCCTTGCCCTGACGGACCTTCACAGTTCACAAATATGAAGTGACAGCCCTTCTGGCATGATTAATGTAGTGAAAACACAGAGCTATGAGTCAAAGATGAGACACACCAGTTATTACAAGTCTGTACTTCACTCAGATCTTATATGAATTCTTAGCATTTATCACTGGTTTTGCTCTCTTGTCCTTCCTTCTACTATACTTTTAATTTTACAATAAATCCCAAGTAGGTCATGCATAACAATAAGACTAATATTTTCTTGCCAAGTAAAACCACAGTCAGAAGGGTGGTTTAGTAATAACTCAGAAGCATTAACAATGTAATAAAAATTACACTGAATAAACCAACATATCAGAATAATAGGACTATTAAATGAAAGGAAAATATCCTAGGCCTTTCAAACATGCTGTAACTCTTCAGAACCAGAGATGACTGGGGCTCAAAATCGAACGTAGATATTCTTAAACTTTCAAGTATTCCGATTCAGGATTTACTTCAATCTCATTTTCCTAATGATAGCCATGTGGTACTATTCTTCTCCCTCATGGGCAAGGAAAAATATCTGTTCCACCGACTTTGTAGTTGCTGTATATAAATGCAGGCTTTCAGGTCATTAGTTTAACCACATGTGCAGAACACATAGGAATTAGGAAAACGTTTCTCGTGACTACAGCTGCTTGAGCAAAAGAAGAATTGACACCAATAATGCTCATATCTATCACACTTTGTACTGTAATAGTAGAGAACAAGGTGTTCATGAATCCCAAGGAAAGTTTGGCAGCTGTTTCACTGAGTTGTAGATTGCAATCATGTTAATAGTTATGCATTCTGCCCAACAGCTGGCAATAGTGTTCATGCCCTGTAGTCAAAACATCACAGCACGGAGATTTCTTCAGTACTGGAAACAGATAAAAAATCCTGTCAGGTAGTAAAGAAATGCTGTAACTATGACTCTTCAAAGTCACATCTGCTGCTCTCAGAGGGCCCACGGAAACCGTATGGGTTACTGCAGGGTACATTCGAACCCCATTGTCACCTGCAAACCCCTCTGCCCAGAGCACAAAAAATCTAAATATAAGCCATAAAAATATTTTTAAATAAATGTTCTGAGATAGGTATTCTCTTTTTCAGGACACAGGTTTTCCATCCCTGGTATTGTTGCTGATAGAAACAGGTCAACTCTATGCCATGCCTGAAGGTTTGATCCGATGAGGGGGGGACAAGAGTGCCAAAGCCGGCTGAGTCATACAAGAGAGCTGGGGGGCAACAGGTCAGGAAACTCCTGATTCTCCAATGCATCCCTGTCTCATCTGGATCCAACTCATTGCATTCAGGTAATGCTGTGTTTTCATTTCCATTAGGTCAAATGATATGGGCTTAGGACATAGATTTTTTTGGTGGGGAGAGGATGACACAGGAAGTTTAGATAAAGTCTGGAATTCTGACATATTAAAAGTCAAAGGAGGTTTTGCAGGTACCCACAATTTGGCCAGGATTTAATTCCTGAGGCTTTCTTTTTTGACTTTCAGCTCCAGAACAGGTAAAAATATTTTCCCAAAGCCAATAGGAATGCTTTTATTTTATTTTTTATTAGCTGTCTACAATTCTAATCTGCTCTAAAACCAAACATTGGGGTTTTTCCTTTTACTGTAAACCTATTAACATGCTATTCAAGATTATTTTCTTGTGAAAAGTATGCTGCTGACATTAGTGCAAGTGTGGACATAGGGATTATTAACCATTATTACATTTGGACTAAACTTCTAGCTTCTAGCCATGAAAAGAAAACTAAAACAGAAATGCTTCTGTTCCACTTGAAATAAATTACCATGCTTCCGCAAATTCCCAGCAGGAAAAGGGAAGGGGAGGTGTAAATTTCTTCACAATGTGTCGAATGTTTAATGGATTTCTGTGTGATAACAGTGGAAATAGTGGCGCTGTTCTTTTTGTCAGTGTAAAGACAAAAAGTAAGAAAACAGGACTTCATTTCTTTCTTTGCAAGTGGACTGCAAGGCCACCACAAAGATATTTTCCTTAAAAGGAAGAATACAGAAAGGATTACGTAAAATGAGCTGCAGAGTTCCAGTTGAGAACTGAACTTCCTGAAAGGTCAGGTGCTGGGGGTTTGTTTGAAGCTTATCTTTTAGCGTCTTTGCAGTTCAAGAGCAGATCTTTCACAGCTGGGCAGAAGCAGGATCTCTGCTTTCACAGCACCCCAAAGAAGGGGATATTCCAAGCAGACCTTCACGTGAGAGAAGGTCATGGCATAAAAGCATCTTCTTCATTGGCATCCCCAAATCTGTGGCATGTGTAAGCAGAGGCTCAGCTGGAACACTGCAATAGCTTGACTGATCTGAATGACTTTTCCAGGTAGGATTTCTTCTACTTGCCAAAAAGAAATAGATAAAAAAACCTCAAATGTACTACAAAACTCTGCCCTGAATGAAAGTCCCTTATCCAAACATGCAGCTGGGTGTTTAGAAAATGTGTTTCTATTTCCTCTTCTTCACACTCTTGTTAACATCTGTGTTAGCCTCTGTTACTGCAAGGTCCCCCTTTACTCAAGATGGTTGCACAGCTCTTCACTGGTGAGCCACCTGCCTTTGTGAGTGAAAGCAGATTTTGCAAGAAGTATAAAGAAATCTCTCTAACTGTACTACCAAAATTCCCAAAGGTTTATTTTTGGATATTACAGAAATGTAAGAGAAAAGTAGTCTAGCTTTTAAATCTTGTATCACCTCCCAGATAATCAGTGCAGATCAGGGATTCACCTAGTTATACCTGAATGTAATGCATTCATAACCCTGCTCCTGTTTATGTTATGCAGAAGGGACATGGACTCTGGATTACTGGTGGTTGGAGCTGATTATTCCTGAGACAGCTCAAAACAAGGGTTTAATCCATTCCCCACTTTCCTGGTGGTGACAGTGTACTCATGCATGTGACATTTAACTCTGTAATATCTAAGGAGTAGCTTCTGTTTCCATCCTGCCAGAAAAGATTGTGTTCAACAGATGGGTCCACGAATTTATCAGGTAAAAAGGAGGCTCACACTGATAACTCATTCACTGCTAAAATTAAGAGTGTGAGTCCCTGTTTAGTAGTCATAACTATAAAGCACACTGAAATACAAGGAGTGGCTAAAATACAAGTGATGTTTGAACCTACAGCTTCCTGGCTTCTGTGAACTTTCCACAAGGCTGCTAGCTTGTCTGACAAGAAGTCTCGGATATACCTGTGAAATAATAAACTAAACCATAGGCTGTCCCAGTAATTGTCCTTCATAGGGCAACTCTAATTTCTCTTTGTAAAGAATACATTAACACCATATTTCTGAAGGTAGCACTGTGTGAACTATCAAAATCGGAAAGCTGCAGTTAAATGTCACAGAATTGTTGATAGAAAAGGTTTTCTACCAGTTGTTTCTTATTTCACTGCTGTTTTGTATTGGTTAATAAACAAATATCATCATAAACGTGAATGGAACTCTTCCATGCATTATTAAAATATGGTGCGAGCCCCATTTGCCCTTTTATTGTCAAGATGCTTCAGACAAATTACTAGTGACATGTAAGGGACTGAAATGACCAGTCATATGAAGAACAGCTCAGTGGTGGATGTGTTTCATTGACATGCTTAAGAACAGCAGAGGGTCTTGGCACAGACTGCAGGGCAGATCAGCTGAACCAGCTGAAGAATGTTTGAATCCTTTGCTGCAATGGATCTTCATAATCCCCATCTTTTAGCACATGGTTCACAAAGCCAGTGTGGTAAGAAGGATTTTTAATATAAACTGGCTTTCCGAGACCTGAAAAGTTAATCAGATTGGTATTTAATTTTATTTCTTTTATGCTTAAAACCTATTCTACTTGTGCATGAACTGTAAAGCTTTTATTGAGAAGAGTGAGCTGAATGCTAAAAATGGAATATACTGTATATAATTAGCTATGGTGGACTTAGTAGTTGGAGGGATATACTTTAGGAAATAATCCTGAGCTTTCAAGGGAGGAAATAGATGACCAAATAGTTTTATTCAATTTGTAATTCCTGGGATGCTGTGAATAGTTGCCCTTTGGTAACTCAGCAAAATGATTGCTTAACAACAAATCATAGAAACATAGAATGTTTTGGGTTGGAAGGGACCTTAAAGCCCATCTAGTTCCAACCCCCCTGCCATGGGCAGGGACACCTCCCACTAGACCAGGTTGCTCAGAGCCCCATCCAACCTGGCCTTGAACGCTGCCAGGGATGGGGCATCCACAGCTTCTCTGGACAACCTGTTCCAGTGCTTCACCACCCTCACAATAAAGAATTTCTTCCTAATATCCAATCTAATCCTGTCCTTTTCCAATTTAAAGTCATTCCTCCTTGTCCTGTCACTAAAGTTCCTGCTGAAGAGCCCCTCTCCAGCTCCCTTGTAGACCACCTTCAGGTACTGGAAGGATTTATTATTTAATTATAATCATGAAATGAAAAATTGAGTGAATTTTAATTGCTATGAATATCCTTCCAGAACAGTTTTATGTAAAATAAGATGCAAACACAAAAAGATGCTTTATTGTCTCTTGGACGACTTTAAATGATTTTGAAGTTATTTTAAAATAAAACAGTATGGTTTCTGCTCAGAAAATTGTGTGATAAATGCATTGAAATTCAAAGTGCAGACCAGCCTTTCTGCTAGAAATAGTCCATTTTTCAAAAAAAGAAAAAACCTATAACAGAACCGCAGAACTGATGACAAAACATGACAGCTATTCTTCACTCTATTTATGTTAACTTCCAAAATCAGATTAAATTAGATAGTTCAACTGTCCTCCTAATTATATTTAAAACTGCATTTGCTTCTCAGATTTAATGAAACTTTCATACCATTAAAGGACAAGTTAGTTAGCTCATTAAATTAAATTTAAATTCATACAGTTTTTCCAACATAAATAAATAATCCAAATATTTTCATCCAGACAAATCTAATGTGATGTCCAGTTAAGAGAACAGAACATTCCGTAATAAGCTAAATCCACAGAGTGACTTGAAATATTTTTATAAGACAATGCCAACTGAAAGTCAACCTTCTCTTTAGACCTTTTTTACCTTATTTACACACTTTCCAAGTAATATCAACAGTAATATGTAAATGAGTGCTGAGAGAAAGAAAGTATTTCTGGTAAGTTTGTTTGGTTTTCATAGTTAATGACATTTTGTCTCTGTTCAATTTCTACTCACTTAACTGTGCCCAAGAAGGGCCAAAAAATAATGTCAAGCTGACAATGTCAGTCTACACTTAAGCCCAACACTTACCATAGCCAGGCAACTTGCAGACAGAGACAAATTGATAAAATGTATTACTTCTTTGAAAAAGAGGGAGGACTTCTTAGTCCCAGGCTTTGCATGCATGTATAGACCAATATTATCAAGTGTGTATATGACTGTACCGGTACATTTGTATAATGGCTGAAATTGTGAGCATTTGTTTTCACATAGTCTGCTCTCACAGAGATCTCAGTACAGGATCAGGGCATATGAACTGAAATGAAGCCAACAAATTATTTTTTCAAAGCTCTCTGAAATCTGATAAATGGAAATGCCTTTGACTGCACTGACCCACACTGTATTTTACAAGCGAACCGATTATTACGAGATGTCCTGACCATCGGTAATTTTCTGAGTTGCGCAGTTAAACCATAGGAGTCTTTCTTCTTTTTCATTCTTAGCTATCTGCATAGCAGGCCTAAGCGTGAATCTCATTAAAAACAGCGGCTCAAGTAGGGGTTTTGCGGTGGTTTTCTGCCTGTTGGTGATCTACTCTTTTACAAAGTAGTAAATTGTTGCAGCGACTGAACCAACAGCTGTGGTGACCAGGGGGCCAGAAGACCCTGGTGCAGGGTTGGCCCTCTGGTGGACCAGCTCCCAGGTTTAAAGATCCCCCCTTAACTCTGTTTAATGGCTTCTCTCATCGAATCTTGTAGACCCCCTATAAGGATATAATCCAGCCCCCTGTTCCCCTCTCTCCTTTTCCCTACTGGCTGTCATTGTATAATCCTGCCCCTCGGGACCCCTTTACAAGGGAGCCCCGAGTGCAAAATCGCTCCCTTCGTCCCTGGATACTTTCGAATGAAACAACATTGGAAATCCATACGGGAGCCGCCTCTCTCCTCTGGCTGCGCCTGGGCAAATTAACCCCGTGTGGGATCGGCTGCCCGTTTCCACCGCACGGGTGAGAGAGGGCGAGCTAGCGAGTGTGCAAAGAGGCACCGCAGAGGTTTCCTTTGCTAAAGGACCCCTCTCGAGCAAGCGGCTGCCCCTCCACCCAGCCACCCACATGGCGCATCAGTTAATAGTTCTTTCTTTGACTGTAGAGACCCTCAAATGACTTCAAATCATCTACTCAAAGGTTTATATTTACTTAAAAAATCTTAGCATCTCCTTAGAAAGAATCCTTATTTTGGCTTAGTTTCCACTGCTGAGTTTTCACTGGACTTGTTTCTGCCACTGCAATTCAGTACTGACTTTGTTAGGTTTGGCCACAGAAATGTTTTATCACCATGGCTACACAGAATGAAGCACACTGGACACGGTGCTGCAAAGACTGGACATTCAGCAAAGCCTGAGGCCAATCCAGGCCTCAGTTTAAACATGGAGTGTTCCCACAGTCGCTGGGATGATTCACAGTCACACACACAACGTGTACCTAACCTGGGGAATGAGGAGCAGAGTGGTCAGAAGGCTGGTGGATCCAACCTCTAGGCTTCATCCCACACATCCCCTTTCATTTCAAAATTGTCCTCAGTGTTTTTAATACTCCATAGCTTTTCCCTCCTCACATCTTCAGCTTTTTCCCCAGTTTCAAGCCTTACTTTGATCTCAGATGTCATAACATAAACAACAGATGCAAATACTTCTTTGGTGACCACTAATCTGTCTGTAAATCTTCTGCTGAATCAGAGCTAAAAATAATGACATTCTGTGTTATTTGGCATAATTCATCTCTTCACTTTTATGCTCTGGGAAAACAGAAAAATATTGGTAACTTTAAGGAATCTCTGATTTTAAGATGTCTCATAGATGGTTCTTTGTATACCTTAGTGCCAAGGGAGATATGGAGGAGTACCTCTAAACTTTGTTTTACTGCAGTTAGAAAAGGTAGAATTTTTTTCTCTTTGTTTGCTTTTCTTAACAAGGAAACGGTGTGAGTCACTCGAATAAATTTGCCAGAATTAGCCCTCTCAGTTCACCTCTTTTACAGGGCTATTCCTTTAGGTTTACAAGTTGAGGGTACAGCTTTACTACTGTGGTTTACTATTTCCTTTACCCTGGGCACTAGAACAATTTTGCATTAATGGCATTAATACTGTCATTTCACTAATACTTCCCAATAGGCCATGGCAGGAGCTGTTATATGATTAATGGTTTTAGAGATGATTGTTGAAATCCTAACTACTGTTAAAGTAGCTAACCTAAAACCAGAAAAAAAGAGTAGTTTTCAGCCAAATGTTGCCAATTGCACAAAGAACTAACAGTGCCAAACTAAACTGTGTACATTGACTACAGAACATTCACCTTGCCTTCCTATAGATTGTATTTGTCAAGCTACAAAAGGTTCACTGTCTTATTCCTACAAGATACTCCTTTACAGTATAAAAGCTATTCAGTATGCCTCAAGATTGTATCTCTTACATAAATGAAAAAGTATAGGAACATTTTTAAGAATAATCTTTTAGGACAAGAATCTCAAAAGTGCCAAAGTTTAGATCTATAAAGAGAGGTTTTGAACAGGGATAAATACCTGAATTCCTCATACAACAAAAGTGGGCGATTAAGGAGCATGGGTCATGGGCACAAAGACAGTAAGCAGCTCAGGTGTGTCTCACTCTGTTAGATATTTCCTCATGAATTAGCTGTCAGTTACTCAGTTACAGCAAACTGAGTTTAATTACCTGGGTTTAATTTTCTTGGAAACACCATCACATTAGAGACTAGAAAACAGAGCTTCTATTCCCTCCTCCGTCTGTGGGATTACAGGCCTACAAATCCTTTCTATTCCCTCCTCAGTCTGTGGGATTACAGGCCTACAAATCCTCTTCAAAGTAAGAGTTTGCTCCATAGAAATATTGGCTAGGATGGGTCAAATGTGTTCTCTATTCCTCTATTCTCCATAATGGTACTGAAGCAGTACCATTATGCCACGAAGAGCACAAGGTTCATAATGCTAAAGAAGAAGTGCTCAAGTATGACTGTGCTAAAACAGCCCATCAATACAGATTTTCAGGTGTCCTAAGAACTTGTCTCTTTTCTGACTGTTGCTTATGAATTTTGCAGGGATTATCAAATAAATATAGTATTTAACTTATCTTAATAACTAAGCTGTTAAATTATGGAAAGGATGGTGTTGTAGTTCATGGTGAGTTTAAGATTTCAGGTATGCAATAGGTATTCTGCACAGTTTCTGAAGACAGTGTTTGAATATACTTGTGAAAACATACTAGCCTGAGGGTTCTCACGTTGGGTGATTCCAGCCAAGTCCATTGCAGATTAGTAAAATGCTTAAATTTTGGTGCCTCTATATAATTAAAATTTTGCTGTAGGTATCAGATTGTTTCTAATCTGTGGATTAGGCCCATACTGTATTTCTGCACCTAATTCCCCCTGATTTCTTGCTTGAAAAGTAGAAAAATATTCAGACGATTGCTCTACAAATTTTTTGCGTAGACAAACTTTTGGCTTGAAATGTTTTGATTCCAGGAGTTCTCACACCCCACATGCACAGCAGTTGCACTGCATTCAGTTCTGACAAGACTCTTCCAAAGAAATCAGAATAGACAGCTATACACACACACACTGGACATCCAGCCTATGATGGTTTTTCAGAGACAGAGCTAGTTATCCTTACAAAAATTAAGGATTTAGCAGGACTTAGACCCCACAAGATTTCTTTGAAACTGTTTACCTATTATATGGATGTCTACACACGACAACCCTAAAATGCTGATCAAAACCTTTAAATATTGTGCTGTGGATATGTTTAATACTTATAAGAGAGCCAGCGGCTATTTTTAAGAAAATATTTTTTCGTATGAAAGTGGCATTGAAAGGGATAGCATGACACAGCCAATAAAAACAGGTTTCAAATGAACTGCTTTTAATCAGTCATCACTTAAATGAAATAGAGCTTCTGGCTTTCTGTTTTTCCAAATAATGTGGTTTCTGATACTATATCCACTTGAAAGTACTATTATGAGTTTGTGACTACCTACATGGGTTACAATTGTGGAAGCAACACTGACCAGAGTCTACATTTCATGCAAAACATTTTTTTTTTTCCCAGAGAATCCATTTAGTTCTTTCTAATGTTTCCTGTTCATTGTATAAGAGGCTTTTTGTTTCCTGTGATTCAGATAAGGAACAAGGGAAATAGGAATATCAAACTATCGAATTTCAAGAATGCAATTAAAGACTTCACCTTCGGTAGTGACAGCTTGATTACTGCTGAATATGTTCATCTAGGCTTTAAAGCATGGCTGTTATGATTTGGTGATAGAGGACCACATCCTCAAGTGTTATATAGCACCACAAAGCTCTGTGAATTTGCTGTGTCAAGGATCAGGGGTATTATTGATAAGCTGGGGATCTCCAGGTTTCAAAAGAGATCATAAATATATAATCACCTCCTTCTAAAAAATACGTAGTTGTCATAGATGAGGTAATTTATAAATGTCAGATAATCACCTGTCATTAAAGCAACTGTGGAAATTTTCATTCCCCTTTCCACTCCCTTTAATTTTCTCCTTTCCCCTTCCCCTCCTCTTCCCATTCTTTTCTGGCTTTCTCCTTCCCTTCATGATATAAGGCAGGGCTAGACATTTCTTCTTCTGTCTTTCATTCCAGATGAAGGAACTCCCAGGACTATCAACTTCTCCCAGCTATCAGAGCAGTATGTAAACATATTGATCGGTCTCTTTCTTTAGAGCAAGCACAGTTTGAGAAACCAAAAGCCACTGGCCCAATATTTATTAGCCTGCAGAAAAATTGAAGATTCAGGGCTGGCATGATCAAATCAGATCTCTCAAACTGACAACAATTGAACTGCTGCAAGAATAACTCAGAAATTGGAAATGTGTCAGTCATTCCCCTAGTCTTTACTGTCTTCATATTTAACACAAAAGTTTTATCTACTGGCTTCATTATCTGTTTTTCATTGTGGAATTTATAGCATTCATCTTATTAACTTATTCATTCCTTATATTTCTTTTATGAAGACATGATCTCAAATACAGTGAATGTCTGACTTCACTCACCAAAATTTCAGGTTTTCCAAAAGTTTAAAGTATATGGGATGCTGGACAGTGATGGTACTTGGCCTTTTAGCTGGTACTTAGCTGGTATTTAGCTTTTTAGGAGATTTAAGAGCACTTACAACCCTGCCCTCAGGCTGTGGCTGCAAATACACCTTCCTGGTTTTACTTGCAGGCGGATCCAGAGCGCTCAAACACTTAATGAATGTGACATTGGCAGACTTTGGCTTGAGGTAGTGTGGTTCAACTTAAGGCATTCAGGATACCTTCGACAACTATTTATTTGAAGGAGGTGGTAGGCATTGATAAGATGAAGTGGAGGTTGTTTCTTCTCTGCTGTTGGCTGCCAAGACATTTTGTTAACAAGTGATGATGACAGTTTACAGGATTAGGGAGACTTCGCCGAAAAATGCATCCAACTGGAATCTCATTGATTCCAGTTCTATTTTGCAATCTCTCTGACAAAACTAATCCTGCATAGTTTTCATTCCCTTATTTACATCACAGAATTTTCTTTCCTTCTCACACTTTGTTTAAAGCCTTCCTTTTCTCTATGGCCATCTGACTATGTATCTTATGTCTACATGTTTAAGCAAAAGCATTCAGCACAATCTTTCAGCACATCATTATATTTTTACATAGAAACCTCCTGGCCCTGTCTTAGCAAAACTCTAAATAATTTCCTTCAAAACCTGTTTACTTTAATGCTGTGAAATTGAGACAGATTGTATTTAATGAAAGAATGACTTTAAGTCGAGAAGCTTTTATTGAGATGCATAGTCACAGAGTAGATAGTCTTTACTGTATGTGCCTCCTGGGAGTGATTTGGATTAGGTGTTTTCTAGCTGAATTAAGTACTTAACAAAAGAACTATTTTCCCATCTGTGAATATAGCTCTACTGTGCAAATACCATTACTGCCAGTTGAAATTACATAGTTAACATCCATAGGTCACATGCACAATTTCTACTGATGTTGGAGGGAACACAGTATTTGTATGGAAAAATGTTAGTGCATGGTGCTTAAATTTAGAGAGAGAGTGGGAAGAAATAAAATACTCAAACACAACATAAGAATGAAGCTACAGGCCTGACTCTGCTTTCATTACAATCATTTGGATTTGTACGACTTCATTCCAGCTTACTTCACAAGCAGTTAAGTTACTGAGAATTTCCAAGATCAAAAGCAGTAGTTTATTTAAAAGGGAATAATACGGCCTTTGAAAGCAAGCAACTGATGAAGAAAAAACTTTTAAAACATATGCTTTCAGTGTTTGTGCTGTCATTTAAATTTCAGATCTTATCCTCAGCTGTCTGGTTCAGCTGGAGATAGTGAAGTTCTGGATAAGGATCGACACCTTTAACAATAGTTCATATTCATAAGTCTTTAGCCAATTGCATGATGGACAACCGTCTCTGGGTAGTCTGTACAAACAGCTCCCAGATCAGTTCCTGTAGATTCTTGATGGCATGCGGTGGTGTAAGTATAAACCAGCTCAATATTTAGCAATTTTTAAAAAGCAATGATTTTTCCTAAAGAGCAATGGAGTATTTATTTTGGTTAAAATGTGTTGCAAGCTGTACTCTTGTTACGCAGGATGTGAAACTGCTCTGGTTCAGCAAGATGGCTTCCATCTTCTGTCAGACTAAAAAAATCCACTGTGGTAATCTGAGAATAATTTTATGAAACAAGTTGACATTTTGGTAACATTTTCTATTGCTTCATTGCCTTGGGAAATAAGTTTGTGGGTTAAAGGAGAGGGTAAATAAGAAACATACTGAGAGACTGTACATACTTTAACATTGGCGCTAATTAAAGTATTTCCTTAAGAAATTAAAAATGAAAAAAGCAGAAAGACATAAAATGGCTATACAGATTTATGCCAAAGGTTTGTCTTGCTCAGAACCCTGTGTCTGACAATGGTCAATACTAGAAGCCCGGGGCAGTATATTCCCCGAGATACCCTCGGCTTAGGAACTTTGTGAGGTAAATTCTTTATGTAGAGAATTCTTCTTTATGGTCACTGCTGGACTCTATCCTTATGCATTTATCTAATATAATTTTAAAAATCACTTCTATTTTTGGCCTCCACAACATCCTGTGGCAGAGTTCCATAATTTTATTATGCATCATGAGAAAAAGTGCTCTTCCTTTTGTTTGTTTGTCTCTAAGGGAACCAGGGACAAATGAAAAGGGGCTGTATTTACCCCGTAACCGGTAACGCTTGAAGATATTTGCAGAGCTGCACAAGGAAGATGCTTCTTATGACCACGGCTCTGCAGACAGGAGGGCAAGAGGCAGTCACAGCACAGTCCAAAGACTGAGCCGAAATTTTGCAGTAGGAGAAAACAGAGCAGTCCTTGCTTGTAGTGTGTCATTAAAGTTTCTCATTTTGTCAATGCTCTTTTGAGTCTTGGATATCCGTGTGCCACAAACCAATGCCAGATGTTTATCTGCACATATCCAGTGAGAAATGTAGGGGATTGAAAATAAGGCTTTATCTCCTGTACACTCCACTGAACAGCCCCAGCCTGCTATGGAAATACATGAACAGGAAATTGTATGGATCCTAAGGGCAGCCCAGAGCACAGCCTGCAGTGTGGGGAGCTGCATGTTTGCATGTGCTGTGGTTTGTCCTTTTTGAAGTGGTCTTGTAATGAGCTGAAAATATTCACGTTTAGATAACAAACATGCATGTAAGCCTGCTGGTAAGGAATTTCCACTTTGGAGAGTGTGACTTGCTTAATGGACAACTACAGCCTGACACCCTCACACTGTCCCTCTCTAGAGACAGAAAGCAAAAAACCCAACACTTCTTCTCATCTTATTCCCACATTTCTTCTGTTTATCAAATACTAAGCAAATGTATTCTACTTACTTTTTCAATGCACAAATGACTAAAATGTCACACTATAAAACTGCTAACTACAGAATTTGAAAATTGTTATTGCTTAACTGGAAAGTATTCTGTATTTTTAGACAGAAAGCATGGCTTCACAGCCGAGGACTTCACAACTAAGGACTGAAGGCAGCAGCAGCACTTTTCAAATATAAATTATAAACTATAAGCATTGTTTTTCAGCAAAAGTAAATGGTGTTTGCCAAATTACCTAGTAGTCTGGGGTTGAGATTGTTGGCCCTTTTCTCAGGCTGGGAAGGAGGACTACAGTACATGGTACGAGGTGAAAAATACTAGCTTTGGAGCTTTTGGCTGCATGTCAAGCTTCTGGTAAGTAATAGATATGAGCACCGAAATTAATGGATTGAGCAAGGAATTTTCCAATGAATGGCTACTGCTTAGAGTAATTTTAGGAAACTGAGCACCTGGAAAGCATTAAATAGTTGTAAATAAGTGCAGCTGAAGATCTTTGGTGCTTAGGAATGTGCATTAGCCAGTTGCACTTTGTTGTTCTTTAATTTTTTTAGTGCTTCAAGTAGTTCAGACCACCTTTGGATTCCAGTGTTTTACCTTACCTTAAAATAAGCATGACCAGGCATTCCCTGAACAAAATAGCTAGCGGTGGTAAAAGGGAGAATAAAGCAACAAACAGAGGTGTTTACATAGAGTTGTTATCATATCTGTGTTTGCTTATTAATATTTTATGAACTAGAATGTAATGACAGCAACCTTTCACATAAATTGCTCCTCAAAACAGAGTCCTTGACAGCAGAACGGAATCCAGAGAAATATATGGAAGAAACTGAAGTACACCAAATTTCAATATATTATACCCCAAGAAAGTAAGGAATTATAAAAGCTACTTCACTAAATTTTTTTACTCCTTATTCTATTATTCTATATAGACTTTAAATAGGCTATTATTATGCTGTGTCTATATATAAATAAACTTGTTTGGTGACAATGCTCACTGAATTAATTATGGTGCATGAAAGTGAAGAGAAAATTTTCATCTCACCTAATTCAAAAAGGTAATTCACAAGTGTGGCTGAGCAAATACAAAGTCCAATGAAAGACAAAAATATCACATTAAAATATGCCAAAATTTGCTGATGTGAAGACAAAAAAAAGAAATTTTATTCCTTACACATGTAAAGAGATATTTATTACTTAGCCTAGAAAAATGGATAGCAGCTAATCAAACAAAAAAGACAGCCTAAACGAAGTGAAGGTATCCTTATTTCATCTGGGAGGAATAGTGAGAGTAATTTTTTTAGTTAGAAAGGCAAGAGATTAGATTGAAGATGAGGTTTCAAAACTTGGACTTCAAAGAAGACTTCAAGGGGCCAATGCTGCCAAGTTAACTTCCATCACCAATGCACAGTAAATATTCAAAGGACATACTCCTGAAAGGCCTCTCTAATGAGAAGTTCTCAGGGTTTTCCAACAGAGGCCTCCAACTGATATTCTTCCAGTCTTATGTCTCCTGCTTAAAAACTTGTGTCATGGTTGCCACCTTCCTGGAAGCAAGTTAGCTAGTCACAGGGAAGAAGCATCAACCAGTACAGCCTTATAAAACATAGTTTACTATCCTTTCTTTTCAATTCACTTACATCTTCAACAAGCTCCTATAAATGTGTTATCTGTTTTGAACACAATGACTTTATTTAACTGTCACCTTAAGCTGACTTAAAGTAAGTATTATTTTAAGGTAACTGGATAATAGAAATCTCTTTAGGTGGTATGGAAAAATGTATGAATGGAGGAAGTGGGACACCTTTTATCTTCCCTGTCTCTGCAGTATTTCCTCTAATGTATTTGAAGAATAATAGATGGCATCTCAGCTTCAGTTTCAAGTTATTAGCATGCAGTAGATATTGGTAAACATGCGTGAACCTCAAGGCCAAAAGGAGTGCATTACATATGTGACAGGCCATCCTCAAAGAGCATAAATCTAGATATTATTCAGACCACCTGCCCGAGGCAGCACACACTGGTGCCTGTAAAGGCTGACTCACAGTGTTGCTGATCTGCGTTACTCTTCACAGATCCCTCCTTTCTTCATTGCTTGTGTAAATTTTCTACACTCGTCATATACCCAAGCAGCTCAAGTGCCTGGAGCTGGACAGCAGACATAATATGGTTCCCTCTCCTATTCTCTATATCCCATCAAATAATAACAGAGCTGAGGTAGCTGCAGCTTATTTTTGACTTGCTTTGCTAACCCCTTTCTCATTTTAAATAGATGTGATTTTAACCAGCTTCTAATTGAAGCTGTTAGAAGATGTGATCCTGTGGTGTTAACTTTGACATGGGGCTGCCCACGTCAATAGCAATCGCTGCATGACACACTGATCCTTGAAAGGAAACTGAAAAACAGCATGTGATTTTCTGAGATAAACAGGCATAATGGAAAAGTTCATTTTATAGTGCCAAGCTGAATAGACACAGTACAAATTAGAAACTCCTGTGGTCTAGATCTTACTGTGCCACTATCTTCATTTGCCATCTCCATGCTTTAGTTTGCTTTGCAAGAAGAGGGATTATCTCACATTTACTTGTGAATAAAATAAATCCTGAATTCTAAGTGTTCCCAATAGGTTTTTTTTTTTTATTTAACTCTCTTATTGAAACATTTCTAACAAGCAAGGACGATGAAGTAAGCATCTAGTAGAACAAGTCTGTAAAAATAATCGTTGTTACAGAACAAGCTCTCAAAAATTCAATAGATCTAGAAAACAAAAAAGACTCATAAATGAGTCATCAGTTCTCATAAAAAGCTCAAACTACAGCTGTGGGTCATTCATAAAAATGTTCTAAAACCAATGGGGTACGTTTCAACTTAAAGCAATTACATTTTTCTAACTAGTGAAGGCTGGCAAGTAAGATCAACTTTAACCCATTTTTTATTTCAGATCTGTCAATGACTTTCTTCCTGTATTTTCTGAAACATTTAGATTTAGTCTGTTAAGAACACAAATTAGCAAATAAAATTAATCAGAATTTGTGCTGATGGTCCAGAGACACTTAGATGTTACAGCCATGAAAGAAGCAGAGGTTCTCAAAGTAGACACATCTCTGCTCTTTGTCCCAGAAAATTATTTTTATTTGCTTACTCAGAGGGGAGGAATTTCATATCTAAATTACAGACCTTGTGAACTGAGACTCCAGTGTTGTAACTCTGATAGTGCCTGAAACACAGTCAAATTTCTCCTATTCATAAAAGTAAAAAGACACACTGCTGTCGTGTACTGAGCACAGCACAGTTCAGAGGCAGGGCCCACAGGTAAGCACTGTTAATAATGTAATCACTCAAACCCCTGACATTGGTAAGTCATCAGACCTACAGTGATGATCCTGAGACCTCTATTTCTCTGACTTATATACTGCAACAGTCTTTGATCTGGATATGGTTTTCATTCTCATTAGCAGAAACTCACTACCAGTACAATATGAGAGTATTACATTTAAAAAGTCACTTCCACAGATAATGGTGCAGAAAACTGATTCTTAATTTTAATTCATTAATTTCAAATTTGTTTTGTTTCTTTTTACAGTTAACAAATGGAAATAATTCTGTTTCAGTGGTAGAGAGTTAGAGGGTTAAGCCACTGAGTATTCTGAATGCTGAACCATGCCTCTTAAACATACACTTGAAGGTAGCATAAAATCCTTCACTGATGCAGACAAAGCTGATTTTTTTAATATAAACCTTCCACAGATAAGTGGTATTATCTATACATTTTTGGAAGACACTAGGACTCTGTGCTGGTATTAGGGTGAGCGCATAAATGTCTTTGTGAAACCAACTACCCTCAAATATGTGTGGTTCTTTTTTGGAAAGTGGAAGCAAAATGAATTGCTTTAAAAACCTTTTATTTAATATTTTGTCAAAATTTTTCAGTCAAACTCTACCGTATTGTTTAAATAAAAATGAATTCAAACTCCCTTCTCTTCATTTAGAGCCAAATGGATCTACTAGATCTGTTCCTATACCATCAACTTATCTCCTTCTAATTGTGGCTGAGTTACTTTCTTCTCTCTCATTCTGTAATGTATTTACCCATGCAACACCATTTAGAAGCAAAAAATGTAATAATTCTCTTTTTGCAGAGGAGAAACCTGAATCCTGAGGTCTCAAGTTCATACGGGACCCTACCTGACTCACCACATGAGCTAAGGCAGGTCCATCCTGCAGAGATGGCAGCAGTAAGTTAATGGTCCCGTAGTGATGACAGTGCACTAACAATGTGCCAATACAAGTATGATTCCTCAACAGAAAGTATGGAATATTAACACAACAGCTGGCAGGGAAATCTGACTGTTGCACTGAGTTAATGAAATGTATTCTTTCACCACTTTTCAGTTCTATTAAAAAAAAAATCTGGATGCATTTCTCTGTTTACAAAGCAAATTATCAGAGGATCAAACCACTGGACTCCAGACTCTTTGATGGCAAGACTTATCTTACATTCTGCCATAATGTAAGATAACTATCCTGACAGCTAAAACTAAATGCTGTCAAAATAATATTCACTTTAAAATATAAGAAACAAATAGGCACATAGAAAGTGACTACCCAAGGGAGTGTCAAAGCTTAATACTATAAACATGTTGCAGAGAGCTGGGTAGTCAGAAATAAAAAAAGAGATGACAAACCAAGACATCTCTAATCCCCACAGGAGGCCGCTATGCTCAGGAGAGTTTTGCTTCTCGCTTCCTCAGTATACTGGAACTCCTGGAGTGTTGAAACATCATGAGGTAGACACAGAGAGCTCCTAAACTTAATAAGTCAATCCGTTTAAGAAAATTTTAACTGTGTTTCTGTAACATACTAGATGCTGTAACACCAACATTACGACAATGATGCATGAAATAGCTTTTCATTTTAATTCAATACTAGTTTCACAATTTACACACTAGTTTGGGATAAATTTGTATGAAAAAATAGATAAATTATTTTACAGACCTATTTTAGATGATCTATTGAGCTAAAATTATATGTTCAATAATATTTATCTCTTAAAAAAGTGGTTAATTTGAGCATTTAAAAAAGCACATATTAGCTGCTGACATTGAGAAAAAAGCATGATTAACTATGAAAAATCAAGGCATATTCTGAAGGCATTTAAATGAAAGGTGGAATAACAAGGTTTTGTTATTAAATTATAATATTTCTGAAGCTCAGCAAGTGTAAAATATATATGAGAATATATATAAGAATGTTATAGAAGAATCACCAGCAAAGTCTGTGTTTGGACCCTTGGAAACTTTAAATGTGCCCCAACTTTACTCTTTCGGTGCCTGAGGAAGACACGGCACTATCTCCTATTGAGCTGCGGGGGCTTAGTGCTGTGGAGAGTGGTGCAGGGCAGCAGTTCTGGCAGCAGTGCTCACGCCTGGCAGGCTGAACCTTTCAGCATATGCTCAGACAAACTTCCCACCTTGTGTTCGTGGAGCCGTGTCTGAAGGCGGATTGGTACCTAGAAATCTGGTGAGAGTTCATCAGGCAGTGTGCTATCCAGGAATCCGAGCAGAGACTGATGCACAGCACTGCACACTGACAGATGAAAAGCAACAGTCCTGCCCTAAGGCCTTGGACATGGAAGTTCATTTAGCATCCAACCCTGAGCTGACAGGCTTGGCTGATTCACAGGGGAGACGAGACTCTTGTCTCTGCTCAGAGCAGAAGGAAGATCCTTCCACTTGCTACCGATGCACTCCTAAGGAACAGATATGATGTTCTGGGGCTGGAAGGAGAAGATTCCGTGTAAAATAGCCAAGACCAAGAAAAGGACAATGATACAAAGTTGGTACAATCAATCATCCATGTTGGAACAATATCACAAAACACACCTCAGAAAGATGTTGCAGGTGTAAGGAGCACGAGGAGTGTTCTCCTCTATCCTTCCAGTTGAAGGATAGAGTAGAACATCTTTGAGAATCATAGAAATCTTCACTGAGAAAAACCTCTTTGAAGATGAAAATAACTGATGAAAAGTTCTGCTTCCTGTGGAACTGACCTTTGAGTGGTGGGGACAGATCACTGCAGAGGCCGGCAGAAGGAACAGGGGCCACCAACCCACAGGAGGTCCAGACCCTGCAGAGAAAGTCCGTCTGCAGTGGCATGAGTTGGCATGCGCCATGCAATCCACTCAAGCAACAATCCATCCAAATGAGAAGAAAACGGTTGGGCCACATTATGGATGCCTGAAGGGACAATAAATGCTGAATTTGTGCTACTGTGGTGGGGAAACAATGAGAAGAGAAAGCCTGACCCTCCACTTTCCATGCATATTCAGCAATTGCTAGGGTCAAATCCTTACAACAATTGTACTCTGACTGGAATGTAAATAAAGAACATCACACTCTCCCTGCCCTGCTTTGTCTCCTGAATAATGCATCTGGTCTCCTAAGGCCACACATGGCAAAAATGTTGTACATTTCAAGAAAAGCAAAATGTATGTCCCAGCTAGTCCAGCTGAGCGGTAAGTCACATGGAGAGCATCCTGCAGAGTAGGAGCATTGCATGTGCTGTTGCCAAAGTGAAGGGTAATCTGATGGCTGTGAGATGCACAGAGATAAACAAGAAACTCTTGCTCTCTTCACCTCTCCTAAGAAAAGAGACTTCCAGGCAAAAACCTGAAGTGTAAATAAGGATCCCGGTATTCTGAAAATCGCCCCTCTCCATTTCTGTGAAAGGGACAAAGTATCCTCCTGGCAGGGCTGTCTTGGGGTGGGGGAGCTGAGGTTTCCCACTCAAATACATCTGTCTGACATTCAAGCCAGTTCCTAAGACCAGCCATTGAGCAGATGACTGGCACCAAGCAACACTATCCCTCATTCTGTATGCATCCAAAAGGCCCTTTTGGTTCCGCTGGCAGTTCTGTCTACATACATACATAAGGTCAGTCCTAAAAGCAATAAATAGCCGGGCACGCTAGGCTCTCTGAATCACTTTGGCATTCACTTTAGGTGCATCCAGATGACATAGCAACGTTTCGAATAGTAGCCAAAAGGTGACTGTTTGGCTGACATGCTGATAGCCATCTTAAAGTGATCTTTACTTGTTTCCATAGTGAAATGCCGCTGAAGAAAAGGTAGACTGACAAGAATAAGTATGCAAATTGTTTACTTTTCAGTCCATGCATGTCATTTGGCATATTCTGTCTAGCAATTAAAAATCCGTGTTGCCTCTATGTAGTCATTGGGCTGAGTAGAAAGGTAAACACTGGAAGTCTTTATTCTTCTGGTAGCTGACAGCTTCTCTCCTTGGAGAATGAAAAAATTGTCTATTTTTACTCTTGTCAAAAAACAATAGAGGTTGCATTAGTCACAGAGAATATGGAAATCTGCCAGGAAAAGAATGTAAGTTGTACCCCTGTAGAAACCTAATAAAAATGTCTATTAGGCTTTTGGAAATGACCCTTAACTACCAGCCAAAGCATAATGAAATTGGCAAAACACAAAAAGCAAAGTCTCACTTTGCTTTGCAGCTTTCAAATGACCCACAAACCTCATTAAAAGGGATCAGCAGTGGCAAATATAGACTCTGCCAAAATTCTTTGGCAACATGTCCCAAAAAACTGAAAGAGAACAGGTTTACATAGAAGCAACAAGCCTGCCTGTAAGGTTAGCTGCTGTCAACATCTCTCACACTACAGGCAGAAAAATCCCTTTTGACTTGTTTTCTTAATGAGTTATCCTGTTGAATTTATTTCATCCACAGTCCACAGGAGCAGATAGTGCTGCTCTTTACTCAGATAAAATCCAGATGAAGCTAAGGAAGGAGGTTGCTGCCTGGGAAAGGAGGACAGCAGAAGGGAGGACAGCACTGGACTTTCTGGAGCAACTGTTTTATGTTAGTAGTAAGGAACTATTATATTTTTAAAGAAGAGTGTTGTAGAGCATTTAGTGTTTTATTGTATATATTCATGTTCATAAATGATAATTAAGGGTAGATTTTGCACTGAATTAAACCAAATCAAACTAAAAAATTATGGAACTCAGTTGTCCCTTCCTGCTACCTGTTTATGTCTGTGAGAAGGCAGAATCAAGATTTCACCCTTGATTCTAGAAAATGTGGTCCAGATCAAGTGCAGACTATGGGTTTGTATATGACCTATTTATGAGGTCTGGCTAGCTGTCAGGTCTCTCAGGTCTTAAAACCTGTTACCTTTTGAAAAATTTAGTGTTCTACTGTCAAGTTGTGAGTAAAAACATCCTCCCTGTTTCTTTACAGAAAAATTGTAAATAATGTCATGCATAATTGGCCTCACACGCCCTTTCATATTTTCAATAAAAAAAGAAGAGAGCAATATGCATGCTTAGCTACATTGAGGCAACAGGGTGAAGAAGGAGTGACTATTTGGACACATGAGGTTTTTGATGAGTCTGCAGAGCTGATTCATCTTTAGACACTCCTGAGGATTCCATGGTGGTATTGAAGCTCACAGGAATACTACTGAGAGTATGGTTTTTAACACTGAACCATCAGATTTTAACAAAGCAACCTGTTTTTCCCTGAAACTCCATGCTTGTAGAGATCTTTGTTCAATGTGTGTCTTTCTCTGTTTGTGGACTGTAACTGTAGAATTTTAATGAGCCACATGCAGAGCTCTTCTAAGAGTCAGCTTCGCAAAGCGAAATGTCACACTGAGAAATTCCTTGTTTGCCACTGTTTTATTGTTTTGTGGACAGGTCTACCTTGATTTCACTCCATACATTTCATTCTTCCTACAGCATAGAGCTGGTAAGCTGTGCCCGCTCTGAAATTCAGCTTCACCATTATTTATTCTCACTCACCCTTCCTCTTTTCCTTCATGCTGAGGCAGGTAAAACAGCCTTTAAAATCTGCCAGCCTATATAATTCAAAGACAACACCGGAGTTTGAGTGCTTTTGTCCTTCTTTAAGACTGAAGTTACAAAACACAAAATATTTAGTTAAAAAATTAAATCTGAGGTCAGCCAAAAGCTAATGGAAAAGTCTTTCTGAGTAAAAATAATAAAAAAACCCCAACAAACCAGTGCTGTTAGACATTGACTACTCTAGACACAAAAGAGGGATGCTATGCACCTTAGCAGTTTCACTGCTGGTGTTTGTCGTTAGATATCTTATGGTCATACGTAGCTAAAAATGGGGCGTTATGGTGTTTAAAAATAATTGTGACGTACGAAGTGCCTTTCTGCCTCTGTATTTCATAGCTAGCAAAATCCATACTGTCCACATGACTCTAAAAGCAGAAGGACTGGGGACATGAGACCGGGATGGGCATAGAAGGAGGAGAAGTTGTCATGGGTCAGTGTGTGTGCTGTGGCTTGGGTGGCTGATCCAGCACACTCGGGAGTTCAGACTTGGGCTGTGTCTCCCAAACCCAGCTTCTCGGTGGTCTTCTCAGGGTGCAATAAATCCACATGACATTTCTGTGCTGTGCAGACCATAAAGACTGAAAAGATTAAGAGTCATGTTCTCATTACAGAGGAGGTCTTTGTGGAAACCTTAAGATGTGACCAAAGCACCAGGATAAAATCATCTGCTCATGAGCATTACACGCCTAATTAAAAAAAGAAAAAGAAGACGGCATACAATTGATTTCGTTCCAGATTCTGCCTTAACTTTGCACAAATATTCTGGTATTATTCTAGCTTTCTTGTTTCCCTGAACTTCCTGCTCAGACTGGAAATGGAAGGGCCAGACAGTTCTTCTCTTCTCAAGGGATTTTCAGAGCAATACTGAAGAAAAGAACATTAATGTTTTCAAAGATGGTGCTGACATCAAACTATAAATCATAGATCATCAGTGATTCTTAACAGTGAGATGTGCTGGCCAAAATCCCTAAGAATGAAAGGCATCAAAGGCAAAAGGATCTTTGTAATCAACAGAGGGAAAATTGGGATCAGGAGGCCTGCTTAAGATTTGTATGAGAAATTTCACAAACTTCCATTATTCTCTTTGAACAGGAACATTTGTTGTTAGGAGTGGCTTATTTTATCATTAATAAAATAAATGAAACTCAAAAAAGTACGAATGAGCACAGGGGAAACTTAGAAAGCAAATTTACCAAAGTATAACTTGATTCTTTCTCTCTCTGCTCCATTTTTGTCTTTTACAAGATTTAGCTGCCATTTTATCTGTACTGAATATACTTTTGGTTCAGAATATACTTATGGCAGTATTTTTAAGGTATATTCAACTGATTTTTTTGGTTCATAACCTTTCTCTAAGGATTGGTGAAAGTGTCAAAGAAAAGTAAGTTTGCTTCATATCAAAAAGGCCCTCATGTCACACTGGAAAACACTGTGGTTTGCAAACCCCAAAAGTTTAAAATCCTGTTAGGTAAGCAAAAGAAAAGAATAGGTTTATAAATGCTTACTCAATTATGAAGTTGCTCAGATCAGCTCATTACCAGTTAATTATTAAATATATATTACAGTCATTCTTTAGATGAGATATTTGGGAAGCAGATGGCTCCTATCAACAGAGTTAAAAATAAATAAGACTGTCTTCGGGAACATCTGGTGCTGGCGACTGTCAGAAACCATGCCAAGCTTAAAAATTCAAATAAATCCATGGAGTTTGAGGTCTTCTATCCCTATGTTTATGACTGAAAGGGCCAAAGGCAAGACCTAACTAAGAAATTTGATTTGGAATCAGATGCCAAAGTCCCTCTTCAAGGCATTTGCCCATGTTGAGACCAAGGCATTTTTTTCCCTTGGCTTTTACCTACCACAGCTAAACACTGAAGCACAGGTAAATCTGTTACTTCATATTGTGTCTTATGACTGAAATTGAAATGAGAAATTTGGGGATTTTATTCGATTACCTCTTAGCAATTGCACTTCACAAAAGCTGTTTAACATTTTTCAGGTGACAGTGTTATAGGAGTGACATGAATTTCACAAAACCTTTTGACCATATCTCTCACTGTGACTTCATCAAACATTTTTAGTGAGAAAGGGATAGTATCATTTATCTTGTTGATATTTGGATTAGTCTCCAATTCATTTTCTTGTAAGGGAGTAAAAACACAGTCAAAATGAAATTTAAGTGTTTCAGCATTGTCTTATTCTTTTATCTATCTTTCCAACAGGACTGTTGAATTTCACCCTAAAATATATCAGCTTGACCACCCATGGGTATAATCCTCTCTTTCCAAAGCGTATGTCCAATTTAACCACTGGTTTTCCTGCTGAATCAGAGTCTCCACTTTGGAAGTTTATTTTCAAAGAAAACAGAATGGGGGCAGAGCTGGGGTTTTATATGTGTGTGTGTGTGTGTGTGTGTGTGAATGTGTGTGTGGTGTATGGGGTTGTGAAATCCTAATCAGGGTCCATCTGGAAATGTTCTTGCACTGAAATATCAGTTAGACAAATGAATTCCAGCATGATGCTGCACATATATGGGACAAGTCTTCCAGGAAAGAAGAAACTGGAGCACTAATGAGGGCAGATTTTCCCAATTCCTATCGTGCCTTTTCCCAAAATCCACATTCATTACATAACTGGTCAAAAATGGACTGGTCTTGCCCAACAAAAGAAACTGTGGACAGTCTCTTGCTGTTTCTCACTTGTCCTGTGTCAACTTAGTGGGTCTGAACAGTCTGTACATTTTTGTCTCCACCTTATCCTGAGTTCATGGTACTATCCAAGATATCTTGGGGTTTGTCCATCCCACCCAGGCATCCAGGTGTGATGGGAGAGTGGTAGGTGTGACATGCAGGCACAGTCCCTGGTCGGCGCTGTCCTCGGGTGACTCCATGACTGCCACCCTTGTCACTGCTGCAAACTGCACAAGATGGTCCAGGTGTCTCCTGTGGCACCTGCTCCACAGCCACAGGCCACACAGGCTATTAAATAAAGCCATCTTAGGTTCATTTTTTGTCTTTGTTTCCCCTGGTGTGGTCTGCCAGTGTGAAGTGCAAGCCCAACTAGAGGGGTTTGCAGCTGTTTTTTTTTTTTTTTACATGCTCCCTCACTGGCACAGGAACAGTTCTGACAACACCCGTGAAAGCTGGCACACTGCAGTGCTGTCCCCAAAGCCCTCTCCTTGCTGTCCCCTGTAACACCCCTTACTGTGTGTCTTTTAGAGCTTTTGTTTTTGCAGTCAGCCAATTCACGAGGTCTCATGCATCTCTGCTGGGAAGTAAAGGAAGGCATTGGAAGTCCCACCAGTTTCAATTTGAAGCATTTAGTTTGACTTTTTTTTTTCCCTCAGCACAGTGTGCCTCAGGCCTGAGCTTTGGTGGTCTGGTGATTAACACTGCTGTCTAGAGTTTCATGATACTGGGATTCCTTTTTCTGCTTTACCACAGATTTCCTGTGTCCTTGAGAAAGTCACTTAATCAACCATTCCCTCAATACCGCAGAGAAAACGATGCTATTCTTCCTGAGCAAGGGCGCAGGGAGGACAGTTCTGCTCCCTCTCAGAGGAGAATGTATGGCACTGTGGCATTTAGATAGGCAGAAAAATGGAACCTTTTAAATTCAGTGATAGATTTGGGTCATTCATTGTAACACAAAGTCATCTGTAAAGGACTGAAAGGAACATTTTTTCTGCTCATAGAGGAGATTAAATGATTATAGAATTCATTTTTATGTGCATTTAATTTCATGTTAGCTTTTTATATAAAATTCATTAAAAGTCCTGAATATTTCCTTCAACTCAGAATAAATCCCTAATAAAAATACAACACAGTTGCAACTGTATGCGTGCAATTATCTCTGGAAAGTTAAATCTGTAAGTACCCTTCAGCCATTAACTCAACTACTTTAGTTGTGAAAGTGCTTTAAGGCAGCTTTGCCTCACTCTGCTTCATCATAATCTGTCATGTTTTGTACCTAAAAAGCATCCTGGCATTGAGAAGGATCTCAGATGGCAGGACACACAAGTTCTGGCCTGACACCCTTTGGAAGTTGCATTCCCGTCTCCCCAGATTCCACTGATTACCAACAGTTTCACTTAAATAAATTTTAAAAAGCCCTCATTTGTACTCAGTCCCCTGATTTCAATGCATCAGATCTCTAGACACACAAATAAAGCAGAACTGAGTTTGGATTTTGTTTCAAGAAGATATGTTGGATTTTTAGAATTAGAGACTGAAATGACCTAAAAGATGGAGGATTTTAACAAAGAACTTTATCAAACTCCAAGGAACTGTTTGAATGAAGCAGTGGCATGTTGTAGATGGTTGGTGTGCAGCCTACTATTTCCTAAAGCTGAATATTGGCAAAGTGTGCAACAGATAACGTTCAAACATTTCAATTAGCAAATACTCAGACGGCCTAGAACTGCAGGGAGCAGTTGGTGTGTGAGAGGGCAGGGCTGCTGTTCAGAGTGGTTCCAGCAGGTCAGAGAAAGGGGCTGACAGAAACCTAACAAAGTTCAACACTGGTGGGCACAAGCTCATTCCCCCTGAGGGGACAGCCCAGGGCATTAGTGCAGAGTGGGGATAAGTGGCCATGGAGCCGCTCTGCAGAGGATCCCAGAGGCCCTGGGGATCCCAGAGGAGCCACATGAGAGGATGTCCTTGCAGTGGTGAAGGCTAGCCACAAACACAATAAAGGATCACAGTCCTGAGAGGCTCCCTCCCGGCTTGGCACTTTGCTGAAAACAGACCTGAACTATTTCGAACTCACAAGACCATATCTGGAACCCCCATTCCAGTTTAGGTTCCCCAATACAAGAAAGCCATAGACAGACTAGAGCAGTTGTCTTCCAGAAGACCCATGGTAGCAGAAAAAAGACTACGTAATCTGGGCATCTACACAAAGTAATTGAAATTCTTACACTAATCTACCTTTGAATTCAAGATATCTTCAGTGTTGTAATGTAAATTTTTCCTGCTTCTACAGTTTAGCCACATACTCCATTTTAGATCCATGCATTATGGTAAAATTTCTAAAACACCTTTAGGTGCCTATTAAATGTTCTACAACATATACTCACACATGTTTTGGAATGAAAGGAGATGAGAAATAAAAGGAATACTAAACAAAGCAACAAAAAAAAATACAGAGAGAAAGAATCCACTTAATAATCCAAGAGATTATTTTCTTAACTTGGGTAAGTCTATTTTCTAGAGTCCTTCCTAAAAATAAACCAAAACACTTTTCAATAGATCCTCTCACAAAAGGATAAAATTTTCTTTAAACTCTCCCCTTCTTGATCAGATATTCATTCTCACGTTCCTGAGCTATAAATGGCATGTAATTCAATATACTTTTCAATCTCCTGTCAAAGTAAGTGATTAACTAAACTAAGTGATGCAAACCAGTTTGCTAATTTCCTTTCTCTGTAATGCTTCAGTTTCTCCTGTTGGGTGAGGAGCAGAGTGTGTTGGGATACTCATTTTTGGGGTAGTTGTAGTGCTGTGATATCCTCAAGCAAATGCACTGTGTCAGTGCACAGCTATGAAATTGCAACATCTAATGTGTTTTCTTAATGGAAATAGTAAATTACAAGACCCGTTTTTCCTTAACAATGCAAGCTTCCTTTAACTTACGCAATACAAACTGTAAGAATTCCCTGGGAGTGTTGTGACAGTATTTCAACCAAATGCATACAGACTCATGGAATATGAAAACTTTTCCTGACCTAGTTTTAAGTTTAGTGAATGGTTATTGCATTTAAGTTTAGTGCATGCTTATTGAACAAATATAAAATTTAGTATTTCATGTATATTAAAGAACATCTCCTGATATAGCAAACTTCTTGTTTGGAATTAAAATAAGAACACCACTTGCCAGTGTTTTGGTCAAACATAGCAAGAATATAATCAGTAGACATTCTAAAAATAATCTGTATTTTAAATAGTTGATTTCTCAATCATACATGTAGAGCTATCTTGTGTTTTGAATTCCAGTGTAAAGCACTTATTAATATGCTCAAAATTCATGGGCCCAGAGGAGTGCTGAAAGGAAAATGAAAGAACATGGAAGGTAGAACAGGCTGTAGACAGAAAAACTGAGAAGTTTAAGCTCAAGATAAATTTAGGGAAGGGAAGAACTTCAGCTGTTTTCTTCAGAACTTCTTACGTTTTTTACCAAATATCTTAGCAATTGTATAAAAAAAACCATCCTCACTCTAGACAATGAGATTGAAAATGAAGTTTTCAGCAGTGATAGAGAAGACAGTAGGTGAAAAAATTTTAAGGAAAAAAAGTTAATCACAGATGAAAGATAAATGTTGCACCAGCCTGACAGATATTCCAGAAACATGTAAACACAGCTATTTCATTTCTATGTGCCTATTTCCAACCTCAAATTCCCTGGAAGCTTAGGGGCAGACAAACCGGGAGTTTTGCACCTAATGGAACTTAACTAGATACCATAGATGCATAAAGTATAATCCAACTTGTCAAACACACACCCTAGAAAAGTTAAGTTATTGAGGACATGATCTAGAGACCACATTTGAAGACTACAGATGTAAGATTCACTTCATGATCAGCAGCCAGTTTACCTTGGATTCCTGTAGAGGCTCATGCAAAGTCTGTCTGAGCATATCTTTCCCGTTAAGGCTTGCTAATCTTGAAAACTTGAGTATCTCCTCAACATGCCTGAATTAATTGTTATCAGCAGCAGATACAAACAAAACATAAACGGCTTTTCAAAATCTTGACCAGCATTTCCTCTTAGAGTCAGCAGTTATTGAAAACAGGATTTGTAATTTTTGATATTCTACACACTACTATTTCTTTTCTAATACTGTGTTAATTATCACTCATCAGATTTATATCCTGTTTGCTTATTATTTTTCAAAGCTTATTATTAATTTCTCTTACGGAAATTACCTTTCCTGTATGTATGTCTTTGTACAAATATGCCATAAAGATTTCATGCATCACCTGAACAGTTTAAAATCTCTTAAATTTGGAAGAGATTACATTTGTGTAACTTTAACAGTTTATATATTTTTCTAGTACAAATATATAGGTATTTTTTTAAATTTACCTTGATTTTTAACACATAAATCACTCTGCATAATCCAGTTCTTAGGGTCAGTTTTCTTGGTTGTAATAGGTATCTGTCACCTAATTATAATAGGTTTTATCTGTCTTGCAATAAAAATAATAAGTGAAAGTCTGTCTTTCCAATAAAGTGATTAACATTAGGAGTGACAGAGGCATAGGATCCTTTCCCATTGTAACCTTGAAAATTTATCCTATTGACTGAAAGAAATTACGAAAGCATTTTTATGGCTATTTTGTTGACTAAACCTGACCACTTCTCACCTTCGGGCTCAGCTTTTTGTTCTTTGAAACAAATTCTCTATATGATATAATCTGGAAAACTAAATATTTAAAAAATATAAGTACCCCACAGTATTTAAATGGCTACAGTTTCATGACAACTACAGTAAGTACACTAAGCTTTTTCTTTTTTTTTATGGCTATGATTAGGATATGGTAAAGTGCTAAATGTGCAAGCAATTATGAACTTGGCACAGTAGCAATATTTATTTTAAGCTCTACTCGTGCTGCTTTGGTGGAGGATGTTTACTTAACCAGACTCTATTAAACATGCTGAAGACTTTGTACTCTAAAACATTTTTAATTGATGAAACACAGAAGCAATCAATCAACACAAATGGTAAAGAAAGGCAGACAGGACCAGGCAAACAGAATAAGATCTGTAGGTGTCTTTTTATCTCTTAAGGAAAAAAAAGTCTATTTGTGCTGCCTATTTAAGTGTTCGTGAAAAGAGAAGGCTTGATAGTGGTGGAGACTGAAGTCCTGTATTTATTTACAAGTCAGGCATAGTGGTGGGAACTCTTGCATGGTCTCTTGCCTTTCCTATTCAACCTCTGACCTAACGGACCTGATGAGCTTATCCTCTCTTGTGACAGGAAAAATCCATGCTGAGCACACAACCTGTGGGTCTAACTTACCCAAACAATGCTGAACGGTGATGCTTGTCACGCACCATTTGTAAACATATGAAAGCCATTGCACTGCCTCACATTCCTGCTCCAGGAAGCAAATTCTGCATAACCCTAGCACCAGTAGATGGGAAACATTTCTGCAGCTACCTTATTCTCAAACTGCATCTGTTCTGAGCCTCCAGATGTTTATTCTAAATCATGTGCTCATAAGTGGTTTTTAAGTGTAAGTTTAAAAGCAAATTATCAGAATACAATTCTGTCAGACCACAGATGTTCTTTGAAATGGGGTTTATTGGCAGCTATTTCTTGATAAAAAGCTTAAACCTAAAATACTTGCTCAGACTAAACTCCTGATTGCAGTGGGAACTTTGCCTAAATGAGCATGGCAGGGCTATCTCCATAGAAGAAAAAGTTTAGACACTTAGCAATTCATTCAGGGCGTCAGTCCAAAGTGGTGTAGTCACGTGCACATCTCATAACTGTGAACTTGGAAGAAAATATATTTATATTAACCGTATGTGTGTATATATATGTATGTACATATTTCCTTTCAACTTCACATGAATATATTTATATTTATTATAACAAGTGCTTCAACTTTTTATCTGTACAAACAATGGATTGAAACACAGAAGAAACATATATATATATTATATATATAAAAACCACATGCATGAATGTATACATACATTCATACATGTATCTAAACCAGATTCCATATGAACAAATACTTGGACCCTAAAAAAATGAATTATTAGTGGGTATCCTTTAATCCCAAAATACATAATACAGTCAAGACAATCTTCTTAAAATGTATGCAGGTCTTAGTATTTCACTGTGAGGTTTTTCCTTGTATTTATATTTTTCTTATTGCTTCTTTTATATGTTTTTATATGTGTTGTATATATACTTTCACACTACTTCTATAAATTAAATTGTCCTTTTACTACTTTCTCAGAAAATTAGAATGCCCTCTGCTGTTAAAGACTCCTAAATTCTTGTACAACTCTTTAAATTTGTACAGGAAAAAATATTTAAGTTACTGCCTTCTCTTCTAACAAGTATGATTGGAAATCTGGACATATTTGTAATCAAATCTTACTATTTTTTTCATCCTTATGACAGAGACTGTGGAAATAATATTTTTGAAATCTTGATCTGTGAAAGTAAAGAATAATAATGAATTCTGTTTCTACCTCTGTTCGGAGTTCAAAAACATTAGAATTTGATTGCATTTTTCTCATATAAAAAGAATATTTCTTTTATATACTAGATTTTTTTATTCCTTGAAAAAACATGCCTTTGCTGTGGATCATTAATTGAGATCATAGTATGAATGGTATATCTTGCTTGCAGTTAGATGAGCAACAGTACATGAGAAATTTTTTATAGTTTTGCCCTCTTTATTTTGGGAAAATCATAAAATGAAATAATTTGACATATTGAATACAATCTGTAATTTCAACTAAAATGATTTTAAGTACTGATTCATACTTCTACTTTTCAAAAAATGAAAAGCGCAATTGAATATGACATCCTATGGATGACATCCTGTGGAAGTTTGCAGCTGGGTGTGCCCTTGATATTTTCAAAGGAAATAGATTTTGGGTTACTGGCCCAAATTAAGGAATTAATATAATATTTAATACAACAGGATATAAGTGATTCAGACATTGGTTACGTGTTAACATGTAAACAGTTTTTTCTCTTTAGCTGATAACGTGTTCAATAACTGTTCTCAGAAGGTAGCATAAGAGGTACAGAATGAACTATTACATCCAGGTTTCATTAAATTCATATGAATTTGAATCTTAGGTAGCAGTGAGAAGAATTTGTTTTATTTCTGTGTTATCCAAAGCCTATATAAAAGCTTGTGGCACCCTTTAGGTGAGAAGGAAAATCAGCCCAGTGCATAAGTTCTAACATTTCATAGCTGAAATATAAGTACTAGTTTCACAAGCTTTCATGGTTTTTTTATCTTATAACTATAAATTTCCACTTTTTGGCCTAAACCAACAACACATTTTTTTTCTGACTACACAAAGAGGAAGTGTGCTCTGGCCCAACTCAAGTGATGCATACAACAATTTGACATGAAAGGAATTATTATTTCATATTTCCTTGATATTTTTCAGACTTAGAGAGACCTATAATTTTATAGAGAATAATTCATTTCATTTCACTTTTTTTCTTTTTTTTTCTGGGAATGAGTCACATGAGTGCCTATGCCACTGTTAGTCATAAAGCAAAGAATATTGACTTTTAAATCTCTGTTCTCAGGGCAAAACTACCCTCTTTCATTTTTTTCTCTAAGTCGGTGTTGAACAAACATCTGCAAAACTCACCATCTCCTATAAATCTTGACATTAGCAATGTAAGGTGAATTCCTGGTCAGTGAATCTAGTTTCTGAATTTACAAGTGCAGAATAATGGTTTGCAACGGCATTATAATACTCTTTATATTTATTTTCCTGTTTTGGCAGAAACAAGCAAACAAAGCCAATCTCTTCAGGGCCACTGTAATGTTTTATTGACTTTAAGTCTCTTTAGAAAAAGACTTTTTTAAAAAGGACTGTTAACTCAATTAGCCTGCCCAAGCAAGTCAGTTGTTTGAACCATTCTATTTCTTGAACCATCTTTGGTTTGTGCCTGTCACTTTTCTCGTATCACAGCAGCAACAAATGAGGAGCAAGAAGACACACAAGAGCTACATTTGTCTTGTGAAGCCCTTGAGCACAGATGCCCATGCCTGGGGATTGTACCCTTCATGCTGCCACCCTGTGCCAAACGTGCTCCCCACTGGGGATTGAGTGTCGTCTAAAATAAAATATATTTTTCAGAAATGTTCATAAAACTACATAAACATCTATGATACATGTGAATTAGTTTATAAGTTACAAAAAAGGAAAGAGAAACTTCAAGGGAGGGTTATAATGGAAAATATTGTGACTCCCTAAGTGACAGGTCATGACTGGTGCCCTGTAAATTAATATCAGCCAATCCGTGTGACCTACAGTGGTATATTCTTCCACTATATCATTTAACACGTGATTTCTCTGTTTGAATCCTTCAAGAGTGGTACAAAATAAATTTTAAAAGACAAAGCTTTTTATAAGAACATGTTGTTCTATCTTTAAAAATAGTCCATTCATTATTGCTGTTTATTTATATACCACCCTACAAAGAGCTTTCCCCAATTCCCTGCATTTATTTTCCTTAGCAATCATATCTGTTCATGGTTGCTGATGTCCTTATCTGACTTAGTTGCTTATGTGTCATCTATATCAAATAATCTCAATTCTCATTTGTATCAGCATGATATAAAAATTAAACTTTATAGAGAATTCTTTTTTACTAATACAATCAGAATGAAAAATTAGATTTAACTGTTAGACTTCAGTGACTTACTGACCAAAGTTTATAAAGGAATCACCTCAAATTAATGATCACCCTTTAATCTTCTTTAACATAATACAGAAAATGGCTGCAGAGAAACACATTTTCTAGCTGTTTATTTCAATTGACAGAAAGCAGAACACAAACTTTGTCAATAATGTGAACAATTCCTAGCCAGGTCCTCTGAAACTGTAAACTTTTCTAAAATCCATTCAATGATAATCGAATCGTTTGACATCTATTAATGCAGACATTCAACACAAAGTAAACTTTTAGGAATATTTGGATTCTTATTTTGTTTGTATAACTTTTGCTGATTATATGTTCTATAAAGCAGGCAGAAGTGAGATCTGAATTGAATAAAACAATATTTTTATATGGGAGAACAAGTGAACAGAGTTTTAAAAAAATTTATTACAGAAGTGGTACCATTAATAATTTTTTCAAGTCTTTACCTGATGCTGCCTATCATTTCCTTTTTTTTTGTTTTCCACTCAGTATTTATTTCTTTTTTCTCTAACTTCCCAATTAAATATATAAATATGAAGCATGCTGTTAATTTAGATTCACATCTAAGAAGACACTTAGGCATCCGCATCCTAAGCGGTGAAGGAATAAAGACATAACCTTGGGAATAATGTTCAAACTCAGAGTCTGAAGCTGTGCTCTAGCCCTTGAGACAAGGTACTTATTCTTTATCAGGAAATAGTACAATACAATGTTTCAGTCCTTTGGAGTCTTTACACAGTCTGAATCACGAGTTGGAAAGATGTGTCTGGGGCGTTGGGAGACCAAATATATTCTTTTCACAAAAGGCATACAGAAATAGTCTTAAAAAGCTGTGATTAGGCTTTATATATTCTATTACATACCAAAGCCTTGCTGAAATATTTCTGATCTGTATAAATTAGCCTAATGAATACAACGCTATGAGGCCTGAAGTACCTTCTCAGCAGGAGAGCATTTGGTCCTCCATATTCTACCTCTCATCTTATCAGCATGGATGTCAGACTGAGTAAAGTTCTTGAATGGGTCTTTTTAAATCATTAGAAAGGTTGCAAAGTAGTAGATGTTTTTGATTAGTAAATCCTGAAGTATGAGATCTTACCTCTGTTTAGGAGTATTTTTTTGTTAATTAGAGGAATGTAGTTCCCTATTAAAGAGAAACACAGTCAGAACATTAAGAATCAGTTTAAAAGGAGGAGGACCTTCATACCATCACTAGTCCTTCCTTTTACTCTTGTATGCAGTCCTGCATCCACTACAATCACTGTAGGCATAGGCCTAGGTTTCATGTGACAAGCCCTATATGTTAATCTGTAGATTAAGACGTTCTATGTGATTACAAGTGATTTTAAAGCTAATAACTAATTTCCATAGGCACTTTCGTTTAGGAGATAACCACAATGAGACTTAACCATATTTTTAGCATTAAACTTTAATGTTGCTGAACAGAATCTTGACTGAGGAAAAAACCATAATAAATGTAATAGTTTCTGCTTTGTCTGAGACACTTCATTTGACTATTTATAATACTCTTTCTTTTGCAAAAAATATTATTTTGATATTTTCATATTCATCTTAGTAATTGTATTCTCTGACATTCAGTTCTGGAGATCTATATTGAGCAGCAAATATACCTCTATTCTTGGTATACCAAACATGGACGGTATTGCTTGTTTTGACAGCTAAAAAAGTTTGCAACAGAAACTCAACCCCATCACTCTTTTTAAAATTCTTCTACCTTTGTTTCAAAGCATCAGGTAGTGTCTTTGAATTGGTTTCTGTGGTTCACACCATTTTTAACTGCTTCCCTGCTCACTGAGTTTTAATAATATGGTTTCCTGGTTCCAGTCAGGACAGGGTTAATTTCTGCAGTACCCAGGAGGAAACATGGCTGGGACCTGGAGGTTATTCTTTGCCACCTCACCTTTGCCAGGGGTGGGGGAAAGGAATCTCTTACAAGGAAAAAGGGTTCCAGTCTGGAGAGAGCCATCCAGTGTTGCCTGTTGTTGGGGAGAGGGGGGTGGGTGAGAGATTCTATGTGAATCATTTCTTTTCTTGTACCCTCTGTCATTAGTGTTGTTGCTGTTACTGTTCAGTTTCTTTTCTCATTGCTGTTACCAGTAAATTGTTCTTATCTCAACCTGTGATCTTTGCCTTTCCTGCCTCCAGTTATCCCTCCATCCTGCCACAGGGGAAGGGGGACCAAGCAGTTTTAGTGGGAGCACTAAATTGGAGAATACCATTGCTAAACCACAATATATACCTGAAAATAAAAATTGCAATTCTAAACCTTTGTTTCAAAGGCTGTTTTTTGCTGCACGGTCCTGTCCAAAAGCATTAGTTCAGTTAACAAGGGTTGACTGACACAGTCGAACAAAGCAGAGCCCAGTCCAACTGCAGCAGTTGATGCTTTGGAAGAGCAGACAGCTCTGGTCACACAGAGTTCCTCTCCAAGACCTTTCCTTATTCACAGAAGATGGCTTGAGAGTCCAAGACTGCAGCTTCTCTCTCAATTCAGGACTGGGAGAGCAAACAGAAGAGTGGGATGATGAGTGAGTTCTTCCTAGATAATGGGTGGCAGTGCCAAAACTTGCTGGGAGACCTCTGTGCGCTAGGACAGCCATACAAAGATATGTAGTTTTAAGCAAACAGCCACTGCTGATCAGAAAACCCAAGAGTCCAAACAGACTGGACTAAGCAGGACAATATCCAGCTTTTTTTGCCCCCTCATCATGCACTGGAATTTCAGAAAATTCAGAGCCTGATAAAACAAAAACAAAGTCTAAGATAAAGATTGTTTCACAAAGTTTGTGGCTCCTCAGCAAAAAGTATTGGAAATCTTAAAACCGACATATTTTTCCTATGGAATTCTTAGCCCAGATTTTTTATAATAAAGAAGTTGATACATTTCTTAACCCATAGGCATTGAAATATTAAGATACAATAAGCATCTGAATGTTTGGAGGTTCATCCAAATTGATCTTGAATTCTGATCTTTTAACTAAAAGTAACTGACCCACACCAAGTTCTGGTAATCCAAAGTGCTAGGGAAGTGTAATATTCTGCATCTGTAGCCAGAAACTAAAGATATGTTTCCTCTGGGAAATGTATGTGCTTTAGAAAAAAGATAATTAACTACAACCAGTAAGTATCCGCATTACTGGAACCCAAACAACCTTGTCACTTTCTGCGGAATTCTTTTTCATTTCAATTTCTGTCATAAATTACACAAACCCTATTCCAATTTTTAAAAGCAGCCAGCCTCATAACCATTATGAAAGGACACAAACTCAACATACCAGAAGAGTCTGTTTATTTCTGAATGAACATCTAATTTGTTTTTACTGAAATTCGTTGCCAAACCTCAGATGATTTCAGGGCAAGTAGAATTACGATCACTGTGGAATTCCAACATAAACAACATACTATGCACATCCTTATGTGAAATAACTTGAGGTCATAAATAATCTAGGACACATCTTCCTGTCTATGGCAAACCTGGAGAAAGACTTGAAATCAGTTCTGGAGCCATTGCAAGATACCTCAAATGCTCTTGTTCCGCATATCAGTGTTTCCAAGAGCAAAACATTAAGAAACAGAGACTCTTCAAGCTAATTTGCTTAATACTGCTCCAAAACTATTTTGCCTTTAAAGAATTCCAAATTATTGTTACAAGAATATTTCATGAAAGGAGTTCAAATACAAAAATTGCAATGGAAATCTGCTTTGTAGGCAAGATTTGTCACTTTCACTACCAGGCTCCTGTTTGGCCCAACACAAAGTGGTTTCCAGACTCCCAGTTCTGCAAAGAGCCACTGAACAGATTTGCAGAGACCTGTGACACAGAAAGTTCTAGGATTGCCAGCTGTAAAGGCCCAGATTCCCAGGTCCTCCAAGGTTAGAAAGCTCTTGGCTGAATTTCATCTTGGACAGCCATAAAGCCAGGAGTTTCAAAGCTTGTGGGAGCCATAACATCCAGATGCCAAGGTTTCTGGGTCAGCTTTGATTCCTAGGCACTCCAGCTCCTCCACACCCTGGGATCTCAGGGAATCCAAGACCTGCAGCACAAAGCCAGGTCATCAGACTGGCTCTTTCCGAGCCAGGATTGCATTTCCTTTCACAGATATCTATGAATAATAGCTCCTAATAAAACTGAAACCTGATTTTGAAATCTTGGAAAATTCCTGAAACTACCTGAATAGTTGAGCAATAACTGGAAAGTTATCTACAGCGAATGGCCAAAGGAAAAACATATTGAGGAGGAAATAAAATTATGCCATAAATAACAGAGACACTCAAATAGATCATAAAATATCAATTTATAATAAATATAAAGAGAACAAGAAAGAAAGAAACAAGACAATTAGGTGGTGATGTAAATGTTGAAAATCAAAGGTAATGCATGGCCCTAAAACTGAACAAACTTTTTTTGCAGTTTTTCATAAATATTTGTGTATGAAGATTGTGGAGGCAGATGGCTATTTAGCATCTAGAAATGGAAGTTCCTGCCACCAAATGTCATATTTATTAGTTGAAGTTTGAAAACAAAAAAAAAATAGAGACAGGACTCTGCACAATTCTTCTCTTACATTATATAAAAAAGTGCAGAAAGTGCTATTGTGATGACTGAAAGTGCAGAGTACTGAACTAACAAAAAACTAAAAGTGACCAGCTTATTTTACTTAGAAAATAAAAATAGGCAAAAAATATTGAGACAAGATTTTTCTATATTAAATTACTTCCCTTCCTTTTTAAAAAATCTAGTTTCCTCTTCATCTACCAATTTTCAGGATATTCAGCAGAGGTGTTTAGGCTCAGTGTGTGCTCATTCCTTATATTCCATATAACCTTTTGGCATGTAGATTAGGAAATTCAACATTTAAATCACTCTATTAATTCCCCCGAATCAGATAGATTGAGAATAATATTTAATGACAAAAGACTGATGTTTGTGTTAAACTAAAGTTTTGTTACTAAGAGCTATACTTTTCCCTCAAAGCACAGAGGTTAGTATTAGTAAGATGAATACGTATAAATTGTCACTGCTTTCATCAGAATTATTATTATATTTCAATTTTCATTATCACTAAGTAAAAAATAAAGATACATGTTTTCTAACAGGACAGTTGAACAGCACACTCTGACATATAATTTCTAATTACTTCAACATCGCACCAACTTTCAACCAAACTAGCCTGTGCTGAAGACAGATTTCTTTTCACTTGTAATTCAGTTAGCTAATGTTCTTTCTGAAGTCAGTATAAGGAGATTCTGTGACAATAAATAATAAACAAAATGTGGTTAAATGATTCTTCCAAAATATATTTCAAGTCTGTCAAAATTGCAGATGTTTTCCGTTTCATTCAATATCCTTCTTTTACAGCACATGTGAATTCCTAGATGGGACACAATACTTTTTGCATCATATTCTTCAAGACAATGGGCTCAACTAACACATTTCAGATATTTCTTGATCATAATTGGAAGGTGCAAAATATTATATACATTTAAAAGGTTATCTTGTGCCAAAGGGGTACGTAAGGCTGCCAAACTTTCTTTGGATGGCATGTTGAAATAAGAGTAAATGTAAATTTTTTGGCCTCTCCCAAGTATGGTGAGTATCTGAAAGAAAAAGCAACATCACCAGAAGTTAGACTACCTCCAGATGAAAGCTGATCTTTAGTAACACTCAAAGTCTCCTTTGCTAGCAGCGATTGCTAATTTGAGGTGTATTTACCTCTCCCAGGTTCACTTCTTGCCATAGCCCTTTGTACCAAGACACCTAATTATCTTTGGATGCCCTCATTTCCAGCTGCCTTCTTTTATGTCCTTTAGGGTGTTGCCCAAAGAAGGGGCCTTGCAGCTGGCTATGAATCTCTTGGGCAACAAATGCAAAACATAAAAGTAGGAAAAAAAAATTAAAAACAAGCATTCATTGAAGTTAGTGACAATTTAATTCGAAAATATGCTTGGAACCATATGTTCAAAATTATGTCTACATATGCAAAAGAAAACAATGCCTGTTCTGCTTCTAGTTACATTTTGTTGAACTCAGCAATGCTGTGCTAATCTACAGTAAACAGAAACAGAAACAGAAGCAAGGGCAGTGATTATTCCAGTAAGTATAACTAGAAAGAGTAAAATTAATAAAAATCAAACTAATATTAACATTCCATAGCCCTGATAACATAAAGAAGGTTATAAAAATATAGATAATCCCATTAAGTCCACATAAAAGCTGCTTTTTCTGTTGCAAGGAGTATTTGAGGTATTGGTAATGGACCTATTAAGTTTTTTTAGTTGAAATGTAGTCTACAATTTTTCAGATATAATAATATTGTTCCTTGAAATTTTCTTATCATTCCTTCTTCCTACCAAAAATTTGATGTGCTTCCTACTCAACAGTTCAGTAATGTCTTCACTGCTGACATTCCTTACATTTTTACCAAATCTGCTTGTGCTTATGTAATTTAATGTATTTTAATGATTTGTTCCCTTACATGCTGTGCAATAGAGATGACAGTGGCTTGACCTAACAAGCTAAAACTTCTAACCTGGAAGACATTTGAAAAAACTGTAAATCAGACCAAAGTATGCTATTCTAAATATTTTTATGAACACAGCTTTTCTAAGACCTTCAGTAGAAGACATGTGAACGTATATGAAGAATCATCTAAAACAGTACACAGAATAGAAAATTTGGAAATACGCACATAATAGGAATATATAAAAACATACTGCTTAGCTTGGTGTGTCTGAAAATTCACACAGCATGGGCTTAGGCAAATAAGTGGCAACATGAGAGTCACTCATCAAAAAAATCAATTAAATATCCATGTTGCCATAGTTTTTCATTCTGCAATGAATGATACTTTGCCCGTGATAAAAAATATGTATCATAAAACAACAGAAGAGTGTTGAGAAATTTGATCCAAAACTCTGTATAGAGACTAATCCTTTTTAAAATGTTCACATGCTGCAAACATTTTGCAACAAACTCATCTCTCCTATTCAGGGTAATAGATTCATTGAATCATTTAGGCTGGAAAAAAACTTTAAGACCATCAAGTCCAACCATTAACCCAGCACTGCCAAGTCCACCACAAAACCATGTCCCTAAACACCACATCTACATTTTTTAAATACCTCTGGGAATGGGATTCAACCACTTCCCAGAAACAACTGGTCTAACTACTAAAGTAATATTATAGAAATATTTTTATTGTGTTTTACAGCAGTAGCCAGATTAAGTTCTAGTTGTTCTTTGGCCCTTCTAATTTTCTCCCTACAGAACCTCATGACATCATTGCAGTCCTCGTGAGTGGCCTGTCCCTTCTTCCATCGGTCAGAATCTCTCTTTCCTTAGTTCCAGTCAAATTTCTCTGTTTAGGCATGCTTGTCTTACCCACTAGCTCATCTTTCCACATGTGTCATTTGACAAACAGAAGTAGATGTCAAATGGTTTTGTTTGGTATTTCCATGTGTGGGTGCTGCTGAGGAATCGTTGCTGCGCCACAACAGCGCTCCTTTGCACATCAGATTGTGTGACCAGGGCTGGTCTCTTCAGAAATACAAAAACCAGCCATTTTAGACATTGAGTGAGAAAAGGAAATAGCATGGATGTGTGCAGGAGCTCTGACCAGTTTAATTTTCATTCCAATAAAGTAGTCAAATTCATCAAGGAGGCTCAATTTGTCTCAATTCATCATTGAGAATAAGGTCTTAGTGCAAGCATGAGCATCCAGAAGCATACCTGATTCAAACCAACACCATTCCACTAACCTCGGCTGAGCAGTGTAGATTTACACCAGCTATGAAATTAGCCAACAAAAACCAAATTTTTCGGACAGCAGTGAGAGGAGTAACCTGACAGAAGTTGGATATTTACCTATCTGTATTAGTGTGGAGTATTTTGATAGCTATCATGTAAAAACTGAAGCTACCTCAGGTCTTGGTTTATTGTTGGCTGTACTTAGGTTTCTGAAGTGCCTGAAGGTACATCAGCTTGTAGGTTGTGTACCTTGGGTTTTCCACTGGAGAACAATAAGAAAATTAGTGCCATCTCCAAGCCTTCTAAGTGCTATGAATCTTTATTCACCGATGTTTGTAAAATGTGTTCGGATCCTGAGCACAAAAGGTTATAGAAGTGTGAATAATTGTTGCCATTCTTTGAAGGAATGCAAAGCAACCATGCTGTAAAGCAGCCATGGAGCCTCTGCCAATGCTGAAGAGAGCTATAACAGACACATGCATGGAACTTACAGCAGTAACACTGCTACTTTCATAGGGCCAGAAATTTAACCAACAGAGTTAGAAGTGCAGTCTTGATAGTACTGAAATTGCTTGAGTTCTGCCTTTGACATCACTACAGCTGGGATTTCTATAGCTAGGCACTTTATTTATATCAGAAAATGTAAGTAAACCATTGTAATTTGAAATATAATGATTATAATATTTTCTTCTCAAGTTTGTCAATCATTTTGTGAACTTTGTTCCAAGCTAAAAATCCTGTGAATGTTTACTGCAATTGAATTTAATTTGTGCTAAAAACAGAGGTGTTCCTGCTCCACTAAGGTGCATTTAATGTACATTATTCAGCTGTCATAAATTGTGAAGGACAAGTGATTTAATTCTCATCTTTTTATATACATTGTGTAATTAAAAGAAATACTGGAAACCTGCGTGACTTGCTTCCATGTAGTAATACTATAGAACAATTTATGGATTTAAGAATTGGGCAAACTGTTTCATTCAATGCACAAAATGTATCCCAAACAATGGCAATAACAGTCAAATTTTGTTTGGAAACCAGAACTTTAATAACCAATTTTTCAAAAAGCATTATACAAAAGAATCACAGACATTAATTTTCTCAGTTGCTATCAATATAGTATACGCTGAAAAATATGAGCAGGTTAAAAATTCAAGCAGAGAGATCATTTATGGGGAGGGACACTCAAGCAGCTCTTATAATTTTTTGTAAATTTTATCTGATGACTTTCACAGTAAAATTTTTTCTCAGTGTACTGTAGCGTAGAAACACAAAAGTAAAATGTACATGGTCTTGGTGACTGGCATATGGATTAAAAGACATCACTGTCAGAAGATGCCAGAAGGATGACATATAACCCCATCAAACAAGACACGCAGGCTCCAGCAAGTCCAGGAAAGAAAGAGCCCCTGGTTTTCAGAGCATCTCTGCCCAGAGAAGTTGTGGCTGCGCCATCCCTGGAAGTGTTGAAGGCCAGGTTGGATGGGGCTTTGTGCAAACTGGTCTAGTGAAAGATACACCTGACTGTGGCTGGGGGTTTGGAGCTAGATGGTCTTTAAGGTCCTTTCCAACCTCAACCATTCTATGATTCTAACATCCAGATGTGCATTTCTAGTATATCACTAAACAAAACACTGGACTATTACCATGTGTTCAATCGATAAAATCAGCAGACTTCTACAGAGTGACCGCCTTAGGGTTAACTTGAGTGAGAGTAGAATCACGTTCTGGTATTATCTTGGTGTATGAAGGAGAAGCCTAAATGTAATATTTGTGTAAAGGCACAGTACATGGATATATTTTCTAGCAAGAAAAGGGATGCACTCTTTTGGTGTCCTCCTGTTTATCTGGAAACAGTTGCTTCTGCAGTTCCTTTTTTTTTCTTGAAGAAGATAGAAAGAATATGCATGTGGAATGTTGTTGATGTAGAAAAGATCATGCAAACTGTCCCCACTGAACTAGAGGCATCTGAGTTCAAAGAGAACTATTTGTAACTTTTCTTCCAATGCCCTGGTTTTTGGTTTAATTAAGAAAAATAACTTTTAGCTGGCTAATTTAGCTCATGCGAAAGGGAAAAAAAAATCAATCTGCTGATTTTATCAGCAGAAAAATGTTTTTCAATGACATTTCTTTCAGTTCTTGAAAAAACTAAAATTTTTAAAAGAAAGGAAAGATTAATTTATAAATAAATAGATAAAAAAGAGAAGGATTACATTATTTAACTTAGAATTCTAACCTCATAGCTAGGAACCCCAGCATTTTGGTTTGCAGTTGCTCTATATCATGTGGCTGTTTTTACCTGAGGTCTCAAGACCTCAGATTGGAGCATCTCTAACAAGATTACACCTCCTATACAGCATTTCTGTCACAAAAAGAGCTCATGGAAATGTACAAAATATCTGCAGAAAATGCAAACAAAAAGGATTTTTCTATTTTAAGGTATTTGAGAAAAAAAAATCCTGAACTATTTCCTGATTTGCTTCAGCAAAAGAAACACAAAAAATTACTCAAATGTCCACAAAAAAATTACTCAGTTGCCAGATAGAATCCAAGACTAGGTTTAAATTAAGATAATCTGTCTGATTATTTTGAGTGCTTCTGTTTCAACAAGTATCTCAGTTCTTCTTTGGCGTTTTAAAGGACTGAAAAGAATAGTGAAAAAAAGGTATGCAAAGTTGCTTTTATGTTCTTTTTGACATGAAATAAAAAAAAATACTGAAAATATCTCTATAAAATTGTTCTCATGAGATGTACTTCATGATCTCCCTTTCAGGCCTGGAGAGCGCTTGGAGTAGGCTGTATGCATAATAAAAGCTGTACACTGAACCCTATCCTCAAATGAACAAAAAAAATCTGAGCTTGTCTGTTTCTCACAGGCTGGGCTTGAGTCCTCTCCTTTAAGCTACGGCAGATTGATATTGGGATTGTTCCACTGATGCCAGTGGTTACATGATTTCTGACTTATGCTGTTGTTCCAGGGCTTTCTTTTTTTTTCATTATTATAAAAATGCCACTGCACACAGATTTAGTTGGTATCTTTCTAGGCATGTGGAGGAAAGAACTGGCTGGGGATAGAGACTGTGCTATCATTTCATGTCTTGATGTGGCACCCCACAAATTCATGTTGACACAATGCAATGATTGTAGAGCATATTGTGAGGAAGCACATCATCTTTTTTTTTGCCTCTGATTTTCTATAAATAACAGACTTCAGTCTCCGTGGGTGCCAGGCTAGTGTTTTGCAACATACCACTCCAACGCTTTAAAATTCCTCCTGACCATCTGGGAATTTCCTGTTCTGCCAAATAGGTCTGCCTGTCTCTTACTGGAGAGAAATCCCTTTATGTTAGGGCAGAAACATTTTGATGTAGGTGAACCCAGAAAGCTGGTACCAAAAGGTAGACCTGGAGCTTCTGCCACTTCTGAAAGTGACAGGAGAAGGAGAGAGCTGGGTGGGCCTGAGGATGGGAAAACTCCTTTTCTGAAGAGAAATTGAGCTTAGTTTTTTCCTGCTGATTCACTGTGAGCAGCATCGGGCCAAGCTCTATACAAATTCATTAACATCACATTCCAAGTGAGAGTCGAGACCTTTTTTTCAGTTTTTAATCCCCCGTGACTCTTTAATGATAATGGTTTGGGGTTGTGGACTGTGTTGAAAACCTCGTTTGGGTTTATGCTCCCATAGAAAAGGATTGGCTTTTCTAGTTGACTCTTCTGGTAAGGCCTCATGATAACAACACCTGGAAAATATAACAGCAACGCCAGGCTAAGCCTAAGAGAAGCAAAACCAAAATTAATATCCGTTCTGATAGAAAAAACACTGAGCAACTCTGACTTAGGATGTCTCACAATAGAAAGCTTGTATTGCATTATGAGTAGTATTTTAAAAATAGTCTTGCTTCTTCTTTCTTGTAGTCTTTCTGAAGGATTTTACTATGGAAGTGAAAACATGACAGCACTCAAAACCACAGTGATATAGCTAACACTGAGGTGTCATCTTGAAAGTTAAGAATAATGAGAATGGGAAATTTACCCTAAAACACATTTTCAGTGTCCCATCATGGTGAGTTATAGCCCAGAGAAAAAATAAACAAAAACAAAGACAAAACTAAACAGGACAACTTCTAGTGATGAACACCCAGATCATTATTTCAGGAGCTCTACATGATTTTCGTAGGAAAATAATAAATAAAAATGTTGAAGTAGTCTTTAAAAATTCACATGAAAAAGGATGTCACACTTGGTACATCTTTTATGGATCAAGAATTCATGTCTTATCTTCATGCCCATAACAGTGCAACAAAAACATTTTCAGTCTTGCTCAATTCTGCTTGTAGGAAATACCCCAGGGGGTGAGTGGCCAAATTACTAGATGTTTCCAAGACGTGTAGGAGTACTAAATCCTGGGTCAAGAAAACTTTTTTCATTTTTTTGTCCCCATTTCTGTGGTTTCTAAGGCAGGTTTTTTTTGTGGGAGGTATTAAGGTAGAAATAACAAATTCTTTTTTTGGCTTACTGGTTTAACTCTAAAGAAATCCAATCACTACTCATAGCTTTAAAAATCAAATTCCAGACAAATTCTTTTATTTCAATCTGTGTTTAATTTTAAAACTATTTTTAATGTCGGTACATCCATTTCACTTTAAAAGTCAATATATAAATACGTTGAAAAAACAATTAAATACTGAATTTATTCCTGCTCTGTTTGGCGGCTAGAACAGCATGTGCCATAATGGTTATCATACATTGGCAAAAAAAAAAAAAAGGAAATTAATGTCACATGTTCCTCTAGGTAAACTGTGCAAGGAATTCTAATTCTCCTTTTTTTTTTTGATGCTTTGAAACTTAGTGTCATTGTTCTTTATAGAAAGTCTCTGGACTTCTCATTCTCGTCCACTTATCCAAAAGAATAAAATGTACATGTGCTTGTTTAGTGTAACAGAGGAATTCCAACTCAGTTCTACCTCTTGTCGAAGTCAATGAAAAGTAGCTATGTTCTTGTGCTAGCACTCCAATGATGAAATTAAAACAGTTTATTTTACAGGGTTAAAGCTTGCCTCATGGAACATTTGAGTACTGTCAGCTCAAAAAAAGGACCCTTGGCACACTTGGAGTCAAGTTCTTAGGTCTTGCAAAATTTAAAGCTGGTAAATTTGGGCAAATGCCTTCCCAGTATCCCTGACCTCTAGCTCATCACAAACTCTCCAAGGTGCTTGCTTGATGCTAGTAAATTGTTTCTTCACCTAATGGTCATAAGCAGCAAACACAAACACTACTTATGAGGTTATCATTGATAGGGAATGCTGCAAGGGCATTCCTGGTGACAAAGTGATGCATTAGTTACCACCTGTAATGCCCCACATGGCATTTGGGTTCCATTCAGCTTTTCAGCCTGGGATCATCTGCATTTTAGATATACCTTGATAACCAGTAAAATTTGGGGAATTTCTGGCTTCCTCATTAAAACATGCTGCTGAGCATCTTGTCTTGCATCTTATTCTTAAATTTAGAAAAATAATTTTCCCATTCTTTTAAAAAAATAAATATCTTATTTTAACTATGATGAGTTTTTCTTCAGCAGAGTGCACTGCTGCTGAAATACGCAGTATTACGACATTTGTAGGGCCACACACCAGTAAACAGTTTACATCCACACTGTTTCAGGACATTTCACTGAACACAGTGCCACACACCAGTAAACAGTTTACATCTATGCTGTTTCAGGACATTTCACTGAACTCAGTGCCACACACCAGTAAACAGTTTACATCCACACTGTTTCAGGACATTTCACTGAACTCAGTGCCACACACCAGTAAACAGTTTACATCTACGCTGTTTCAGGACATTTCACTGAACACAATGCTGTATACCAGAGTAATTTCTGTCTTTTCTGTCACGTCAGGACAAGGTTTCTGATTGTGTGCACTTTAGTGATAGGTTGGTACCTTGGCAGTCACAAATTTTTTGATTGTATTATTTACCCTTCCTACGGGTTTTTAATCAAATCTATCAACCTCAAATCGACAGACTTCTTGCTTTGAAGCACCACCTGCCCCTCTCACCTTCTATTTTGCCTTTTCAATATCTCTCTGGGTCCCTTACACTTTCCCTGAGCTGACCCTCCCTAGACCGATAGTCCACAGTTAGAAACTAGGTCATCAAGCAGATCAAGCCATAAAATTTATTTTTTGCCGATTATTATTGAATTAATTCTGCTGTAATCATCCTTTGCCTTTAATGATAACCTTGCGGTACATGGCAAACTCCTCTTCCCTTGTGTGCCTCTGCAAATACAGCTGTCTTGCTTATGCTTCCCTGCATAAAACTTTGGTGTTGTAACAGGTACAAATAGTTCTTTTAACTACTGACATGAAGACAGAGGCTCTGATGGCTGACCTGTGGGATATCATGGAGGTCAGTGATGTCAGAGGAATATACAAAAGAATATTTATTGTATCAGCCACAGTTCTTAGAAAAGCCAAGATATCAAACTGGATCATTCAAGAAAAATGTGAAGAGAAACAACCTTAGTCATCGCCCCTGTATTTAACAGGCTAAAGTGATAAAGAATTTTGCAGTCCATATCTCCTCCACACAAAAATAGTAACACAGAAAAACTTTCTAGCAGAGCATTGATGGCCTTTCCCATTGACAGGATAGAAGTGACGCAGGAAAGATAGGTGGCCCTTGACCATTTATCTCTGCTGTGGTAAGTCACACACAGAGTGAAGTATGAAGTTTTAGCCAAGGAACAAAGGGGAATAGTTCATTCAGGAAGAGATTAGATCATCTCTTTGAGCAATTTTCCCTCTAAGCAGATCCTCAAAATTCAAGGCACAGCACCAAAGGCATTGTGGTTTGGGGGCTTCCCATTACTCTGTTGACTTGCTGATGTGGCCTAGAAGGCTGCAGGAAGTTCCTGATGAATTAAGACTGTGAAGGGTAAATATTTAACTATGACACAAATAAATATACTTAACACTCAAATGATAAAGGCAGTGATCTTAAATTCTCATTTCAGTTACGTTTATCTGTATATGAATGCCTAATTTTTGAAGGCTGCAGCAGTCTTCTTTGAGTTCTTTGGTGTTGGAGGAGACTTCAGGAAAATAGGTTGCACATGAAGCATTTCTCTGAGATTTCAGAAATATCGAGCAATTTCTACACAGGTTTTTCAATTTTAAAAAAACATTTTTTAGGAGAAGTAATGCTCTGATAGTGGTAGTGAGACAATTGTTTGAAGATCCTTGTCCTTTTGAGACACAAAGGCAAATGACCTTATTTTTCACCCTTACTGTTGCCCACATACTGAACTGAAGGCAGAGTTTTAAAAAAGAGATTTATTTGATACAGCTCTCTTTGTTTCAAAAGACTTCTGCATGAGAACTAAAATTCCCAGAAGATAAATATCACTACAGCTACTCAAAATTGAATGTATGAAAGTGAAAATCATCACTATTAAATAGAACCATGGGTGGTTTAATCCAAATTCAAACATTCATTCAATACATTGCCTAGAAAAAGAAAACAAAAAAAAATATCATTTAACAACAACTAAATTGTTTTTTCCTAAATCTCCGCTGTGCCTGACCATATTTGCAGGCAAGAGATTCCAAAAGAAAAATACACTTCTATAAACACAGGCTGACAACTTTAAAACATGCATAGATAACATGATTCAGAGGGCAAGTCCACTACAATCTTGAAGATAAATGTAAAAGCATCTCTAGAGATTGTGCTAGGACTTCTTCTTTGATTTTTGTGGGTATTTAAAATATATTCTGTGGATTTGGAATGTATTAAAGGTGAAAAATTAAAATACATCTAAAAATATTAAATTTGCACATCAAGAGTCACATTTTTTTTCACCTACGGTCAGGACATAAGAATCCCATTTTGAAGAATGAAGAGCCTTGGTAATCACTCAAAGTTTGCCACAACATTTAAAATAGTGGGCAGGAGCACTCAAGTGCCTCAAACTCAGTGCTTTTCTCTTTGAAACCTTGCAAGTTCCCTCTGCACTTTTAGGTTGGTGGATCACAGAGCAGGAAACTAAAAGTCTCACCTGCTAATAGTGTTATCCCTAAGACTTAATTTTTGTAACTTAAATAGTATCTTTCAAGAAAAATCTCTTGCATACAGAAAGCCTTTAAGGGAAATTTAGATGTGAAAGAAGGCAGGATTAGTCTGTAAACGGCACATCAGCCTGCAGCAGAAAAAGTTTTTAGATTCAAAATCGATTCGCACCAGTCTGATCATCCATGTTTTAGTGAGAAAGAAGCCATGCCATCAAAAGCAGATTAATTACCTTCTAAGGTCGTCTGCTCATACTCCCAATTTTGACTCACAGTTCTCTAGTCTTGCCTTAATTTCATCCTGGCAGGGATGCTCAGAGTTTATCCATTCTCTACTGTAATCTCTCAAGCCTCCTTGGTACAAAAGGAGGAGAAAGAATAGCAGGACCCAAATTCTCAGGCAGGACAGAATCAGAAGAAAATTCTGCTAAATGGAACAAGTGAATTTTGGTTGTTTCTATACATTCCTATGTCAGAAGGAATGCCTGGTACATCTATTTGCAACAAGGCAACTAGAGACAACATGACAAATGGCAAGAATTTACAAATAAAAATCCCCAGAAAAAGTGATGAAAAATTATAGCGATACACTTATGCCATTTCCTATTAAAGAAGCAGATGTCATGCATGCACAAAGCACAATCAGGTCTGTCTTGCAACATGTGCACATGTAAGGACAGAAACATGCCTGGGATGGGGAGAACAAAATTCCAATATTTTTTCCAGAATATATGAAAATTCTTGCTTCATATACATTCTGGAAAGGACAAAAGCAAATGTGCTTTTGTAAAACGTTTTTTCAGCAATACAGCTGGGGAATCATTCACACAGAATTAAGGCATGTTCAACAAATAAGGTTTCATCTTGCTACCAATCGTTTTTTTAAGCCAACAGGTCAGCTTGAGGAGAACAACAGATTGACAGCAGGTACATTGGTATAAAACATGAGAATGGATTTAAGACACAGCACTTAGAAACAGACTTCCAAATACGTTAACACCAAACACTCCAAAGATCAAAATGCACGTATGTGTGCACACACTCATGCACCAGAGTGAGGTGTCGAAGAGAGAGGAATTCTGCAGACTTCTTAGGGAGTTTTTGATCAGCCACTTTTTACTCATGGATCTTCTACACAGATTTTCCAGCTGAAACATTTCACATGGATTTTCAGCCTATTTCTCTCTCCTTTAAGAAAGGAATAGTAACACAGATCATATGATTGACCATGTACTATCATATAACAGACCTTTAAAGTACCTTTCCTAAAGACACACCTATTCCACCATGAAACTAGCATAGTTCTCTTAATAGTACTCTTTTCTTAGTGGTTTTTTTTCTTTTCTTTTTTTTTTTTTTATTTTTCCTCCTAGAAGCTAGTCAAGGAAGTACAAGAAATTTCTTTCAATCAGGTAGCTCCATGGCATAGAACACTGATTTCCTATTTGACTTCCTCTGAGTAATTACAGCATTATCTTAAACAATTTTTTTGGTTGGTTGGTTTGGCTTGAACCTGAAAGCAAACCATTTATATAGTGCAACTTGAGCATCTTTCCAGTTGGCCCTGTACCTGTCTTGCTTTGACCATCTGCACCATATGCTTGCTCAATGTTGAGTGTAACTCACTGTTAGGTCTCGTCTCGACAGGAAAGTTGTGCAAGTTTGACTTGCATCAGTTTTAAACAGGGATAATTAAACTGGTGCAAGTCCCTGATTAGAATTCTTATCCCAGCTGAGTAGTGACTTACACTGTCCTAGATTAACGTGATTCCTAACTAAGGCAATGAAAAGTGAATCTTGATCTTTGTGCAGAAGTATTAATGAGAATGCAGTGCAAACGTGCAACAATCTATGGCATTTCTAAGTTACCCTTCCAAGTGAATATTCACCCCCCTGGTGTTTCATAACACTGTCTAAAATATGCACATGTGGTTGCACAAAAATAAGCTTGTGTAAAGTACAGCTTGTTCCATAAGGAAAAGGTTTTTTCTATGAAATATGAAAGTATTTCAATTTCCTTTTCCTGATCAAACTGCAACCCCTTAATAAGAGAGGAGATTCTTATGCTACTGGGAAGACTTTTACACCAGGACTGCTAATTCAAGACACTTGCGCTGCTGGTGTTAAAGATGAGTTCACAGCACAGCTAAGCCATGATACTGGTTCCAGAAGGTCCTCATTTACTAACTCTTCCTTGCCTGCAATTGTTGCAAATACAGAGAACAAGACTGAACTAAACTGAACTGTAAATTGAGATGAATACAAGTAGACTGTAAAGTATCTTCGCCTTTCAGATTTTGTTTGTGGTAGGTTATGCAAACGACCCCGTTTTTTAATAACAACAAGTTTATTTAAAATTTTTGATAACGGTAGCTCTGGAAAACAAGGTATTCCTCACTCATCTTCATGAAGACCCATATAAGACTCAGTCCCTTGCATTTTAGATGGCTACAGGTTGGAGCAGCAGCTGCTTGAGAGTTTTAAGAACCCTGCAAGAATGAGGACTATTCTGACTGTGAGCAGGACACAACCCATTTACTGAACAGCAACCTGCAAGATATTCTTAGCTTTATAGATGCATATTCATTGTATTTGTCTTCTCATTTTTTATGCAGTACTTGAGTTACTTATATCAAAAGCAATTTCCTTCCAAAAGATTTTTAATCTCACAGCTATCTGTAAATATTGGAAACATTATTATAATACATAAAGTGTTAGGATCGCAAAATATCTTCCACCAGAAAGACTCCAAAAGCAACACAAAAAATAGCATATTAAGCCTCCCAATAGCATTGTGAAATTGAGAAGTAGTGCTATATCTGTATTAGAAAAGGGAAACCAGGATACTTAAATTTTACAATTTCCTAGCAGTCACAAGCAAAGTCCATTCTACAGACATGGACAGAAGTAAAGCTTAAATCCATCACACTTAACTGAGGCATTTAAATCAGGAAGTGAGCTGCTCAGGATTTTCCTGGGGTCAGTGAAGAGAAACAGGGACTTCCACGGGACAGTTCAGACAGCTGAGTCTTCCTCTGGGCTTGCTACTGTCTCATGACACAGCACTAAGAGACTCCCCACAGCAAAGAAAACGCTGTCTTGGGTAACTGGCATTCTCCTGGAGAAGCTGGCAGCCAATGACTTGGACAGGTGCACTCTTTGCTGGGTTAAAAACTGGCTCGAAGACTGGGCCCAGAATGTAAATGTGAAAGGTGCTGCTTGAGCTGGTGGCCAGTCACTCATGAGGTCCCCAAGGTTCAGTACTGGGGCTAATCCTATTTAATGACTTTATCAATGAACTGGATGAGAGGATTGAGTATATCCTCAGTAAGTTCACAGATTGCACTAAATCGAGTGGGAGTGTTGATCTGCTGGAGGGTAGGAAGTTTCTGCAGAGGGATCTGGACAGCCTGGATCTATGGACCAAGGCCAACAGGATGAGGTTAAACAAGGCCAACTGCTGGGTTCTGCACTTGGGTCGCAACAATCCCCTGCAGTGCTACA